>ML778900.1:719827-752300 GCA_009831015.1 Picea engelmannii | reverse complement strand
TGTGTTTCAGCGTCTGTGTTTGCATTTGTGTTGCAGCAGTTCGCATTTGTGTTGCAGCATCTGTTCTTCATAAACAATCGATTGCCATCAATGACAACCTTGATCATCTGCGTCATCTTTGCTGTAGCCATATTTCCAACATGTGGGAGATGGAATGTTCCCTCTTGGGTATAGGGTGTCAAATTGTGAAGGATATAAACGAGGCTATGCTTGGTTGAGGATGAAAAACTGTTGAGGCAAACGGTTTATAATGCAAAGCCAAAACCGACTATAGGCTCAATACTGCAAGCAAGGGCATGAGATGCAATCACAACTTAACGCCAAAAAATTTCCTTTTTCATAATATTAGTCTACTTGGTGTGAAAAAGGGATAAACTTGTACCAAATAGATGTCCTTTCAAAGCCAATTTATGAGTGTGAAAGAGACAAGTTCACTCGGCAATCTTTTCTCTTTTTGAAAACGAGTTGGAAAAGAGCTTAACTTAGACTCACGACCTTTCAAGTCCCATTTAACAAGTGTGAAAAGGACAAATTCACTCGACAATATTTTCTCTTTTTTAGACGAGTCGGAAAAGATCTTAAATCAGACTTGCTTGGGAATTTCTAAGCGGCAAGTCACGGGGGAGGCCAAGTCTCCCGTACTGGACTTCTATGGAATTTTAGTATCTTACGAATAGCCGACATAATCTTGGGAAAACCCAAAGCTCTCCAAGTCGAGGAGGATAAAGTGTTAGTGGATCTTATTGTCTCTATGATATATCGGATAATGTCTCTTACAGGAAAGGACATAAGTGGAGGCATTAGATACCACACAAGACCATCCCAATCGAAGGGAACTTCTCCAGGACTTGAAGGGAGAGTACTCGGGAAGAGTAAAAATCTCTCTTGTTCAGAAGGTGCAGTATCAGGAATGCTGACGACATGGTTGAAGGATGCATCACTCTCCAAAAGGAGAGTTGGATTGACTAGAGATTGCATTGGTACGACCACTTCTTCAATTCTAGGTTGAAGAGGATGCATGATAACAGGGATAAGGGACACATCACCCTCGACAATGGGGGTGTGGTTAGGAGAGGATTGCATCGGCATGACTGTCGTGTCAATCAACGGAGAAATAGGATGTGGGGAAACCACATACGCCTCAGAATCCAAAGGGCCCTCAGGTGAGCCCCATGCTTCTGGTATCCCAACAATGGCCGGACACAAATGAGTAAGGTGATTTCCTTCGCAAGTCCTGCAAAGTAATTTAGGCTTATGTCTGAGACATCTAGGCTTCTCAATTCCCCCGGCATCATTCACAACGCCTGGTGACATGTTCTCAGTGTGACTAGCAAAGGCTAGAGAGTCATCTCCCACATGATGTACATAGGTTGGAGATGTGACATATATATCACTCATGGCGACTAGACTGATACCCCCAGCATGAATAGCAGTGGCTAGTTGTGAGTCTTTAACATGACTTGCAGAGGTCGTTGACCCATCTCCAACATGACTGGCAGAGGTTGGTGATGGAGCTCCAGTATGACTGGTAGTGACTAGACTAGTAGTGGGTTGTGGCATTTGATACCAAGGTCAAGGGAAAGATTGGCTTTGAAACATTACAAATCAGGAAGGGTATCGGTTTACCCCCTGTCCCTGTCCGAAAGGGCAGTATCCTCCACCTAAATGATCCAAAGAGGTTTGTACGGGAATCATCATTGAATCAAATGTCTGTGAGGAGACAAAAGTATGATAAGGATTATTCAAGTGAGGATATAAATTGCCCCCATGTGAAGGGGTTCCGTAAAGAGGGTAGCTTGAACCATAAAATTGATTATCCCCGTATGAAATACCTAGGGATATATGTGGACCCACCAAGGGAAAAGTATTTGAAGGAACCGGCATGGCAGACGAAGGATACACGAATGGGGTGTCATAAGTAGAATAAGCACCCATTTGAGTATTGGCTCTTGAAAGAACATAGCTAGGACTGGATCTGTAAGAGGGGAGGTTCCAACCTCCCTCAATGAGATTTGGTTGGGGTACATGACTCATATCAAACAAAGACATAGGCAGCAGGGCCATGGTGCCCCCGAATCCAATTCTAGGATTCATATAAATGGGCCAGGGAGAGGATGGAAAGGATGAAGGTACATTCAACGTATCAACAGGAAAATGATTAGATATCCAAGGCATGGGCTGAGTGTCATAATTCTACATACCATTATGAAAAGTAGACAGATTCATCCCCATGAAATGAGTGAACATCATGGGGGGGGTAGTGGTAAATGAGGGAGCCAAAGGAACTCCACTATCCATGATAATGAAAACTCGGTATAAACTCCTAAGGCCAACTAGTAATCATAGAGCACACCAAAAATAATCAAACGACCAATATGCACACAAATGGGGTAAAGTGGTTGAAAGGGGCCTCCCTCCCTAAAGAAGGTATGTCTCGCCCAAGAGGGGCATGAGACTCCCTGCTAAAGATCGAAGGTAACATAATTAGTTATAAGGGCCCTCGTGGGATTAACAACCAGACAGTTAGATCCCCCTGGAGAGGTAATCCTCCATAAAGGTTGTGTGTTTTTCGACCCTTATCTAACCCAGGGTACCTGCAGAATAACCCCTGCAACTAACCTATGTGGCACCTAAGTCAAGCAACTAAGAAACCAATGTATAACCGATGCATAGGCGAGCAGTCGTAAGTCGGGTCCACCATATGGGCAGGGTAGCAAAGCTCGAAACCTTGAAAGTATCACCTCTCACGGAGGTAAGGGCACTATCAAGATCCCCAAATACGAATAGATCCCCAGAAATATATCTGATGCTAATAAGGTATCGGGGGGATATCCCTTCAACCAACCTCGCATGACCTAATGATCAACTCCGGTGTAAACGGAGCCTCCTGATATTACCAATTATAAAATGGATTTCTCAACTCCCTTAGTCAGACACATATGTTGATTTAATATCCTTGGAGAAGTTTACTCACAAAATCCTATTCCAAGGCACTAAATCCTAAGCTAGTTTGTGCACCCTAGAAAATAAAATTGTTACGAATCAATTTTAAATTATAGTGTTAATTTTAATGGTCGTGCTTACTCAAAAGGTGTGGTGGTGAAACTCATGATGTTATGAATCAACAAGTAAAGTAAATATGAATACAATGCAAAGTCCTAACTTCAATTTTCAATGAATGATATGCTTCTTAAAACAATGCAATTTTCAATTTCAACTCTGCAATTCTGAATAAAAATGCAATCATTCTTTACATGCACTAAGCTAAATGACAAAGACTCAAAAGACCAAAATTCCAATCAATGTAAAATGCCTAATATTTTTGTAATTTCAACATAAGAAAAATGAAAATGCATGGAATAAACAGAAGCTTGATATATAAAGACTCTATTGTGTATAGAAAGAGACAACTCAAGTAGGATACCAAGGAGCAAAAAACCCAGCCCAATGTACAAGGACAATCAAAATGAAAAGATGATGAGAAAGACTCCGCCCAAAAATTCAACCAAAGACAGGTTTCATGTCATCCCACAGACACTTATCAGTCACTACAGAGACCTAAGAAGACTCAGCAATCATCAAAACCTACCCAGCAACCACCAAATACAACAAACAAGCAAAAGAGGTCGATGTACGTGATTGGTCAAGGAAACAATACATATGAACGTAGCTTGCAGAAGGACAGCACGTGTATATACGTGAATGTCAATCAAAAACCCACGTATATGTTTCAAAAACACAGTTAGGCAAAGGAGAAGGTTGAAAGACTCAGAGCCATAGTGAACAGAGGCTGTCAAGCAATGGTACGACAAGAAACGCAATATGAACAAGAGCAATATAAGGAGAAAAACACTCCAAACCCTAAGAAAGATGATTCAATCCCCAGTATGGTCGCCAATTATGTTACAAGGAAAATCTCTCTATGGCTAGGGGCAAACCACAACAGACGGAAATGAGTGCAGAAATCAACTCTATTGTCAAGTATGCTATATAAACAAATATCCTAGCAAGACAAGATAAAAGGCCTACCTCCTCCAGACATTCGATGAAGTCCACCATTAAGCACTTGACTCAAAGCAATATACCTGCAACTAGTCCTCAACAACCAAGAAAACCAAGCATATGGTGATGATATATGATGTTAGCACATTCGATAGCATAATCCATTAATATGCATAACAAATACGCCCATGGAATAATAATTCAAATATTTAAGATATCAATTGAACGGGAAAATATTATTTCTATTAATATATGATCAGCAGAAGTGAAAAAGTTACAGACTTCTGTGTCAGGACGATTTGGAACTGAGAAACTAAGTTCATTCTAGCTGGGCATCCACCAAAGGCAAGCTCATAGAAGAGAGACAATGAAGTTCTCAATCAATAAGGAAAGAGCTTGGGGGTTGAACATTGTGTTCAGACTTAAAGGACAAAGGGATGCAGACTCAATATGAAGTGAATAATTTCTCCAGAGTAACTTTTCTCTCAAAGTTGAATTCTTTCTCCTCTTTTCCATAGCTCGGAATTGGCCCATTTATAGCCTTCAAATGGAACTGAAGGGTCAAGTCGAAACATTTTCAGTATATGGACGGCCAAGGATCATGGATCTCCTATTGTGACATGGAAACCCGACACCATTTTTCATTTTTGGGCACAAATACCGATGTACGCAGGTTGTAGTGGTGTAACCTGCGTATATGCATGTTGTGTAGTAGGCAAGGTGTGTACAGGTGGAAAAAATGTATTTTTAGCTCTGGGATTTGCAAAAAGGGATGAAATTTTGCATAGGGAAATGGAAAAAGGCCTTATGTGCAAGATTGCATAGGGTGAGGCAAATCTTGCTATAACAGGTACCAACTTGTGCAAGACCATGGTTGTTGTTTCCCTCTACATGGTTTCCATTATTCCCATTGGGACCCCTACACCATTTTTCCCCCATGGTATCCATTAGTGCCTCCATTTCCATTATTACCCCCATGGTTCTAGTTTTGTTAGTTGGTAGCAATAAATTGTGCTAATTATTGTTTCCCATTCTGAATTCCCTCTAAAATTTGCAAGGTCGTATCTTCATTATGATCCCCCGTAGCTACTTCTTCTTGTTCTTCCTCAAGTTGGTTTTCTTCTACTATCTCTTCGTGGTTAAAAACATTTTTTTCCCCTCGCTACCTCCTACTTTTGTAGGTGATATACCCTTCTCTGTCTACTTGATTCATGAAAGTTTAAATCCCCTCAAGCTGGTAGGACTAAGGCTTTGATACCAATGTAATGTTCCCACTAGGATTTTAAGGGTCTTCACTAAGTTTGTTGTGAGGAAACTTCGTCAAACAATTGTCAAATAGTGGTTTATGACTGTTATTTATGAGATATCTTCTTGTACAATTTGCAGATCATGTTTTTGGGTATTATGGCACACATTTATTTATATGAAATGACAACAATATATATGCATAAAAGAAGAGATAGTTTAACAACAAATCATGGGAATAAACCATACTGTTATTTAATTTTGAGTGTCTGTTACATTCATAAAATAAACATCTAGAATGTTTCAGTATTACAACAACAATATTAACTACTTTCTGACCTATTTAGAGTAGCATACACAACAGTAGAGAGATATACACAATCCTGGAGATTGGTGTTGTTGTAGCAATAAAAGAATTGAGAAATGGCAATCCCATATGCAAATATTCGACCAGATTGGTAGTTGCTCGACCCACAATGGAAGATTGACCTCCAAGAGAAGAATCTTGCTTAGAAACAGGGATGGCACCCTTCCAAAACTCACTCTATAGTAAATGGCGACTTCTCCCACTAATATACCAGCCAGCAAGGATTTAAATCACACCAAAGATAGATAGTTCAATTTCTAAAGTGTTTAGTGTGCCCAACAAGTGTTCCACGACCTCCCCACACTCAGAATATTCACCCGCAACTCAACTCGACTTATCTCAATTGGAAAACTACCTCTTCCAAGATATTTGACCCATACACAAGTAGAATCAGTCATTAACCAAACATTTCAACCACCCACAAGATAACTCAGCTGCAAATATGGAAATCTCAACCATAAGATATGAAAATGATCCAGATTATTTTGAGTATGAAATGAAGGCGGAAATATAATAACTAAATACACAGATATATTTCCAGATACACAAAGATACGGTAATGCATAATTTTTATTAATGAAATAAATGTACAGAGACCGTAAAAATACAATGTGAATGAACTCGATATAATGGTGGCAGCTTATCTCTGAGAAGAGATGTGATGCATACACTCGTTCACAAAAAGATGATGTCTACAATGAGGCTCCAAATTCCTTTTTAACATAAAGAAAATCCAAAACCATAACCCTAGAATATGAAACGCAAAAATATTTGTGGGCCCCAATGGGGGTAGTTGATACGTCAACTTCCCAAGGGCGTAACTTTTGCATACGATCTTTGTTTGGGGTGCACGATAGCTTGTTGGAAAGGTCTAGCTGAGGAAATCACATTTTGTTCGGCCTAGCATCTATCTTCGGTTACAACAACTAAAGGCCTAGCATCTTCCTTCGGTTACAACAACCGAAGGCAAGTGTTAATCGTTGTCGAGCCCAAAAAATGTCACTTAGGGCCTCAAAATGGCCCCGGAAGTTCGGGACCCAAAAAACCGTAGAAAATTTTCCAAGGTGGAAACCCATGTTTTGATCCAGTGGAATAGGTGGGTGGCCATTGATATCCGTCTAGATCAAAAAACTTCACTGTCAAAGAAGAAATGTTCATCCACGCTGAAGCATAATGAAGAAATCTATATGATCTCTCTTCTAAATGACTAAATAGGGTGGATGGTCTCACCACCAAAACTGATCTTTGAAATCTCCCTTAGGGTTTTCATCCCAAGAGTGCACAAAGCCACCAAGAGCTCTCTCAAAGCAATGTTAGAAAATACCATTTCAAGAATGAGAGAGGGTGCCCTCTTTTTTCCCTTTTATTCTTACGTTCACCTTTTTGTGACCTTTTTACCCTTTAATAAGTTTAAGTGACGTTTCATATTCTCAAAGTCACTTAGGCGCCTTTTTAACCACTTACTCAATGTCCCCTTTTAAAATTGATTTAATCCCCCTACCCATGACATTAAGTAAATAATTTAATTCCCTTTTTGTACCTTGACTATAGCCTATGGAAATTACTTAGGCTATTTTGTCAATCCCTAGAGGACTCATTTGGAAAGGGACATTACAAATTCTACGTGTTTTTAAATTGAAACATGAATCAAAGAGAAAAGTTGAAGATTTTGGGCATGATTGGGGCTCAATTCTACTTGTTTTTAAATTTGAAACATGAGTAAAAGAGAAAGGTACTCTCTTGCACTAAAGGGGGGAAGTACATTGATGAAATCAAAATGGTTAGTGGTCAAACAAAACCACCACATTAATCGAGTCAAAATGGTTGGTGATCAACTAACAAAACCACTAGATATAGTGATGAACCATTGAAGAACATAAGAATCCAAAAGCTCAAGTTTGGATCATTTTAACAATCTTCTCTCTTTTCACCAAACATGGGGGAATATCAAATATCAATTGTGATAGTCAAAACTTAAATTTTGAAGTCCTATCAATCAAAATTCAATCAACATTTGGGAATTCTAGCATAGCAACTAGTCTCCTCAATAGACTATCTACAATTTAGTCAACTTCAATCAATCTCTTCAAATCAACATATTTGGGAAGATTTAGCATGGAATCTATAATCCTCTCATTGTTATTTAACTATTAATTGGGATGTTGTTCGACTCCTAATCGTGTCTAAATTTAGAGAGAACTTCAGTGGTCCTATTTATTTACTGAGAGAAAAATGGTGATCCTATTTGTTCACCAATTGGTAGAAGACATTAGTTTCTTCTAACCAAATTACCTAGCATGTGATCAAGTCATGGAATATTCAGACGTAGAAACTACTCACTTATGGAAATTCTACTCCCTTTCAAAGTTAATTTTAGATGAACCATTCAACATCCATATTGGTAGTTTTTCAGGCATACCTTCATTGAATCTCAATTCAGAAGTTTCATATTGAAGATGATACTAGTTTATGCGCTAGTTATTGTTGCCTCACTAGTATAATTATTCAGAATAGTGATTGAGGGGGGGAATGTTAGACTACGAGTCCCTAGACAATCACAAATTTTGAGATCACCTTCTTATGAGTTGTCATCCTTATCTATCGATGAGGTGTTGTCATTAACAACTAATGAGTTGTAAGTGAGATCTAGATCTAGAGGTGATCAAATACATGTACTATAAATTGATATCATGAGATGAATACATGTGATGAGAATGGCTTAAATCCTTTTCCACCAAGTTCTTGTCTTGTGTTCTATTTCTTAACAAAAGACACAATTTTAAGAAAAATGTTCAAAAACGGAGAGTATACAAACTTGAGGTTAAAAAAATAATTTGATTAGTCAAAGTGCATGCAAATCCAAACAATCTAGACCACCATGCCATATGAAATTGTCAAAGTGCATGAAAATTCCAACATTGTAGACCATCGTGCCATATCAAACTCTCAAGTCTATTTTGTTCCATCTATCCTCCATCCCACACAAGGATCATATTTGAATCCTTCATTGCCTTTCGAGATCCATTTATCCCTTCATGGAAAGGCATTGAATTATTTCCCCTACTAAAGAAATTTAAAATAAAAATTTGATTGTCAATGATGAAGTGAGGATCATTACATATTATTGCAAATGAAGGACTATCACTCTTAAAACCTGTCAATATTTAACTCTTAAGAATAAATACTTGAAACTTGAGGGATGGATATATCTTTTTTTGCTTTTTGTATGAATCCATAACTTGTTATTGTAAGTAAGATCGTGTTTGGACAGGTAGTAGCCAATGGTTTTTTTTAAATATTGTTAAAGCAGCACCATGCAATTTTGCACCAATTTGTCTCGTGTTTTTCTTAGACTTGCAACATGTATTTTCACCCCATATGAATATAAAGTTTTTTTTCTATGGAAAAAAATAACTCAAGATAAAATTTCCTTATGAATTTCAAAGTGGTATAATATATTATTGATACATGAACTTAGTACTTGGTAAGTGTTATTGGTTCCTTTTACAACTGCTTACCTTAGCTTTCCATGGATATACATTGGTACCCTTGTGGCTATTGATCCTATTGTTGGGTATGCATTGGTACACCTATGGGCACTGATATCCACATTGAATCTTGTATTTAAAACAACGAACATTACATTAATTGTAAAACTTGCTCAAGAAACTTTCCCAAGTAGTTGGTCTTGAGCAACTACAAAAGTATGTTGAAGAAATGTTCGTTCAAGTGAACCTTTTTCTTTAAATGATTGATTTTGCAAGAGTTTATCTTGGTGTATCATACTAGTAACTGTTGATGCTCAAAATGGCATAACTCAGGAAAGAACTTTGAAAACACCTTTGTAGAGCTCTTAAAGGGGAGATGAGGATAGTAGCTTAGGTTTGGTTTTAAGCCATAAACTCACTAAACTTGTGTAATTAGATTAATTGTTAAGCTATTCAGTGGAGTTGTTCCCCTTAAAGGTACCAATCCTCTGATTATTGTGATCATGGGAATTTTAGGATGAGCCTTATGTTAATGGTTTATTGCCCTTAATGTGTTGAGTTAGAGTGTTTTCCTATTCCTAATTTTCCTTCTAAGTCAATTTAGAATGCAATATTAAGCTAATAAATGTACACAATATTAGAGTAGTTGTTAATAAATCAATACAGAGACTAAAACTGCTAAAAAATTAACGATAGATGAGTTGTAAATAAAATATAAAGTTCAAAGAACACTACTATATGAAAAACAAACTCAAATAAATCAAATAAAATTAGTGAATCTTCGTATTAATGCTTGAAACAACAAAAAACTAATGCCAAATAGTTATTGCTAGTAAATGAAGTTATGCATATATACAACAAAAAATGGAATGAAAAAAGGAAAACCAAATCATGCTTAGAGAGTTGAAACAAACGCTTAAAAGTCACTAGTATACATAGAGAAACAATTTCATGTATGCCCAAATAGATTTATTTATTGATAAAAGTGTTTATGTGTATCCAATTAATGACCCAAACTCTAGTAATTGATCTGGCCCTTGTAAACATGAGGTTTCTGAGACCCTATGCCATTTACAACATTCCAAATCCAAACAAGATGAAGCCCCAAACATCGTGAAGCTACGCTACTCCACATTCATATTGTCTAAAGGGCTCTCTAAAGTGAAGCACTTCTACTTTTCACCCTTAATGTTGGATCTTATGTTGTAGCATGCCTAAAGTTTTTTCTCCTCCCTTAATTAGGTACACTTCTTCCTCTTTTATAGAAAGGTGAGTGGGTAGGTGAAAGATCACCTTGCTTCTTGATTTTTTGGAGTATTAAATTTTGGAGTTGGAATTTGTAGGTGAGATGGTAAAGAAAGACAAGGGTCATAGGCATACTAAGGGTTCCTACCTACTAGAGTGCACTTTTCCCAAGCATCAACAAGACAAATAAATTTTGGAGATTTATTAAATAAAAAATTTCCATTCATAATATGATTCCATAAACTTTATTCAAATAATAGTAAAATGTCCAATAAATAAATTATCCATAAAAACAGTCCATACATAAATACATGTTCATCAAAATATTGTTTTGCGGACTTAAAAAATGTCACAATCCAAATATACATGTCCATGGTTGTTCCATAATTAAAGTGTGTTCTAGGATTCACTTAGTATGTTCATAATCAATCAACTCATAAAAACCAACACCAATTAAAGCAACTATATTCATACCATAAAAATTCCAATTGCAAAAAGATATTTTTCCCAAATAGACACACCATTTTCAAAAGGTGTTGGAAATGAAGCTAGTAAGAGGGTTCATCTTCTTTCATTGGTATGTGACTTCAACTGAAACTTTCCCATCCTAAGTATGCATTCAATCCACATCAATGCAAGGATCTCATGCACAAAAAAAACTTAACCATGAATGGAAGCACACACGAGATGTAACATGGAATGGATTTATGGAAGACCAAACTGTGCATAAGGTAGAGTGAATGGGTAAAAGGAAAATAAAAGCAAGCAAGACTATATTGTTAGCAAGCCACTTGCAACTACATCTTGAATCTCAATTATAACTAGATAGCCAGACTATCAATCATCAATATAAATTGTCATAAAAACATGTTGTCATATGTAGCAATATCATACATATGATCAAAATCGTTGCTTCCTTTTATAACTTAGGCATGCGCTCAACGAATTTTATATAGAATGTTCAACAAGCCAATAGTACTAATAATCATGTGAATAATAACATGCATGTTATTACCTTGATATGGGAGGCATGAACATTTTGTTATCATTGCAAGTCTCTACCCATAACACAATATATTGTGATATATATAACTACATTAAACTACTAAACAGGTGGAGGGAAACATCAAATCTACACAATGTCAATGAACACCTATAACCACATATAATAATAAACCATGTGTGAGTGCAACAATGAAAGCAAACAACATCCAACCACATATATCAAATACACTTACTATGTATAGGCCATAGAAAACAAGTTCGACAATAGCGGGCTACCGAGATTGATCCAAAATGGATCCAAATAGATGAATGGATGTAAGACTTAGTACCTGTAAGACTAACATGACAATTTGTGAGGGTTAGCAAACTATGTAAAGCAATATAAATGTAAATTTTAATAAGACAAAAATGAGAGTGAGAAGGAAAAATGTGATAATTAAAATATTTTAAAAACAAACAAAAAACAAGAGAGAAGGTTGAGGTAGGGGAAATGAATGGTCATGGTTGTCGACCTTACCCTTACCCCCTACTCTCCATATTTCCTCCTTCACTTACATTCTCAAAGGTTCTTTTGGCCAAGGAGAGGATGATGCACAAAGAGCATCAACAACATTGTAACCAAAGATAATCGGAAAGAAGAAGTTGAGCCCCATCCAAAGTCAGTTTTACCATTTGGGTTTCAAGGGTAAAATCTTTGTGTTTATGGCATGCTTGATTATTATTGTTGTATAAATTATGTGTGAGTTATATGATGCTCTCCTTTATGTTTTCAATGATGTTTCGAGTGTGTTAATGGTTGTTAGATAGAATTACAGCTTAAGCTTCATGTTAATGGACTCCTATGAACATTTCAGGGTGAGAGAAGTTTAATGGTTTCCTACAACTAACTCGTTTTATTGAATTGGTTAATTACAAAAACTATGCAACACCATCATCCAATTCTCATCAAAGTCTGAGATCAATGGTTGTTATAATTTGTTTGTTGCTCTAGTTTCCATTCTTGACCCTTGTATTCAACAATTGCAATTTCTCTCTTCGTGCTCTGAATTCGTTGGGCATACCTAAGCATTTTCCTCCTTCCATGGTTCATAATTTCTCTTACCTGAAGTCAAATTTCTCATTATTGAGGTGATTTCCCTTACATGGGAATTTTCTCTCTCACCCAGAGGTTGTACTATGGTTGTATGGGTTGCACACAACCCCTCTCTCTCCCCCTAGGCAATGAATTCAATTGTTGGGTGTTTCTTCTCCCTGGACTACATATTCATAGCTTGGTCAACCTCTACTTATCTTGTTCAAATTGTTGTATGAGACAACCTCTATCTCTTCCTAGTCAAATTATTAGATGTTCCATATCTTCTCTATTCATGAGTAGTACTAACCTCTTGGATATTGGAGCAGCTGGGGAGACTGAAAAGAAGATATGATTCTAACCAAGTGGTATTATCATCAAAATTGAATAAGGTGTGCATAGTATGTCTGATATACAAGAATGATAAATATAACACAGATCAAGATGATCCTCCTCTTTTGGATACCACTTTACATATCCATACAAATATGGAGGAAAACTAAGACCTTGTGAACGACTTCTCTTCACTCAGTGGAGTGGCTTCTCAACACAACAATTAAGCTGGAAGCACAGTAATAGGTTGGCATATCTCAACACAACAATTAAGCTGGAAACACAATACTAGATTGTCTTTACGTCACAACATTTAAGCTGGAAGCACTGTACTAGACTGGCATATCTCAACACAACAATTAAGCTGGAAACACAGTACTAGACTGGCTTTACATCACAACAATTAAGTTGGAAGCACAGTACTAGGCTAGCATATCTCAACACAACAATTAAGCCAGAAACACAGTACTAGATTGGCTTTACATCACAGCAATTAAGCTGGAAGCACAATATTAGGCTGGCATATCTCAACACAACACTACTCCCCCTTTCGAGGGAGGTCCTTTCGGACTATACCAAGCTTATCTCGAAAGTGCTCAAACTTTACACGAGATAGAGGCTTGGTCAACACATAGGCAACCTATTCATCTGTGCTAACATATTGGAGCTTTATGGCTCCTCTCTGCAGCATGTCACGGATGTAATGATATTGGATATCTATGTGCTTCGACTTGTCATGAAAGACATGATTCTTTGTCATCTTTATGCAGCTCTGGTTGTCACATAGGATCATGGTTGCTTCCATATCTAGGTCGAATAGACCAGTCAATAACTTACAAAGCCATATAGCTTTGCAGCTGGAAGAACACGCAACAATGTATTATGCTTTCATTGTACTAAGAGAAATGTTGGATTGCTTCCTACTTTTCCATGAGATCATGGTTGATCCCAAACTGAAACAACATCTTGAAGTGCTCTTCCTGTCAGAGACACTTCCAGCCCAATCTAAATCAGTGTACCCACTCAGTTTGAAATCATGATCTCCATCATAGCTGAGACCACGATCTAATGTACCCTTAAGGTACCTCATCACATGTTTTCCAGCAACTAGGTGAACATGTATGGGTTCTACCAGAAACTGACTCAAGGTGTTCATGGAAAAAAAAATATCCGGCCTGGTGTTCGTCAGGTACATCAGCGATCCAATGATCTGTCTATACAGTGTGGCATCAATCAATTCTGACGAAGTGTTGACCAATAGCTTCAGCTTTGTTTCCATGGGTGTATTCATGGACTTGCACTCCAACATGTCAAATCTCTTCAGGATTTTGACTGCATACTCCCTTTGGTTAAGGAAGATTCTCTCTGGGCTCTGTCATACCTCAAGAGCTAAGAAATAATGCATTAGGCCAAGGTATTTCATCTCAAATTCTGAAGCAAGCTTCTTCTTACATTCAGCGATGAGTTTTTCTTCTCCAGTTAAGAATAAGTCATCCACATATAGAAACAATATCACTTTCTCATCATTCATAACCTTGAAGTAAATGTTAGAATCAACTTTACTCTTGGTAAATCCCAAGCTCATTAGAAAACCATCTATCCTGCCATACTAAGCTCTAGGAGCTTGCTTCAACCCGTACAGAGCCTTCTTCAACTTGCAGACATGAGTCTTCATGTCTTCAACTTCAAATCCTTGAGGTTGTTCTATATACACTTCTTCTTCGATGACACTGTTTCAAAAAGCTGTCTTTATGTCCATCTGGTGCAACTTCCACTTCATCTTAGCTGCAAGGGCTATGATGGTTCTAATCAAAGTGTATCTGGCTACAGGAGCGAATGTCTCTTCATAGTCAATGCCTTCCTTTTGAGAAAATCCATGAGCGACAAATCTTGCTTTATACTCCTCAATACTTCCAACAACATCATGTTTTATTTTGAAGATCCATTTGGAAGATACCACATCCTTGCTCTTTGGTCTGGGAACTATTTCCCATACATCATTCTTTATTATGGATTGGTATTCTTCTGTCATGGCATCTGCTCATTCTTTCTTCTAAATGGCTTCTTCAAAGCAGGTAGGCTCCTTCTCTAGGAGATCACACATCAAATCCATATAATTGGAGAATGGCTTAGGTATCTTCACTTGTCTCATGGTTCCTTCGGGATCACCATACTTCTCTCCATCTTGAATAATATCCCTAGCCCAAGCAGGATTTCTCTTATGGGAGATCGTTATCTAAGGAGGTTCTTGAAATTCTACAATATCATGATCTTCTAGAATTTCCTCATCAGGAGAAGTTACCACTTCCTTCACTGGTTTGCAGCTATGGGAGCTACATGTTCCTCTTCATATACTTCTTCAAGATGGCATCTTCTTGATTTCTTGAGCGTTGCATCTTCATCAAAGGTCACATCCCTGTTGATCTCAATGTGATGGTGACCTGGTATATAAATTTTGAAGGCCTTGGAGACCTCACAGTATCCCACAAATATTCCCTTCTTTCCTGAGGGTTCCAGCTTGTTTCTCTTCTCTTTCGGAATATGTATAAATATTGGGCAGCCAAATATTTTGAGATGGATTACCTCTGGCTTCTTTCCGGTGAACATCTCTTACAGGGCCTTGAACCCAAGTGCACTATGGGACAATCGGTTTTGTACATATACTGTTGGCATCACTGCTTCTGCCCATAAGCACATTGGAAGATCTTGATCATGGATCATGGTCTTCACTGCTTCCATTATCATTTTGTTCTTTCTTTCTGCTACATTGTTTTGTTGAGGATTATAGGGAGTGGTGAGCTCCCTCTTGATCCTGACATCTTTGCAGAAGTTCACAAACTCTTTTGAGGTGTATTCTCCTCCATTATCTGACCTAATTATCTTGATCTTTCTTTCGGAAAGATTCTCTATCAAGGCTTTGAATTCCTTGAATTTACTGAACACTTCATCTTTTGATTTCAAAAAGTACACCCAGGTCTTACGAGAATAATCATCAATAAAAGATACATAGTATGCATACCTATTAATGGAGGATGATGGCATTGGGCCACATACATCTGAATGAATGAGTTCTAGGACTCCTTCTGCTTTGTTGTCTCTCTTCGAAAAAGGGTTCTTGATGTTCTTCCCTTGTGCACATTTGTTGCGCATGCCTTCATGGTCAACCTTGAGTTATGGTAGACCTGTGACTTGTTTTCATACGTATGGTAGCTCCTTGTAGTTGATGTGGGCTAATATTCTATGCAAAATTTCACATGGATTCTCAATGGCATGGGTCAGGGTAGCTTCTGAGTGGCCCTTTAGCTTATACAGACCACCTTCTTCTTTTCCAATGACGATTGCTTCTTTCAAGGTTTATCCTTTAGCCCACATAAGAACTTCTCCATCTATAAAGGCAACTCTAAAGACTTTCTTTTCTAAAGTTGATATGGAGAGTAGGTTCTTTGTCAAACCTGGTACATAGAGTACGTCCTTCATCTTCATTGAATTCCCTGAGTTAAGCTTGTAGTTTGATTCTCCCACTCCCTTGATAGGGTATTGATAATCATCTCCAAATGTCACTTTCTAAGAAAATTTGTTTTATGAAATGCAAGAGAGAATATATCTTTGACCTGTCATGTGCTTGGAGGCACCACTATCAATGAGCCAAGTGTCCTCTCTAGGTGTTACCGATCCTGAGAGGGCCGAGATTAAGACATAGTCTTTAAATTGTTCTCTTAACATCTTTGTGGGTGGCTCTTCATATTACACTACATCGGCATTATGGCTCTTATTTTTCCGCTTGTATTCTTCTCGTCTAGCTAGACAATATCTCGCAATATGTCCCATCTTGTCACAATGGTAACATTGGATAGATGAGTAATCTCTTTCCTTTCGTTGTCCTTTATTATGGAATATCTTTGGTTGAGATTTGTTTTGGGGGTGAGACTCTTTATGAGTTTCTTTCTGGAAGTAAGACTTCTTCCTTCCTCCTTTAGTGTGAGTAGCTAGGGCTTGATCTTCATCTCTTGCTAGTAAAGCCTCTCGGTTAGCTACTCTTGTTTCTTCTTGAATGCATTCTTCCCATAGACCGTCAAATTTTAGTTTCTCCGTTCTGGCACAAATCATTTGGATGAATGCATCCCAAGGTCTTGTGAGACCATTAAGGGTCATTATTATAAGTTCGTCTTCATCTATAGCATCTCTGATAGCTTCTAGTTGTTCTTTGAATTGGGATATTCTGGAGAAATATTCTTGGATTGATTCTCCTTTCTCCATCCTTGTATTCTTGAGATGAGTTCTTAGATTCATCTTTTGGTTTATGTTCTTTCCTTCATATAGTCTGTTTAGGGCATCAAACATTTCTTTCGGAGTCTTCTTTGATGACACATAAGGGATCAAGTGATCTTTGATTGAATCTGCAATGATTCTTTTGGCCCTTATCGTGTCCTTTTGATGCTTTGCTTTGTCTGCAGCATCGTTAGGTTCCGACACTTCTTCTTTAATGAATCTTGCTAGGTCATTCTCTTCAAGAATGAGTCCAAGTGTATACTTCTAGGCACGAAAGTTTTCCACACCTTCCAGCTTGTCAACAATCTTAGTTCTTATAGACATCTTTTACCTGGAGCTAGGAAAATGTCAAAAATGAAAATGCTCAAAACTAAATTCTGAACTTACCAGGAGGTGCGCTTGGCTGAGGCGAGTATCCTGGTATTTTAGAAAATCCAACTTTTACCCCTCCAAACTTGATCTGCGGATTTCTGGACTAGTGCTTATGGTTTTCTGGTACTTCTGGTACACTGGTTTTCTGGTACTTCTGGTACTTTGTGGAAACTAGGGTTTCACTTTCTGGGAGATCTAGCCACTGAAAAGTTGCACTGAGGATACCAAAGTGATCCTTGAGGAAGGGTGCACTTTTCTAGATGGTTTTAGGGCTGAAATACTTCATCAATAAAAAACCTTAATTTGCATGTACAGCAATAGTGACATTTTTCACTTTCTCTTGTGAAAGATGCTCTCTTCATCCTAACTCTGATACCATGTTAAGGTTTAAGCTATTATTTTAAGATCTCTCTCTCTCTCTCTCTCTCTCTCTCTCTCTCTCTCTCTCTCTCTCTCTCTCTCACACACACACACACACACACACATCCAACTGTAGCTCCGAAACTTGCTTCTCAATGAACAAGTGAGTGTGTCTCTAAGTGAGGCGCTAGCCTCCTTATTTATACAACTCTGGCATGTGTGGAAGGAGGTGTCTCTTCACTGGCAGGGTCGACTTCTTATTCTGCTTATTACAATTATGTTTTGACCAATCTGCAAAAGGGGATTTGGTCTTTTACAATAGTCGACATGATCAATCTGCAATAGGGGATTGATCTAATGAATAATACAATAATAATAATTAGAATACACTTTTCAGTTACATTATTTCAACATATAAGTCCCTTGTTTATGGATCATAAGGTATCGGAGTAGTTGCATCCTTGACCATGACAACTGCTAAAAATTTGAAGAGAACATTGTAGACTTCAGCATGGGTAAATCAAGCAAAGAAAAGTTGGAAGACTTAAGGGCCAGCAATGCTCAACTTCGAGAAGAGAATGAACACTTGAAGGAGAAGGTCCAAATGTTCAACACAAGGATGGCATAGATGGAAAATGACCTTGAGACCTATGCCAAAATACTTCCATTTCTAAAGAAGAAGTTTGAATAATGCCAAGACTCCCTCACCACTATGATTGAAGATTGGGACAAGCACATAATGAAACTTGTACACTTGGGAGAGAAGATCATTCAGTTGGATAAATGGTAAGAGGATAGGCTCGCATAGATGATGGATCAGTTGCAACAAGAGTTGGAAAAGAAGGAGGAGGCCTTGGTAAATCCCTAAGCAATTGTCCAAGAGCACTAGGAAGCAGGGCCACTTTCCATTTCCATTGCTAAAGCTAACACCGTGATTGAGACCACTCTAGTAAGTTCACCTTTCGTTGACATTTCTCAAGAGAAGCTTGGTGAATTTGGAAAATATACCGAAGGCATTGGTTCTAAACTCTTAAGGAAAACATATTATGATGGACAAGGGCTATGTAAGAGAAGATAAGGCATCCTAAGCCTCATTGTAGCTACACCACGTGTTAAGAATAAAGGCTCGGGATTGATGGTAGAGTGGAAAATCCAATGATCATAAAGACCATTTTTGTGAAGGATAAAGACATGTCAAAATTGACCTTCTCATTAGGAGAAAGAACAGTAGTAAGTGAAGGTGAAATCCACTACCACCTTAGCATTCTTGTGGTAGATTGAAGAAAGGCAGTGATGAATAAGGTGTTAAGACTCAACTTACACCATCACTCAAAAAAAGCAACATGTCAATCAACCATGGAAATAAGAAGAATACCAAGAGGGTTGTATCAAACAAGACATCCCTTATTTGTCGTTGTTACAAGAAAAGAGGCCACAATGTTGCCAATTGTTGGTACTCATAGGGTTGCTCATTTTGTAAGAAGAAAGGCCATCTTGAGGCAATTTGCTGGGAGAGGAAAGCAATATGCCACATGATTTAATGTTTTTAAGGGAAGAAGGACAAGAAGTCTTCCCTGATCCAACAATGAACTCAGAGGCAATGGAGAAGAGGACAATCTCGAGCAGTCAATCCCAAAGCACCAAAAAAAAATTCCACTACCATAATTTGAGTGGTCACTGGGAAACAAAGTGTTTATGATCCAGAGCTCACCCTAAAAACCACATAGCTAGGAGGAGAGTGAAGATTGAATAATATTAAGAGTTGCATGCAGTCCAAAGAGCAGAAGTTATAATCAAGGAGCTATAGTAGCATAGGTGGTCAATGACACCAACAAGATGGACATCATGTTGATACCAAGGGTAGCTAGAATCAAGCTATTATTTCTAGTATTGCATCTGAAGAACCCCATCCTAAATATGTGCAGGAGATTGTTGGATGGAGTACAATGGCCTTAGAGGATTTCTTGAGAACTCCATGGCATGCTTGCATGCATGTGCATGCATCGAAGATTTGTTTCCATGTTGGGAAGTAATTGATCCTAACAAAAGAAGCCATGCCACACTTCCTCTTGAGGAGTTGTTACATGATGGAAATGTGTTGGGATCACACAGAACAAACATAGACCAACATTCGACTTGGATTCATTGATTGCCAAGATGGACCATCTCCATGTCTGAGAGGGAGATGGGAATGAATGTTGAGTCCAAAGTTTGGATCTAAATATTTTCTAGAGCTAAGAGTCAGTGAGCGAACTTTTGTATTGTGGGAACAAGTGGGCTAGAACCAAATCTAGAGCCATGGCAAGGACCTAAGCAAGTAGCTAGATCCATGAGCCAAATTCAAAGTTGTAGCTAGGAACTAGATTCAAAGACATGTTCCAAAGAAGTGGACCGAAGGCACATTGATTTATATTGGTTTCCTTCAAGGTTTTGGAGACCAAAAAACCTCTCAATCAGGAGGAGTGATCCAAAATGTATTCGAACCAATGAAAGGGCATAAGACTATGTACTTGCAAGACTAACTCACTAATTTGTGAAGGTTATCAAACTATGTAAATAAATACAAATGTAAAAATTGAATAAGACAAAAATGAGAGTGAGGAGGGAAAATGTGATAGTTAAAAGATTAAAAAAAATAAACATGAGAGACGATCGAGGAAAGGGAAATGATCGATCATGATTGTTGACCTTCCCCTTACCTTGCAAGGTGTGTGTGTGTGTGTGTGCGCACACGTGTGGGGGCACGCGTGCGCGCGCGCGCGTGTGTGTGTGTGTGTAGAAAKAAATGGGTGTTTCGTGCCCTATGTGAGGTGTGTGTGTACGTGTGTGTGTGTGTGTGTGTGTGTGTGTGTGTGTGTGTGTGTGTGTGTGTGTGCGCGCGCGCGCGCACACGCGCTATAGGACCTTTAGGCTAAAATGGAGGGGTTGGAGGAGTTGGTTGACTACTCCCCCGACCCGTATGAGAACACCAACATTTTCAATCATCCATCGGCATCGAATGGGAAGCATTTCAATGAGGGTTTGATAAAGACCGAGGTTTTGTGGGCGACATTCAAGATGAGAATACACCGATAGATAACAACATTGTTGGTCCGAGTTTGGATGATGGGTTATTGGGCTCTTTACCCATGTTGTTAGAGGACCCCAGGTTTGGTTTTTCATCTATGTCAAATGGTTTTTGCTCGGGTGGTCCGTGTGCAAATCCAAGTCTAGCTGGAGACTACTCGCGGGGTTTGACGGGTGGATTGGTATATGGGGTGATACCATCTTGGGGGTTGGGGAGAGGTGCTTCGCTTCCAGTATTTTCATGCACTGGAGGTCTGGAAGGGGTTGGCTTACTGGACCCTTCTTGGGCAGTTTCAAAGGGGTTTTGAGACACAAATATTTTCGTCCCCATTTGTTCACTCAGTGGTGGTGATGGGGTTTTCAAGGGTACAGGGACGGTATATTTCGAGGGTATTATTGGTAAGAACCCATGGGGGTGTAGTGGGTTTAATGGGACGAAGGCTCTGGGGGTCAGCTCTATGATACCTTGCGATGTAGCGGTAGGATTACAAAAGTCTCAATAGATGTTTGGCGGTCTAAAAGAACCCTCTCGCAGAAAGAGCAAATGTGTAAAGCTAAAAACTCACTTTGACCGGCTAGTGTTCGGGGTCGACATCTCTATGGATCGAGTGGTGGAAGTTTTTTATCATGTGGTGGTGGGAAGGGCTCGGGAAAAGAGATTTGGCACCCCTTTTTTAAAGGAATGGGTTTGCACAAATTGGGTTTCAAAAATCTCATTCGAGTCGAAAATATGAATCCTAGAAAAAGGATGGGTTTTTTTTTTATTCAAGGACCAGGGGGATGTTGATTGGGTTCCTCCGAAACAATGGAGTATATATGGTACCCCTATTGTACTCAAATGTTGGTCTCCTCTTTTTGATGCTATGACAGAAAAGGTTGATGTTGAACCAATCTGGGTAAGGCTACCCATACTTCCTATGCAATTATGGAACATAGATCGGTTTAAGGCAATTGGAAATTATTTGATGAAATTCATCGAAGCTGATATGTCCTTTAAGGAATCTGGGATCATGACGGTGGCCAGGATATTAGTCAGGTTGGATTTAAGGAATGGTCTCTCTCAGGACGTGGAGATTGAAACATCCCATGGGGTCTTTTTACAAGTGCTCGACTATGAGAGACTTCCCTTTAGATGTCATCGATGTCACACTTATGATCATATGGTTGTTGACTACCCACTTCCTTTCCAAGGGAAGCATCAATTTTTTTTGGATGCTATGGGGGACACTCATAAGGTTATGCAGGCCCAGACAGTTCTGACCCCTAGTAAATCTCGGTTGACTTTTCAATAGGGGTCGAATGTGGCTTTGGCGAGTAGGGGCTCCCCGTTGACACTATTTGGTTCGGCCACAGAAGTTCTTGCTGCAGACACGACAAAGGATTTCACTATGGTTTCTCTGGATCAACAACGAATTCTATATTTTTTAGGTAAGTTTCATCCATGTGCTCCTTTGTTCGGTTTAGTTTCTCATTCTATTAATGAATCCATTGATGAAGTTTCAAGGGTTTTGAGCCCTTCCTCCCCCCGGAAACCATATCCACCCCCCCCCTCTAATTCTTGAGATTGTGGTTTGTTCGGTTTTGGTGGTCGATCTCTCCTCCCCCCCAATCGTTACTCCAAATTCTTCCTCCAACACATCCTCGAATGGGATTCGATCTAAATATGCACTCTGAAAGCGATCTATTTTAAATTTTGATCCATCTCTCGACGATGGGGTGTCCATGGTGGGACGGGGTTTGAGCTTGCACTAGAGGGGTTATTTGTCTCCAAGGAGTAGGGGTAGGAAATCACACTTACTGCTTGCCCAGAACCGAGCCAGGGTGGATATAATGTTGGGCAGGCAATCATCCATTGAATGGGAACTTAGAGCGAAGCCAACCCATGGTGTTGATTCGTCATGAAACTCACATCCTTCAATTGTCATGGGTTGGCGAACCCATCAAAAAAATTTTCTTTAAGGAGGATGGTTGACTGTCTTTCTCTTAATGTTATCTTTCTACAGGAGACTATGGGTATCGACGAAAATATTGTTGTGTTATTGAAATCATTACTTTTGGGCTGGGATTTTGTAGTCCTAGATGTCAAGGGGAGGTCCGGGGGCTTGGCATCTGGCTGGAAAACAAAGAAATGTAAATGTGAAAATGTCTGGAGCATTGAGTTAGGGATCAACTTGGAGATTTTTGTTAGAAAAATAGGATCGCAAAGCAATAAAAAAAAATGCGGAAATAAAACACAGAAGATACATAATACAATAGAGACATAGATATACGTGGTTCACCCAGTATGGGCCACGTCCACCAGAGGAATTGCCAAGTCCTTCCCTTTTATTATCCAGCAAATGAAGGGATACAACCTACAACACACCCATTGTAACTTCCTCTTCTTTCTCTCATAGTATCCTCACTCATAATACAATATTCGCAATTATACATAGTCGCAATGCATTTCCCTCATAAAAGAGGGTTTCCTTCTAGGGAAAAAAACCCTAACATAACTTCTACCGTCATATCTACAATGTTATAATGAACGGTCCAAATTTACTATGAAACTACAATATACATTTACAAGGCATTTTTTCCTTCAGGGGCTTCGTCCCCAAGCCCCCGTCGGGGGCCCGTTTTCCTCGGACCCCGTAGGGGGGGCGAGCGACCCCTACACTCCCCCGCATGGAGGAGTGTACATTCTTCCGGGGTGTAAACTATTCATGGGGTATAAACACATCTGAAAACATTTTTCTATGAATCAAGAAGATAATCAGGCTTGACAACCAACAATCTCCCACTTGGAGACTGATCTCAACAACTCCATAGTTGTTATATCTATTGGACTATGATCCTTCTTGGACCTGGCAATTTTCTCATCTTTACCTTCATGCTTGAAGACCAACTGAAACTGAGGAGGAACTTAGTTTCTCCTTGGTTACTCCCTTTGTTAACATGTCTGCGGGATTATGGCTAGTGTGTGTCTTTTCCGACTTCGAATGTCCATCTTCCAAGGCGGATTGTATGAAATGGTACCTGATTTGTATATGCTTAGTCTTCGAATGGAAGGCTGAATTCTTTGCAAGATGAATGGCACTTTCAGTATCACAGTACAACCTGCGATTCTCTTGCTTCTTTCCCAATTCCTCCATAAACCTCTGTAACCAAATAATTTATTTACTAGCCTCTGTAGCAGCAACATACTTTGCTTCTATTGTTGAAAGTGCAACAACCTTTTGCAGTTTTGAAATCCAACTTACTATTGTTCCACCTATAGTAAAAACATACCTTGTGGTGCTCCTCCTGCTATCTTTATCACCTGCCATATCTGAATCAACATATCCCTGTAGAATAGTGTCTGAACCACCAAAACATAATGCATGAGTAGCAGTACCTCTAAAATACCTGAGAATCCACTTTACTGCCTCCCAATGTTCTTTACCTGGATTGTTCATATATATGCTCACAACTCCCACTGCATGTGCAATGTTTGGTCTTGTGAAACCATCACATCCATCAAGCTATCAATTGTTGATGAATAAAGGACCCTGGACATGTATTCTATCTCCCCATCTGTCTTGCAACACATTTCCTTAGTTAATTTGAAATGGTTGGTCAAAGGTGTACTAACTGGTTTTGCATTCTGCATTCTAAACCTCTCCAACATCTTCTCTATGTACTCACCCTGAGACAATGTCAATTTGTGATTTTTCTTGTCTCTTGTTATTCTCATACCAAGGATTTTCTTTGCAGCACCCAAATCCTTCATTGCAAATGAATTAGCAAATTTCTTCTTGAGCACATTTATATCCTGCATATTAGACCCTGCAACAAGCATGTCATCTACATACAATAGCAATATAATATAGCTTCCATTTTCTATCCTTTTAAAATAAACACAATGATCAGAATGACATCTATTATAACCTTGTTTAGTCATAAACCTGTCAAACTTCACATACCACTACATTGGAACTTGCTTTAGGCCATACAAGCTCTTCTTCAACCCGCATACCAAATTCTCCTTCCCTTTGACCTCATACCTCTATGGTTGTTGCATATAAATCTCTTCCTCCAAATCCCCATGGAGAAAAGTTGTTTTTACATCTAGCTATTCAAGATGCAAATCTACTACTACCTCAAGACTTAAAATATTCCTAATTGAAGTGATTTTAATAACAAGAGAAAATATTTCATCAAAATCTATACCTTTTTTTTGTGCAAACCCCTTTACAAAAAGTCTAGCCTTGTATCACTTTTTGCCTCCATCTTCTTCCTTCAACTTGTAAACCCATTTATACTAGAATGCTCTTTTTTCTGCAGGAAACTGAACCAAATCCCAAGTCTGGTTATTTACCAAGGAATCCATTTCCTCTTTCATGCCTTGCTCCCACCTCTTTTTAGTGTCTACATGCATTTCCTCTTCATAACATTCTGGTTCACTAGATTCAGTCAACAATAAATAATACAATGAAGGAGATTATGGTTCAGGGGGTCTACTTAACCTGGTAGATCTTCTAACAACACTTGCGGAATTTTGAGGTACTTGTTGCTCCTGTTGTTGTACATTTTCATTTTCTGGTACCTTTGGAATTTCTTTTTCAGTGATCTCATCAAGCACTGTGTATTCTGGTTTTTCTTTTTCTTGTATCTTTCCCTACAACTGATCTTTGTACATGACCTTCTCATTGAATATGATATATCTACTCCTAATGATTTTTTGATTTTCATAATCCCATAAACGATTACCAAAATCATTAACATCGTATCCAATAAAGTTACACTTCTTGTATTTTTCCTCAAGCTTTTTTCTATTTTCTTTATAAATATGGACAAATGCTTCACAATCGAAAGTCTTCAAAAAGAATAGTTTACCTTTTTACCTGTCCATGCCTCCTATGGAATTCTACCATCCAAAGAGCTTGAAGGTCCTATGCTTATTAGGTAAACAACAATATCTACAACATCTGCCAAGAACTGTAAGGGCAGACCAGCATGCAATCTCATACTCCTTGCACGCTCCATGATTGTCATGTTCATCCTTTCTGACACACCATTTTCTTGTGGTGTTCCTGGAA
This sequence comes from Picea engelmannii, assembly GCA_009831015.1. NCBI lineage: Eukaryota > Viridiplantae > Streptophyta > Pinopsida > Pinales > Pinaceae > Picea > Picea engelmannii. The sequence continues at coordinate 726,416 of ML778900.1, read as the reverse complement.
CTGTCTTCTCTCTACGAATCCCATGGTATGAACAGTGATCATCAAACTCCTTGCTCCAATATTCACCTCCATTGTCTGATCTGAGACACTTCAACCTTTTTCCTGTCTCATTCTCAACCAAAGTTTTCCATTTCTTAAAAGTATCAAAAACGTCATATTTTTTTTTAATTCAATAAACCCAAGTTTTTCTAGTTGCATCATCAATAAAAGTAACATAATGACGAGAGCCACCAAGAGATGATACCTGAGCTGGTCCCCATACATCTGTATGTACAAGCTCTAACCTTTAACTCTTCTTTTCTTTTTCGACTCTGATAAATTTGACTCTCTTATGTTTTCCATAAACACAATGCTCACAGAAATCCAAATCAATTTGCTTAAGATCTGGTAACAAATTTCTTTTTTGAAGTATTTTCATCCTCTTCTCACACATGTGTCCAAGCCTATGATGCCACAGTGTTGTATCCACTCCTGTAAAAGCTAAAGATATAGAAGAGTCGGTATTACAATGTACCTACCTTATCTCCTTTTTCTATCACCAATGATCCTTTGGTGACCTTCCACACCTTATCTGTAAATATGGATATACAACCTTCACTTGCCAACTGCCCTGTTGAAATTAGATTTTTGCTTAGATCTGGAACATGTCTTACCTCTTTCAACAACCATTGGTTTCCATTCCTTTGCTTTATTTTTACCTTTCCCATTCCAACAATTTGCATGGTGCATCATCGCCCAAATGAACTTGTCCAAAATCACCTTGAACATAATCTAGAAAATGTTTCTTATGGGGTGTGGCATGAAATGAAGCCCATGAATCTACTACCCAAGACTCAGAAATATTATCTACAGAAAGAATCAAATCATCTTGTAACACATCATCTATTACATTTGCTTCCAAATTTTTCTCTTTTTGTCCATCTCTTTGTTTCTTTGGAACTCCGTAGTCTTTCTTCAGATGTCCTTTCTTTCCACAATTCCAACACTATATCTTTCCAAGTTTGGATTTGGATTTGTCCTTCCTATAATTCTTGCAGTTCCCTGAGCCCTTTCCTCTATCCTTTTGTCTTCCCCTGCTCTCCATGTTTAACGCATTACCTGATGTCTTGCCTGTGCTTTTCCGTCACATTTCCTCGCTAAGGATAACACCAACAACATCATCAAAATTTAGAGTGTTTGAACCAGAGACAGTTACTTACAGCCATGACCAAGCCATTCCAGCTTTCTAGAAATGAGCACAAGATTATAAGAGCCTCGACCTCATCATCAAAGTCCAATTTTATCAAACTTAGTTTATTAGTAACAATATTAAATTCATTTAAATGATCTACAACAGACCCACCTTCTTACATCTTCATATTAAATAATCTCTTCATTAGAAATACGTTATTGGACGTCGAGGGTTTTTTCATACAGTTTAGCTAATGCATCCATCAACTCCTTTATTGTCTTTTCTTTTGAAATATTGAAAGCCACCAACACTGCCAAGCTCAACCCTATCGTTCTTAGTGCCTTTTTGTCAAGAACCTCCCATTCTTCATCCTTCATGGTCATCGGCTTCTTTGTTATTCCACCCAATGGTAGGAATAGATCCTTCGTATATAAATAATATCCCATATTCATCTCCCATAATTGGTAGTTTTGGTCATTAAATTTCTCAACCCTAAACTTTCCATCTTAAGCCATTACTCCCACTCGAACCAGGAACCCTCTTTTCCTACGAGTTACCTTTTGCTCTAATACCAGTTGTTAGAAAAACAAGATCACAGAGCAATAAAATAGAACAGATGCGGAAATAAAACATAGAAGATACACAATACAATAGAGACACAGATATACATGGTTCACCCAGTGTGGGCTACGTCCACTAGAGAAATTGCCAGGTCCTTCCCTTTTTTTATCCAGGAAATGAAGGGATACAACCTATAGCACACTTGATGTAACTTCCTCTTGTTTCTTTCATACTCTCCTCACTCGGAATACATAATTCACAATTATACATAGCCGCAATACATTTCCCTCATAAAAAAACCCTAAAATAACTTCTACAATCAAATCTGCGACCTTATAATGAATGGTCTAGATTTACTATGAAATTACAATATACATTTATAAGTAATTTTTTTCTTCGGGGGCTTCACCCCCGAACCCCGCAAGGGGGAAAATCCCCCCCTGCACTCCCCCACATGGAGGAGTGTACATTCTTCCGGGGTGTAAAGTCCTCATGGGGTAAAAACATGGTTGAAAACAAAGGCCTTTGAATCAGGAAGACAATCGGGCTCCACAACCAACAATTTTCTTAGAGGAGTTGGGGCAGGCTATGACCCTGATTAATATATATGGTCCCTGTTTGGAAAGGGTTACTTATTGGAACTCCATTTTAAGACTTTCTTACTTCAGTACAAAAGAGGTTATTATGGGGGGCGATCTCAATTTTTCGTTGGGGAATGCAAAAGTCTAGGGCCCAAGGGATCAATTTGAACCTTTGTCCAATTATTTTATCAATGCTTTTCATCAAAAGGGTCTTCTGGATATTGATCCAACAAAGCTCAATCCAACGTGGAGAAATAGGAGGGCAGGGGATGATAGGGTGGCTAAACGCCTTGATCAATTTTTGGTGGTTCAGGGGTTACTAGATTCTATTTCTTTGATTAGGCAGTGGGTTGTTGGTGGCGGTGAATCAAAACATAGCCTGCTTATTTTGGAATTACATGGTAGGGGGCAGAGATCCCCGAGCCCTTTCAAATTTTATGCGGGGTGGCTAAAAGATCCATCTTATCAAGCATTATTTTGCAACTTATGGACTCCCACTGTCACAAACACTCTCACCCATGTAGTTGTACAATTTATGGAAAAGCTAAAGAGGATTAAGCAAGCTACCATCACTTGGGCTCATGAAAAAAATGAAAGGGATTCTCAGGCGTTGGTTCATATTGAGTCTCATTTGTACAAGATATGTAGGCTAGGGACAGTCGAGGATACATCACTTCTGAGGACAAAGAGATTCTAGTCGGTTTGGAGAATTGTAGAAGATCTCTTCTAGAGGAAAAATAAGTTATTTAGAGATTAAAGAGTCGTGCTATTTAGTTACAAAATGGCGATGAAAACACAAAGTTTTTTCAAGCTTATGCTCAAGGAAGTAAAATGGCCAACACCATTTGGGAACTCAAAAATGGTGATGGTGATCCTATTCATACTTTTGAGGGACTGGCTTCACAAGGTATTGAGCATTTTCAAAACTCATTCAAGGCTCATGACAGTACTTCCATTGTTGAGATTGTTCAAATTGTCCATTTATTCCCATGCTTCGTGGAAGATGAGGATAACTAGATGTTGATGGAAGAATTCATCGAGAATGAGTTGCTTGAAGTAATTCAAACTTTTCAAAAAGACAAAAGCCTTGGGCTGAATGGCTGGTCAATTGAATTCTACTTGGGTTTTGATGACCTTTTGGGTGGGGATTTGTTAAGAGTTGTTGAATAATCTCGAGTGTTTGGTCATATTGATGGGCCCATTAATACTACCTTTATTGCTCTCATACCAAAAACAAACCAACCCTCTTCCTTTGATGATTTCAAGCCTATATCCCTATGCAATTGTTTATACAAGATTATTTCAAATATTATAGGTAGGAGATTAAAGGATATTTTGTCACAGTCAATTTTTAGTGAACAATTTGGATTCCTGGCCGGATGACAAATCCATGAAGCAATCGGGGTGGCTCAATAAGATTTACATAGCATGAAATCCAAAAAACTCAAAGGTGTTGTGGTGAAAATTGAGTTATCTAAGGCCTATGATAGGGTAAATTGATTATACATCAGGATGCTCCTAACTCATCTTGGGTTTGGAGTGGACTTTATTAGATGGGTGATGGGGTGTCTTTCTTCTGTGTCCCTTGCTATTCTTATCAATGGGACAAACACATCCTTCTTCCACTCTGAAAAAGTCTTGAGGCAAGGATGCCCACTATCACATTTTCTCTTCTTGTTGGTGGCAGAAGGCTTAAGCAAGTTCTCGGATGATGCAAAATCCTCGGGTAGTTTCAAAGGGATAAGAATCTCTCAGGTATTGTGCATTTCTCATTTACTTTTTGTTGACGACATCCTAATCTTTTGTGATGGTTCCAGGCATGATATTGATAAACTATGTGAGGGGTTATCTTTATTTGAGAGAGCCTCGGGCATGATAATCAATGATCAAAAATCTACTATATCCTATGCTTTTATGGAGGCAGACGAGATAAGATACTTTACTTCCAACTTGCCTTTTCGGCAGATGGACTTGGATGAGGGTCTCAAATATCTTAGTTTTCAGTTGAATCCTAATGATTATCACAAGATAGACTGGTTGTGGCTCATAGAAAAACTATAAAGAAGGTTGAAGGTATAGAGTCATAAGTGGTTGTCACGAGTGAGGAGATTGGTCTTGATTAAATATGTACTAGAAGCAATATTGGTTTATTGGATGTCTATGTATTGGATTCCAAAAGGCATTCTAGAAAAATATAGAAGGATTTGTTTCTCCTAACTTTGGCGAGGAAATAAAGAGCAGCATGTCATGCCTTGGGTTAGATGGGAGAGGATCATGATTCCAAAGGCCCTTGGGTGCTGGGGATTGAAAAATATATTCTTGTTTTCAAAAGCACTTGTCGTTAAGTGCTTCTGGCGTTTGTTAACCTCTACCAACCTCTGGTCCAGGGTGGTTCAACAAAAATATTTAGCACCTTTATCAGTCCTGGAGTGGGTTCGGGAGCCAAACAAAAATCTTAATGGTATTTACATTATTTGGAAAGCAGTGATAAAGTCTTTTGATCTAATTGGAAGTGGTCTTGCTTGGCAGGTTAGGTCGGGTAGACAAGTTCGTATTGGACTGGACCCATGGGCGGGGAGTAAGCATGACCACCTGTTAGGAGAAGACCTCAGCGTTATACTGGCACAACAAGGGTATATTTTTTCTCTCAGAGGTTGTCAACCCCACTGCTACCAATCTCTAGCATCAAGGATGGCAGCTTGGTAATGGTCTATGCTTAAATGAGGTGATGCACATTCAGTGGGATCGATACTTACATACCCTTAGGCAAGCTCACATTCGACTAACGAATCGTGAGGAGGAGATCATCTGGGATTTGGATCTGGGGGGTTATTACTCTCCAAAAGCAGGGTATGTTCAACTAAGTGTGGAATTATTCAATAGGGAAATGAAGTGGTGGTGGAAGAAAATTTGGAAACAACATTGTCCAGCTAAAGAAAAATTGTTGGTTTGGGCGATTTTGGAAAACAAGATTCCAACTTGGGATAATCTACAAAAGAGACAGATGAATGGGCCAGGGTGGTGCATCCTTTGCAAAAACAATTTGGAATTTGTTGATCAACTTTTCATGAGATGTGCTTTCACTAGGTTCCTCTAGAAGGAATCCTACAAATTGCTCAACTCAAACCATCACCGGAACGGTCCATCTTTTGAAAGTGCTTTGAAGTAATGGATGTCAAATACAAATAATCTTGGTATTAAAGATTTTCCCTTCATTGTTGCATGTTGGGTATGGATAGCACATAACAACGTCGTATTCAAAGATGAAGTCTCCACGCCTGCTCTAGTGGTTGCTAAAGTTGTTGGTATTATGTCCTATTTCACTCAGTCCATGGGAGATCGAAACATTAGACATGTCTCGGCTAAAGTTGTGGATAAAACATGCCCTTGGGGTTATTTTGATGGGGTTGTGCAAGGCGATCAAAATAGGTGTGGGGGGTATTGCCTATATCTTTATGAGACACAGTGTTACCTTCTTAAATCTGGTCTAGGGGGAGGCACAAAAAACTATGCAGAGTTGATGGCTTTAAAAATCCTTCTCTTATTTGCATTAGAAAAAGGGTGCAGAACTCTTCAAGCATTTGGGGATTTAATGGTTGTTATAAATTGGGAAAATGGAATTCAAAGATGTCACATATTGAGGCTTCTCCCGATCTTAGAGGAGGTATTGAGACTGAAAACATATTTTGGCTCTATTTCTTTCGATCACATATACAGGGAGTAGAACCAACTGGTTGACCAATTATCCAAGGAAGGCTCGCAGTTGATTTATGGATAGTGACACATTTTTGGACAGATTGGAGATGAGCCCAGGGGATATTATCACCGTCCTTTTCATGAAGACCAAGCATATTTTCCTATTCCACCTTTTGACTAGATCTTTTTTAATTTTCTATGGGGTATTATATTCAACATCATGGACATAGATCAACTTATATTTTGTATACAGGCTATATTTTCCCTTTTTGACATATATGGACAGTTATGCAGGGGAGACCATCAGCATATACACTATATTATTGACTTATTGTAAAGATGAAAATCCTTGAAGGATATATAAACTTGGCAATATATATTTGGCAATGTTTTGTCAAATATATATGTACGAATGTAATTTTGTACTTTGAAAGTAATAAAATTACTATTTTTTTCGAGGAAAAAAAATATGTGTGTGTGTGTACACACACACAAAGATATGCAAGTTCCTTTAGTAGTTATTGGAAGTACATTTGTGTGTTCATTTATACAAAACGAACATATATATATATATATATAT
>ML778900.1:703550-715556 GCA_009831015.1 Picea engelmannii | reverse complement strand
AAACATGTTTCTGGCAATTTTGGTAATTTACTATTTTTAGCAGTTTTTAACTTCCGGGGCCATTTTGAGGCCCTAAATGATGTTTTTTTGAGATCGTAGATCAATGTTGCTCATCCAAAAGTTGTATTTCTCGGATAGATCTTTCCAACGAGCTATCATACGCCTAAAACGAAGATCGTACGCAAAAGTTACGACCCCGGGAAGTTGATGCACCAACTTACCCAAACGGGGCCCACATGACTTTTGGCGCTTCATCTTCCAGTGTTAGCTTTTTGGATGTCTAGGGTTTTTGGCATTCCTGCTTATTGTAAAAAGGCCTTTAGAGCCTCATTGTAATGACCTTCATGCGAATGCGAGTAGCCGTCACATCTCTTCTCAGAGATAAGCTGCCACCATTCTAGCGAGTCTTTCACTCTATATTTTTACAGTCTCTGTACATTTCTCTGATTAATAGAAATCGTGTATTACTGTATATCTATGTTTATGGTTGCATCTCTGATACATTTATGTTATATTATTGAATATCTGCAATACCTCTGTGCATTTCTTTATTATATCTCCGCTCTCATTTCGTGCCGAAAATAATCCGGATCAGGGCTAGAAATTGACCCCAAAAAAAGAGCCTTTGGGTGATCATAATAGGTTATGAATCATGTTACCAACATGAACATGAAACAATTGTGCACAAGTATGGATAGAACTAGGCCTTGGCCTCTCTAGAAACTACATGCACAGGTCGATGACAGGTCTCAAATCCAAGGTGTCAAATGAGACTAGGGTTATATTGATGAAACAAATGCAAATGTACCCTAACCATTGGATCAAGATCTACAGTGGAGATGGGTTAAAAACATGGTGCATGCATTGAGTATTAAGGTCGAATATTGAATGTCAAGCCTGTAATGTCCTTGATCCAAACCCTTTGTATTTGTACATATGGGCTGGTGAGTTGTGGTATAAATTGTAAGTGTAAATGAACATATAGGCTAGTGATCTGTTGGCACTAAGTTTTGGTGTTGCGCGCACCTGAGTAGTGCGCGGAGAATTGCTATCAAAGACAAGGTGTGCACATTTCATAGTGTTGTGCGCACCTGGGTAAGTGCGCATAGTTGCACATCAAAGACAGGGTGTGCACATTTCACAATGTTGTGCGCACTTGGGTAAGTGCGTGGGAATGACCTAGGAATGTGCACCGAGCCAAGTTATACATATGTATATATATGGTTGTCTTTGTATTGAGGCCAGAGAGCCTGTGTGGTTATGAGGTTGATGATTCTGGACATAGATAGGTCAGTGTGCATATTCATGTAAAGTGTAATCGTACTCAAGTATTGATAATATTACATCATTGCGTGCAAATAGACTCAGACAAAAATAGATGGAGGGTTGACTCCACCGGAAAAGGGAAAATGGGGTGAGACTTAAGTCTTAGGGAATATTTTACAATATTTCCAGAAAAGTGTAAGGTTCTCGAGGGTAGGGAACGAGTCACCAAGTGGCTTAAGCTACTTTTAAAGGTGACAAGTGTTGAGATTAAGGCATGCAATATCTATTGTTGGCCTTAGTGTATTTTGGAGGAACTAATTATGGGGAAATAGGTTCGAGGAGAATTCATTATGGGGAAGAATTCATTCGGGGAATTATTCATGTTTCAGGCTCTCATGAGCAGAAGGGGGTCGAACAGTATGGAAAATATGTTTATTACCTTATCTGCACAAAGAAGGTTGTAAGGGGTTTTTGTACTGTAATCAAAGTTTTATTGTCGAAGAGGCGAGTTGTCAGGCCCGTGAGAAGTATCTCTGGGTGAAATATTTGATGTTGAAGAGGTGGATTGTCAAGCCCGTGAGCAGTCTCTCTAGGTGAGAGATTTTTTGTTGAAGAAGCGGGTTGTCGGGCCTGTGAGCAGTCTCTCGGGATGAGAGATTTGTTGTTGAAGAGGTAGGTTGTCATGCCTATGAGCATACTCTCTAGCTAGGAGTTTGCTAGGAATTTATCCCTGGTGCATTTGACATTAGTTGCAGGGCTCAGAGACTTCATGTTCAGCATGTTGTTGGTAACCCTAAAAAAGGAAGTGGGGCAGCCAAAGGACTGTTGAGTAGAGAAGGGGCACACGTCCTTGGGTGTGACGGGTGCATGGGGAATGATATATTGTAGGCTAGTTGCAACAACAGGAACCTTGGACTGAGAAATTTTGTTGAGTATCATACCTTAGCATGTCGCTAGGAACCCTTTTTTTCTTGGTAGAGTTAGGCCCCAGCTCGGGGGTGACTTGTTGTTGAAAGCCTATGAGCAACAGAGTCTATGGCTAGGAGGAATGTCTAAGTTATGGGCATAGTTGGTGACTTTCATAAAATATAAGTGCTTTTTATGTGTGTGTCCATTTTTTGTGTGCATATTTATCTATGTTTGATATTGTTGTGGTAAATCTCACCCTACTGACAGGTTGAGTTCTCCTTAGTTGGGTTTTCTTCACCTAAGACAGTTCTAACAAATGGTACCTAACATTCCTAAATTCCATCCATTCATACATGAAATGAGAGAGAAAATGAGAAGGAGAGAGAAGTACATGTTTACATCAGTTGTCCTCGTTGCTCTTCACCGCCCTGAAGTTGGATTCAAGCCAGCTCCAAATGTAGTCTACCTTCAAAAGAATATGAGTACCCTCATCTTCTACTAGTTGCAACAAGTTAGGTAAATACTATCCTGATCAAGTTACACTAATTCAAGCATGAATAGAAACAACAATGGAAACGAGGAAATATGCCAAGTTAATATTATAAGAAACAATGGAACTTACAATGGGTTGCAAGATTCCTCCATGCTTCTCCTTTCCATCCCCTTATCTGCACTACCAAAATACTCTTGAAGTCTGAGATCAAAGGTTTGATATCTTTCATATGAACTCCCTTTCAACCTTGAGAGGCCTAGTTTATATAGGAGCTTGGGAGGCTTAACCATCATAGGGAATCAAGGGAATGGTTGAGGATTAGGTGCATATTTTGAGGTTCTTCCTCCTTAGGTTAGGATTGAATTCCCAAAGTAGAAGATCTCGAGCTCATGATTCACCCCAAATCGTAGCAACCCAAAGATCCTCAAATATTATCCCACATAAAAAGAAGGAATCAGTTAAAACTTCTCCTAACATGAAGGACGCTCCCCTATAGTGGCAGGCAGGGTGTCCTAGATGCCTCCAAATTCTCTACTAAGGGGCATCCATGAAGGGAGGGACGCTCCCCATGCATGAGAAAGGTGGCATCCTCCTTCCAACTAAGCCAAAAATTGAAGGAAAAAGTCATGTTTTCCACCTCCAAAATGGGTTTTTCTTCTCTCCAATGGCTAGGGATGATGACAAAGTGTTGTTCCAAGGTATCGGAGTGATGAATAACAAATGTGACACTTATGAAAGTATTTTTTTGGAATTACAACACTTAGAAACACAATTGTACATAAGTGCGACACTTAATGAAAAACTGACATAAGTGTGACACTTAGTACGACTCTAGGTAGTGTGAAAATTTTACGTATAACAGACTACCCCATAAAATGTGAGGTTAGAAGAAATGTTGATGGCCGAAACATTTTACACATGCAAGGGGTGTTGGAATAGGAGAGTTGGATCGAAGATGCAAGAATACATCAAACAATATATATATAAATCATCTTGAGGTAGGCATACCCATGCTCGATACAAGCTGACTCAAAGCATGGCCACTGACCAATGCATTGTGGATCCATGAAAGTACCGACTAAGGATATGGCCACTAAACAAAAAATGTGGATCCATATCTCTATGACTCAATCAAGTCGTAGCAACGAAAGAATACACCATGGAGCCACAATATGACAAAACAACATAGCCACAGACCAATACAATGTGGATATATGTAACAATGTATAAAACTTCTCTCCGTCGCAACCTGGGTTAGGCACACAACACTAGTAGGTGCCTAAAAAGTTCTCAGGGTCTTCATCCCCATCCCAAACTGGTACAATTCTATCCATGCAAATACATGTGTTGATTTCTAACATTGTAGAAACCACTTGATTACCAGTCATTAATGTATACCTTTAACAAGTGCAAGGGAAATCATCAATGATGATAATGATTCCCAGGGTACCACAGTACATTCAACAGAATGTGAATAAATGAGTTGAATTCGAACATTCGAGGAATTATTTGATCAGAGGTCCATAATGTAAACCTATTGTCAAATGCGAGAAAACCTACCATTGAGGCATGCAAGTTCGAAGGTACTGAATGGTTTCTAAGTCTAATTCTTGGATAATGAGTTGGAGTCGATATGAATAGACCTGTTGAAGGAGGGCCATGATGTATCCCCCATCATTGACAAAAAACAAAATAGGAAATTATGTGGAGTGAATGTGGACATATTGACATGGGTATGAATACTGCAGAGTGGTTGTAAGGTTGAGACTTCCCTTGAACATTGTGTGGCACAACAATTGACTTGGAAGCATTTGAATAGACAAGGTAAGGATCCAAACATAATGTGATGATAACCATAGTGTGATGACAACCAAAGGTTCTCTTCGAAGGAGTCAAAAGCTTATGATGACGCGTAGAGCGTGACAACAACCAAAATTTCTCTTTGAATGAGTCGAAAGAGTATGATGAAACATGGAATTCGAATGACTTGGAGACAAATGGATTACCCAACTGTACGACATAATGTAGACAAGTTCCATGTTCAAGGGTGACAAACAATTGACATAATGTTTAAAAAACTTGACCCACTTCCCAAATTTTCCCCCACCATGATTGGTGAGTACCTCTTTCTTGTTTAATGAGCTCAAGGAGGATTATAGATGTTCGCTATAAGCTCATCCTTTGGATGAGTCCCTCAAAGTATTTTTAACGAACCCTGGGAAGGAGTGGTTCAGTCCCATATGGGTCTTTCAATGTATGTTTTATGAGTAGAGAAAAAGTAAACTCGGTGGTTTTTCATGTTTAGGGAATTTGAAAAACACTTAAAGGAAACTAAATATGGACTTTTTCATAAGTTTAATCTCCCAAGCCCAAAAAGATTAAAACAATACAGGGGAGAACTCTTCTAGTCATCTTTGACTAGAGTAGTCCTTTTTCATAATTAGTCTCATGAGGCCGAAAAAGAGATAAACCACCACTCAAAAGACTCCCTTTCAAACCTTTTAACGAGTGTGAAAGGAAGCAAGCTCACTCAACAATATTTTCATGTTTAGGGAGTCTGAAAAGAGTTTAAAGGAGACTCCAAAGAGGTAATTTTTCATATAACTTTTACAAGTCTGAAAAAGTGATAAAAGTATACTCGGTAACATATTCTCATGTATTTACGAGGGTGAGAAAGAATAAACACTAAGCTCAGTAACCTATTCTCATCTATTTACGAGCACGAGAAATAAAAAAGACTAAGCTTCGTTGTGTCTGCTTCATTTTTTAACGAACTTGCAACAGGGAGTGAACTGTGCTCGGAACTTCCCAACATAATGTCCTAAGGTTTTGAGGGAGGGAAACCATGGGTGCTTGGTAATTTTCCCCCAACTTTAGAGGCTAGAATCTTAACTCCAGCATGATAACCAGAGGCTAGAGACATCCCCCCCAAGATTCATTTCATTCACCGACTCTTCTCCTAGCACCAATTTCTATGCCCAATAGACTCTTGGTTACTAATAGGAAAATATTCACCAAAGAGGGAGGAAGAAAAAGGGTCAACTGACCTGAGTGGATGAAATGAAGGTTCAAGTACGATTTCCATTGAAAGACTCGACTCAATGGGAGAGGCGATTGTTGGTTCGATTCCCAGACCTTTGTTTCATTTTTTAATGAGCTTGCCACAAAGAAAATAAACTATGCTTGGAACTCTCTGTTTCATTTTTTATCAAGATTGACACATAAATGAGAACCATTCTCACTACCTCATCTTGATCATGGCTTCCAAGAGGACAATTCTCTGGAAGGAATACACATCAAGGGACACACCTCAATCATGGCTTCCAATAGATCTTCGTTGGAAGGAAGAATAATGCTCTGGAAGGGATACATATCGAGGGTCGCAACAGGGGTAAAGAGATTAGACTCTAATAGCCCTATTGAATAGATTACCATGTCAATTGTCAGATCTAAATCTAAAGAAAATGAGCATGCAACGAGGCTCGGTTTCTTCGGCAATTGAAAACGTGGGATGTGTCACCGAATAATTAACCTGTGGTGGGGGCGATACCACTTACACATAAGGACCATGTAGGGAAGGCTAGTGGACAGTTAAAACAAGACCAACAAACAAAAGTTGATCGATAGTCACAAATTTTCCATTATGAGGGAAAGATATCACTCAAAGAGAGCAGACACGGTAGCTTTCATGGCGTAGACATAATCTCTCTCAAGGAGTAAAGTAAAATCCAAGGGGTTGTGAACTACCATAACATCAATATAGAGAGTTTTCCATCCTAAAGTAACAGGCAACTGCGGAAGGATCCCTAAAGATTCAATGATTTGTTTGTTAAAAGCTAACAAATTTTGGGTGACCAACACAAGTTGAGGACAACCTAAAGATTTCCAAGCATTTGAGGATAAAATACTAACAGAAGCACCTTCATCTACAATAGTATGAGGAACATCCCTACCACAAACCTGAACAGTGATTTGGAAAGGTACGTAGGAAGGAAGACAAGGTCCATTTAGCCCATGCCAATTGAAAAGAATGGCCACACTACTTGGAGCTGGTTCCACAATAGAAGGAGAAATTCCCCCTTGTATGGAAGAATTGGTATTAACAAGGAAAACATGAGCGATATTAACTTCACTCTCTAACGAGAGAGTGGGATCGACGAATAATGGGATCAGATTGATGACTTGGTGAATGTCACTCTCTAAGGGGATAGTGGGATCAACCAATGATGGAATCAGATCGATCACTTGGTGAATGTCTCTCTCTAAGGGGAGAGTGGTATTGACCGAACATGGACTCGGGTTGACCACTTGAATTTCACTCTTCAAGGGAAGAGTGGGATCGACCAATGAGGGAACTAGATCAACCACTTTAACTTAACTCTTCGAAGGAAGAGTGGGATCGTCTGACGAGGGAACCAAATCAACCACTTTAGCAACCAATGGTAGATCGGAAGAGAGCTTACGGTAACCAGTTGGACGTTGTGGCTGAGAAACAATCATGTCTTCCAACAATTTCTAGGCTTCATCCATATGAGGCAAAAGGTGAGTTTGATGACTACCTTCACATAAACTACAAGGAAAGTTGACTCTACTTTTCTTCTTCCCAACATTACTTTCACTAGTTCATGGTTTTTCACCAACATGACCGTGAACCACATGTCTAAAACCCTGTGAATACCAAGGCAATCTTTAAGAAGGTTTTCACCCTTACAAAGCCTACAAGGAAATTTGGGTTGGCGAGTTGTCTTGCTAGGCTTGTGAACCTCATCAATATTACCATCCTGATCAACAGAAATTGGTTGATTGCTTCCAACACGTCCTGCAGTGGTTGGAGGTTTGGCCCCCTTCTTATGTTTCTTCTTCTTCATCTTCCTTTTCTTCTTCTTCTTATCCACCTGGTTACTAGCTTTGGAGCTTTCACTAGGCAAAGGAGAAGGAAGGGAAGAAGACGCAATAGGCGAAGAAGGTGAAGGGTCAACATGAGGTGGATGTTCTTGGGGTGAGGGGCTTACATTTGAAGGACCAATATCATTAGATATTGGAAAACAACCATATTGGTAACCTGATAGTGAGTCCGGGAAGACTCAATGTTGCAATATAAGGAGGACCAACGTTTCCAAAAGAAGGAAAAATGAAAGGTTCCCCAGGAAAAGGAGTTCCTTCGTTAGTAGTTCCAGAGACTAATGCCATACACATTGATTCAACCTAAGGTCCCTACTAGAGAAAATAAATAGCAAACACTACAAAATTTAGGAAGCAAACATATAAACAAACCTTCCCAGAATGAGACCACTAGTTGGTGATGAAATCCAACGTCGCAATATCGATATGAAAAGGGGTTGAGATAGGGTAGGTGGAACAATTACGTTGGAGACTTGCTTAATGGACTTACACCCTGGTGTAAGTTCCCACACGACACAACCATGGGTTACCCTCCAAGGAGCCCGAGTGAGTTTGACCAACGTTTGTTCCAGGTTCAACAAATACTTTCCCCTTCATCATCACCTTGTGTATGAATCCTAAAGATTATGGCCACTACGACTACCACTTACAACAACAAAACCAATCAACAGTCGGGTATACATGCAAGGGAAAGGTTGAAACCCAAATTCCCCTTTAGAGGTGCCTTTGACCGAGGTGTGAACCTCCCAAGTGATCCCCAAGTGTCTAATGACACTGTTTTTAATACGTGCAGACCACTACACCAAGACCAATGAAGCAGGCTTAGTTACTCTGCTAGTCTGAATTTGACTTCGTGATTGACCCTTGTGTGAGAAGGCCTGCCCAAGATAGTGATGTGGAAAATGGGTTTCTCTCCCTAACTCAGGATTCTATGATTGTTTTATAGCTTTGGAAAGTTATCTTCTCCACCTATTCCAAATCCCTACACTTAATCTAATGTAGGCTTGCAGATCCCTAGAAAGAAAAGTTTCTAGATAGATTTTGATTAACACTTTGATTTTGTGTGTGTTCGTTATACAACTGTATGGAAATGAAGTTGATGATATTTTGACTTGACTCTTAAAATCATGCAAAATGAAAATGAAATACAAAAATTTCAATTTCGATGAATGCTAACTATGGAAACGAGAAGAGTCTTTTTCCATTTTCAAATGCATAACCCAATGCAATGCAGCAAAAACAATTCCTAAATCCCAAGAATATGTTCAAGACAATATTGCCAGGTAGAATGTAATCAAATCCTCATTGTTTGGTTCTAAAATGCAATGTAATCAAATACAATTTATTAATGCTTCTTTGCTTTCAAATGAAATGAAAGAGTTCAAGGCTGATATAGAGAAGAACACGAAGCAAAAAGAATATCCAAACAAAGACGCATTCACAAGCTCAAAAATCGAAAGAATCAAACATAGAAATGATCTCTAACACTCATTCAAGCAGAGAGCTCGAAAGAAAACAATCACTCTAAAAAGGGCTTTAAAACCAATAGATCTGAGATCAATTGATGTTGTAGCAGACCCTAAAAGATTCAGAATTGACTTGATGGATCAACAATTGCCAAAAAGAAAACTGAAATAACAGGGTTTGATGCACTATATTGTCTCCAAGGTAATGAAATGATCTTTCAAAACTAACAAGAAAAAAGAACTCAAAAGTTTCCAAAAAGCAAAAGACAAAAGTCTAATGATTGGACAATCACCCAAAAATCAAAACCACTAACAATCAAAACTGCATCCAAGGATCAAATGAAGCTTGAATGTTTGACCTTTCACAACTTGCTCTAGGACAATAGATTATCAAAAGAAAAAAGAGTGATACAAACAAAACTTTCAAAAAAACAAAGTACTAAGTAATCCAACAAGGATCTGAGACCTAATTATGAGTCAAAAAGGATCAAGAAACAGAGAGGAAAAGGGCCAAAAATCAGTCCCAAAATAGGGGGGACGCTCCTGTAATCAAGCAGGCAGGGCATCCAAAGGGAGGAGGACGCTCCCTAATACACTAGAAGAGGGTGTCCAGGACTCTCCTTAGGGGTTAAACAAGGGGTGCCCCTAAGGAAAGGACGCTTTGTAGGCCACTGGGGGGGGCGTCCTAGCTCTAAACAAGCCAAAAAGTGCTCCAGATCAAGAGAAATTCAGCCCAAACTCAACAGAAAACTAACAAAGGACTTTGTAAACTACTCAAAGAGGGTGAAAACATGAAGAACCTCAAAAATAAAGCATTCAAATCAGAAATACAAAAGGTGAGAGGCTAAAAACCAAGGAAACACTTGTTCCCCAATATGGTCGCCAAAAAATGTTGTGGGAAATATCACCTTGCGGACAGGTTGAGTTCTCCTTATGTAATGTCCCCATTTTGGGACATTATAACTTTACAGAGTGTCATGCCTACCAAAGTAGCCAAATAGGGGTGACAGAGAGTTTGGGAGATATTGAGGGGTTTTATTGGGCCCAACTTGCATCGTTCATCATCAAGATCCATTTCGCATAGCTTGGTTTTGGTTTCGTTGCATTCCGACGATTTCTGTAATTTTGAGTTATTATGGGTCATATCTTAATTAATTTCATTAAGAAAGTCATAATGGGCATATTACTTGGAGAAACCTCTTAGTGTAATAGCTCATCAGAATCGGGAAGAAGAGCACTTTAGGATAAGATGATGAGAAGTGACTTTCAGTGGCCGGGGAAGCCATAAGGATGGATAAATCACTTTTTAGAGGTAAACAGATTAATTAATTAAGTGATTAAGTGATTTAATCAAGGAATAATAAAATAAAGTAAAAGTCACTTGGAGGGAAAAGGTCAACAACGAATTAGGGTTTCAACAATGAATTAGGGTTTTGGAAAGATATAAGAGAAGAGTCAGCGACTTAATTCATCATTATGCAGATTATGACTTGTCATTGAGGAGAAGAGGTGCATCTCAGAAGAGATAGTTCAATGGATTCCAGGAGGAAGACACCAGTGGTTGATTTCAATGTTGAGAGACACACCGTAGTCACCGGGAAAATCATTCAGATCTTCCATCATTCTTTAGCAGCAGTTACACAGTGTTCAGCAGTAAGGGCGCATTCATCGAGAGTGAGGGTGCAACTTCTAAGAGGGTTTTTAGTCGACTTATCCCATCCAGGGAGAATTTTGAGATTTCCCTCCTACCCATTTGAGAGGAGGGCAAGGTGCATCTTTTGCCTAGCTCCTCATCAGATTCTGTCAGAGAAATCAACTGGGATGCATTTTCCAGACTTGGACGTGCAGTACTTTTGGCGGGCACATTTGGGGTTCCAGAGCGAGCATCAGACCAGATTCAGGGAAACCCTTCTGACCCATTTCCCAGTAGACCAAGGCAGTTGTTTTGAGACATATCTCATCTGATTCCGATAGTGGAATCACTAGGAGGCATTTTTCCAAAAGAAGAGGGGCGCATTCCGCCAAGGGTATCCATCTGGGGTCCAGAATCATCAACAGAGGGGTCCGACAGATACCAATACTGAGGACTAGAGTAGGGCACATCATTTGGGACAGTTTCCAGGCCATTCCGAGAAGTATAGCTCCCAGGGCGAACTTTCCAGACTTCTAGCAGTTACCGTCAGAGTTGCCATAGTCCTAGCGCATCCATTGATTCCGTAGTGCTCCCATATTCCGGGTATTATATTTTAGTTGCTTAATTGTATTCCGGCTAAGATCCTTTGTCTATTGATCTAGTCGAGTATTGCCAGTTTATTCAGCCGCATTCGGCCATTTTGTAATCCACAGAGATATCATAATACAAACTTTGCAGTCCTTTGTCGCATTTATTATTTGTATGATCATTTATATGTTGTAAACCATTGATCCTACACACACATTAGTAGCGTTTCCTAGATTAGCCAAGTCAGGGACATTACAGTGGTATCAGAGCTAGTTTTCCTGCCAGCCTAAGGGGAAAATCAGATAAGGATCTAGATACATCATTACCAGCGAGTGGATTGATAGGAGCACAGATGGAGCCTACAGCCATTAGATGCAGGGAGTGTTGCTACAGTCGCAAAGTGCCTTGGAAGCCAAATCACAGATGTAGGGGTAAAGGTAAGGTGCACATTGTTGAGGTGCACTATGATAGCGAGGATGAGGAGATCCATGTGAATGCAACCATAGATGCCTATTTGGAGCAGTCTGATAAGGCTAGTGACTCTTGCATATTTGAGGGACAGTTGTATGGACAGGATGATTGCACATATCCTTCATCTTCCCCATTAGGTAATGTTGAGGATTCAACACTTCAGCATAGTGGTGACACTTGTGAGAATTCATATGTGTTGGCACTTAGACATGATGAGATTAGGAGGTTGGATGACCTACCGGTGGGTGTAGACATGGCTTCCAGGAAGTCATGTATGG
>ML778900.1:692778-703500 GCA_009831015.1 Picea engelmannii | reverse complement strand
GAATGATGAGCTTCCTATGATGAGTGAGCCACATTTTTCATCTTCTCAGTCACCTATGCTAGCCACGACACATGAGGATATCAGTGGCATTCCTTATATGGTAGAGGAGCCTTGTGTGGGGATTGTACACAAGGAACATATGGTTCTGCAGACCCAGGAGGAGAGGTATGGCTTGGAGATAGTTGACCTTACACATACCTATCAGTATGAGGAGAGTGAATCTCCACTCTTGGAGATTCCATTGATGGACCAGGTTGTGGAGACTGACAGCTTGTTGGGACACTTACTCCCAGGATCGATCTACAGTGATGAGGATGCACTCCTTATTGGTTGGAATGACCATAGCACGTGTCTGGACACATCTGTATGGGATCCAGGCGCAGATGATATTAGTAGGGTGAGTGCACAAGAGGATACAACTGCCCATATAGAATATGGTGCGATTCAGATAGGGATCGCAATTAGTGATGGCGTGCAGTGGAATACAGGAGGACTTAGTAGAACAGGGGACAGTGGGCAGTTCAGTGCATTATATTATGAGGAGTGTGTTGTTGGGGATTCCATTGTTGACACTAGCAGTGAGAGGCATGAGGTAGAACCTCAACAAGATATTGACCAGGAGTCACGACACTTGGCAGAACAGTTGAGAGTCAATGAGGACATGATCATGGCAGCCACTAGATGCATTGATGATACACATGCATTGGTGGCAGGTTATTGTTGGAGGGTCTCGATGGCACAGTATAGTTCAGATGGGGGACTTGTCATTGATGACTTCCATACACTCAGAGAGAGAGTGATTGTGATGAGAGCCGACTACCAGCAATTGTTTAGGGATAGGGATTACCTATTGGAGGTTGGCGAGATGTATCACAGGGCACTGAGGGAGCAGGAGGTTGAGGTGGACCAACTCACTCATGAGTTGGTGAGTATACAAAGATTCTCGGAAGGCACACAAACAACCCTTCAAGAATCAGAGTCCAGATTAGAGCAGCTCCTTGAGGAAATTAGACAGAGATCCACTACATCTATTTCAGCAGAGAGTCAAATATATCCCTCAGCCACATTTCAAGAGGATGTTGGTGGTTTAGCAGTGGAGCACCAGTTGAGGGAGGAGCATGAGGAGTACCTAGGATCACTGATGAGTATGGAGAAATATGATCCAGAGATACATGAGGATGTCCATAGGTCACATGGACCACCCTTCATGAGGGGTGTTGAGACAGTTGAGCACACATGTACACATGGGGATTCCAGAGCCAGGGGCAGTTATGAGGACACTTCCATTTGTGTTCCAGGATTGGTTGACCGTCATTTAGAGGATGACCCCGTAGAACACCTAGGATCCAGGATGTTGCAGGTGTATACAGGAGATCACATGAGTATGCAGGGGCACACAGTGATGAGTGGTAGTTCATAGAGACATACATAGTTGTACAGTGGGATTCAGGGGGACGCATTGGATTGCAAGGAGGAGATGTACTTAGTAGAGCATGGATATTCCTCTCCCTTGCAGCAGTATACAGATCTGGGAGATCACCTTCACCGCAACAATAATTGCATGAGTGATGATGGATGGAGAATGATTGACCCGCAGTTGGTGGAGATACCTATTGTTGTACCTGATGGTTGGTGTTCAATGATGAGTATAAGCGATTATTTACCATGGGTGTCGATGGATGAGCTTTTGGTTAAGTACTTGGATTTGACTAAAGCATATGATACTTTCCAGTCATACAGTTGGTTGCAGATATTTATGATAGCCTTTCTTGATACTTTCATCATTGACAGTAGCACAGGGGGAGCTAAACAATGGCAAGGGACATAGAGAGTTGGTAGGTCGAGACCACCTGACAGGAGTGTCTTGATTGCAAACATCAAGATAGGGGTGGATCATTAGGGGTGGACAGTTGAGGCCCTCGGCGTGATGGAGAGTATCCTAGGCCATGGGACAAATAATATCTCAGAGGTTGTTATATACTCAGACTCTCATTGGGATGATGGTGGAGTGCTTTCGACAGTTACTAGTAGGGCACATAAGCAGTTAATGGGGATTGGAAGTGATGAACTTCCAAATTTGACATGGGATCCAAGATTCCATTGGGTCAATAGTTTGTTTCATCTTATGAGGATCCAGGAGTGGAGGATCCAGTATGGATACTTTGAGCAGATAGTCATGATCAGAGTAGAGTAGCATCAACGTGATGGTCCCTGTAAGAGACTAGCATGGGACCCTGGGATTATAGGGTTGGGCATTTCATTGATTGATGGAGACGAGCGGACATTTGCAAGGGGGGGTCACTTTGATTTTCCATTGAGTTTCAGTATTGGGGAGAGCACGTCATTGGCTGGTCATTCGTTGAGGTCTTGTAGCACCTCACTGTGGCAACAACATGTTCAGTCGGCAGGGGGCGTGTTGAGTTTGGTATGGTCCGGTAGGAGAGACCCATTTCGGGTTGAGGTCATGTGTTATTTTCAAGAGACTCATGGTGTTGATATGTTACAGAACTATATGCCATAGGGCATTGCAGTTCACATCTTGATATGGGATCCAGAGATTGGAGTGCTTGGTAGTTCAATGTTTGATGGAGTTGAGTTTCGAGTAGAGTGGTTGCTTGGGGAGTTGACTGAGATTCTTTGGCCATTGATCATTCTACTCATCAGGAGCATGTAGGTGTCATGCATGGTGAGCACTTGAAGAGGCCACATCTTGAGGGGATTCTACCTTGTGTCACACARGTGAATATGGGACCCCAGTATCATATGTAGTTGGATTTAGTTATTGCTTGAGGACAAGCAATATTCCAGCTGGGAGGACTGTAATGTCCCCAATTTGGGACATTATAACTTTACAGAGTGTCATGCCTACCAGAGTAGCCAGATAGGGGTGACATAGAGTTCAAGAGATATTGAGGGGCTTTATTGGGCCTGACTCGCATCGTTCATCATCAAGATCCATTCTGCACAGCTTGGTTTTGGTTTCGTTGCATTCCGACGATTTCCGTAATTCGTAGTCGTGCATGAGTATGAAAAATGTTGATATTTTTCTTGTAAGTTAACCTTATGATTTTGGTATCAGCCTCTGGAAAATGTTGAAAGGTTGTGTGCTCAAAGATACTATGTGTGCACCAGAGGTTGGATTGCTTGTGCGCACTAGGAAGCAGTTTACGCTTACAAGGAAAATAGATTTGGATGAAATGCCAGGATTATTGCACGCATAGTAGTGTTGTGTGATTAGTCCACTAGTGCGCAGTTGTTTGAGTTACTTCCGCTCCTTAAAGTTGGTTAGAACGAGAAAGTTGTTTTCGTTGTTATAAGTTGTGTGGCGTGACTCAAGCTTAGGCTGAGCACCTTACTTCAATTTAAACTCCACAGACTTTTGTTTAGAGTAGAATTTGCGCAGTGTATTTTGGAATAACATTGTTCAGTAGTAAGCTAGATGATGTTACATTGTGGTTTCAGAGCATTTTTGGGAGAAGTGTGTGGCGCAGCCCAGCCTGGGTGGCTAGGGACGTTACAGATTGGTATCAGAGCAATTGGTTCAACATTGGAGTGTATGGGCTAGAGTTCAACAAAAAGTTGCAAAGCTCTAGTTTCAACATTGATCCTGCATGAGCTAAGTTCTACTTAAGGAAAAAATCAGACTAGTAAGTAGTCGAATTTGGAATTTTTGTGTGGCCATGGTGCATGTTAAATAAAAATGCACAGATGTGTGTGCTAAATATATGATATTATAGAGTGTTGCACTAGAATTGCGTAGTAAACAATGGTGCATGGGTGTGTGCACTAAAGGTTTGGGGTTGCGCAGAACAAATTTGTGGTGAATGCACATTATTGATTCACAATGTACATGTTAAATATTGACATCATGCATTGGTGTGTGTTGAATACCAATGTGCGCATGGGCTTCGGAAGAAAGGATTCTTACAAGATGGTGTAGAGTTTTTATGAAGTTGTCTCATGAATTCATCTAACAAATCTTGTTGCCTGCACATTTTGTAGAATTATCAGTGATTAGAGCAGGACAAATTCAATATAGAAGGTCAAAAGGATGGAAGATGCACAGAGGACTTACAGTCATGATGATGAGTTCTGGAATTTGTATGTCGATTTGGGCATTGATGTTACAAAATTCAAGGAAGAGCGCATAAATTGGCAGAAACCATA
The DNA here is from genome assembly GCA_009831015.1 of Picea engelmannii. Lineage (NCBI taxonomy): Eukaryota > Viridiplantae > Streptophyta > Pinopsida > Pinales > Pinaceae > Picea > Picea engelmannii. The sequence continues at coordinate 699,333 of ML778900.1, read as the reverse complement.
AAGGGACTGCAAAAAGATGTCTAGAGCTATATGATTGATAACAAAAGGCTAATGAAATCCGAGGAGCAACAAGATGACTTCAATGTCAAGTTGATGCAAAGCCTAGATAGAATAGAAAAGAAGATGGATAAGGATATAGAGCCGAGTAGGTCAAGAAGTCGTAGGTAGAATGATGAGAAAAGAGAAGAAGCAAGAAGTGTTGATAGGCATCATCATCACTCACCAAATCATTCTTTCAGGAAAGTGCCTAATAGCTCAAGTCCATCTCCTGTCAGTAAGCATAAGAGAAGGACTAGGGTGGACAAGCTATAGGGAGAAATGAATAAGATCAAGCCTCCTACCTTTGACAGTGAGCACCAGAAGGATGAATATGCAGAGACCTGGTTGATGGGTATGAGGAAGTACTTCCAAATGCATAATTATTTTGTGCAGGCAGAAGGGAGAATTGTTTTTTATCAGCTAAAAGGAAAGGAAGTAATGTGGTGGGATCAATATGTGCAGGAGCAACACATTGATGAAAAGAAGGTTACTTGGAGGGAGTTCAAAACGTATTTCCAAAAGTAATACTTAACCAAGAGGTATCGTGATAAGAAAATGAAGGAGTTCTCCAAACTCAAGCTTGAGAGTATGATGATAGAGGAGTATGAAATAAGATTCTTAGGGCTGCTTAAATATGTCACATTCATGAAGGATGAACAAGTTAATATTCAGAGGTACCTAAGTGGGTTTCCTCCATTTATCAATGACAAGATACAATATGATGACCTAACACGTTGGAGGTAATAATAAGGCGTGCTAAGTGTCTTTATGATCAACAAAGGGGAAGAATGACTTTCCAGAAGTCTTGGGAAGACAAGATTAAGAGCAAGGTGGATCAAAGGAAGAAGGGGGATAAACCATTGTTTTTCATGAATACTACGCAAGGAACATCGATTCCCAAAGAGTCTAGAATGATGGAGACAGTGGAGCAAAAGCCAAGGAAACAAACTATTCAATGTTGGGGTTGTGGCGGGGATCATATGCATAGAGATTTCCCTCGAAAAGGTGATAAAGCGAGAACTATGTATAGTGTACAACAAGCTGTGACAGTGTACGACATGGGAATAAATGTACCAAGGATTGATGCAGCACTGGATAACAAGTAGGGTGACTTTCAGTCACACATGATTGAAGTGGAAGGTAATATTAACGACCAACCTATTGCTATTTTAGTCGACTCATGAGCTAGTCATAGTTATCTAGATGCTGAGATGGTGGAAAGGTTCCAATTTCCAAGAAGCAAGCTTGCAAAACCTTGGTTGGTGTGGTTAGCTATGGAAGCAAAAAGAAAAATCAATGAGATGGTTAAGGCATCTCCGATGGAGTTTAATGGACTCCGCACAAAGGCTGATTTGAATATTATACCTTTGGGCTCATATGACTGCCTCATTGGTATGGATTGGTTGGACGAGCACCATGTTGTCCTGGATTGGTACAATACATCATTCACTTGCTTGGATGAGGAAGGAAACTTAAGAACAATTCAAGGAATTCTAAGAGTTGTGACTATCAGAGAAATTTTAGCCTCGCAATTGAAAAAAAGCTACAAGAAAGGATTACAATTTTTTGTAGTGCACATGGAAGAGGCACCTGAGGATAAAATACCAAGTGTTGAATGATAAGTTAGGTTCTTCGCACTCTATCCTTATACTCTAGGCCAGAAAATTTACACTCTGAATATCACACTCTATCCTTACAACTTGTTGTACCAACCCAATACCTGAACACAATCTTCATAGGCATATTACTTCATTGCTTGCATGAGTGGTTGCCATGTACTCAAGTTCTGTAGTTGAAAGGGCCATTACAGACTGTCTTTTGCTCATCCAAGTGATTGCTCCTCAAAATAGGTTAAACACATACGCGCTTTTAGATCTTCTACGATCGAGATCTCCAACCCAATCTGCATCCACAAAGACATGCATTTCCAACACTCTGTCCAAACTTGGTCTTCCTTGGTAGCACAATCCATAACTAGTAGTGTCGTGCAAATACCTGAAAACTCTCTTTATTGTTGTCCAATGCTCCTTCCCTGGTTTTTAAATATACTTGCTCAAAGCTCCCATTGCTTGTGCGATGTTCGGTCTAGAATAGACTATTTCATACATCAAACTTCCAACCGCACTCGCATATGGAACATGAGACATGCCCTCCTCCTCTCCATGTGCCTTGGGACACTTCTCCACATATAACTTTACACCTACAAGAATAGGGACCCTAACCGGTTTACATTCATGCTATTAAACCTCTGCAATATTGTCTCAGTGTATTTTCTCCGATTCAACCAGAGTTTCTTGTTTTTCTAATCTCTTTTAATTTCCATGACCAAAATGAAATTTGTAGCACCAAGATCATTCATGTCAAATTTAGAGGACAACTGAGTTTTCACATCCTGTATAATCTCCTTGTTGTTTCCTATCAACAACATGTCATCCACAAACAAGACCAAATAAATCAAATGATCGCCACTGAATTTAAAATACACATAGTGATCCTCTTTGTTTCTTGTGAAGCCAAGTCCCAACATATAAGTATCAAATTTTTTATACCACATCCTTGGTGATTGCTTGAAACCATATAGGGACTTTTTCATCTTGCATACTAACTCCTTCTTTCCCTTCACAGCAAAGCCTTTTGGCTGCTTCATGTAGATTTCTTCTTCCAGATCCCCATGTAGGAATGTTGTCTTCACATCCATCTATTCTACTTCAAAATAAAACGCAACAACAACAAATAACATAAATCTAATAGAATTTAACTTGGAAACATGAGAAAAAATCTCACCAAAATCAATTCCCTTAACATGGGAATAACCCTTTGCTACTAACCGAGCTTTGTATTTCTTCACTTTTCCTTCTCCATTCAACTTCTTTTTAAATACACATTTTCTCCCAATGGGATTTCTTCTAGTCGACAACTCCACTAGATCCCAAGCCTCATTCTTATCCAAGGCGCCATTTCTTCAACCATGGCCTTTTTCCAGAGTTTTCCATCCTTTGAATCCACTACCGCCCTAACATTTCTAGGATCATCATCAATAATAGACAAAGCAAAATTTGAACGAAAATTAGCTGGAGTATACCTTTCCGATAGTTTTTTTTCCCGCACCGATCTCCTCAATACTAGACTATGAGGATCTTCTTCTTTTGAATCATGTTCTTCTATAGAGTCTAATTCAATATCCTTTGGCTCAAACTCTATTTTCTTTGGTTCTTCCTTATTTGGTAGGACTTCATGTTTGACAACATCCTTCATTTCTCTAAATACCACATCTCAGCTATACAAAACCTTCTTATTTTCTGGGTTCCAAAGCTTATAACCTTTGAGACCATCTTTATACCCAATAAAGATACACTTTTCAACCTTCTTATCTAACTTACTCATGTTTTTCTTTGGAACATGAACATAGGCCTCGCAGCTAAATACCTTGAGATGTGTGAGAGAGGGTTTCTTACCAGTCCATACCTCATGTGGAGTCTTTCCATCTAGTGTTGATGAGGGTGATCGATTAACTAGGTAATATACAATACCCATTGCCTCTGTGTTATAGCAAGATTTGCTTCACCTTATGCAAACTTGCACAGAGGGCCTTTTTCCATTTCCCTATGCAAACTTGAAGTCCGTTTTTGAAAATCCCATATATAAAAACATTATTTTCCACATATACATGCCCTACATATTATGTAGCATGTGTATACGCAGGTTGCACCACTACAACTCGCATACATAGGGTTTTCTGCCCAAAATTAAGAAATGGTGTTGGGTTTCCATGTCACGCATGAACTCCATGATCCTTGACCTTCCATATACTGGAAACGTTCAGACTCGGCCCTTCAGTTCTACTTGAAGGCTATAAATGGGACAAATCCGAGCTATGGAAAAGACGAGAAGAATTCAACTTTGAGAGAAAAGTTACTCTAGAGAAATTATTCACTTCATATTGAGTCTGCATCCCTTTGTCCTTTTAAGTCTGAACACATTGTTCAGCCCCCAAGTTCTTCCCTACATGATTGAGAACTCCATTGTCTCTCTTATATGAGCTTGCCTTTGGTGGAGGATTGAAGTGGTGGAGGCCCAGCTGGAAGGGAATTAGTTTCCATGTTCCGAACCGTGTCGACACAGAAGTTTGTAATTCATTTACTTATGTTGATTACATTTTAATAGAAATACTATTTTCTCGTCCAATTAATATCTTGCAAATATTTGAATTGTTATTCCATGGGCATATTTGTTATGATTGTTGATGGATTATACTATTGAATGTGCTAACATTATATATTATCAACATACGCTTGTGTTTCTTGGTTGTTGAGGACAAGTTGTAGGTCTATTTCTTTGAGTCAACTGCTCAACGGTGGACTTCATTGAACGTCTGGACGAGGTAGGCCTTTTATCTTGTCTTGCTAGCATATTTGTTTATATAGCATACCTTAGATTAGAGTTGATTTCTGCAGTCATTTCCTTCTGTTGTGGTTTACCCCTAGCCATAGAGAGATTTTCCTTGTAACAAAATTGGCGACCATACTGGGGATAAAATCTTCTTTTTTTTCAAGGTTTGGAGTATTTTTCTCCTTTGATTGCTCTCGTTTATATTGAATTTCTTGTCGTATGACTGCTTGACAACCTCTGTTCATTTTGAGTCTGAGTTTCTTAGACTTCTCCTTAGCCTGGCTATGTTTTAACACATATACACAAGTTTTTACCTGGCAGTCGCGTACATACGTGTTTTTTCCTTCTGCAAGAGGCGTATATACGCATTTTTCTTCTGAACAGTCGCGTACATCACCCTTTGTTGCTTGGTTGTTGGGTTTGATGTTTGTTGGGTAGGTTTTGATGGTTGTTGAGTCTTCTTGGGTCTCTGTTATGACTGTTAAGTGTCTATGGAATGATAGGAAACCTTTCTTTGGTTGAATTTTTGGGCGGTGCCTTTCTCATCATCCTTTTCATTTGATTGTCCTTGCATATTGGGTTGGGTGTTTGCTTCTTGATATCCTACTTGGTTTGTCTATGTTTACATACAGTAGAGTTTTTATATCAAGTTGTTGTTCAGTGCTTGCATTTTCATTCTTTTATAGTGAAAATACAAAAATATTAGGCATTTTGCATCGATGGCATTTGATCTTTTATGTCCTTATCATTGATCTTAGTACATGTAAAGAAAGATTGCATCTTATTTGGAATTGCATAACTAAATTGAGAATTACATTTTGAAAAGCATATAATTTATTGGGAATTGAAGATAGGACTTTGTATTGTATTCATATTCATTTATTTTACTTGTTGAGTCACAACATCATTAGTTTCACGACCGCACCTTTTTGAGTAAGCAAGGCTACTAAAAGTAATGCTGATAATTTAAAATTGATTATAAATGATTTTATTTTTCTAGGGTGCACAAACTAGCTTAGGATTTCGAGCCTTGGAATAGGATTTTGTGAGTAAACTTCTCCAAGGATATTAAATCAACATATGTGTCTGATTAAGGGAGTGGAGAAATCCATTGTATAATTGGTAATATCAGGAGGCTCCGCTTACACCGGAGTTAAGCGCGAGGTTGCGTGAGGTTGGTTGAAGGGATATCCCCCCAATACCTTCTTAGTGTCAGATATATTTCTAGGGATCTATTTGTATATGGGGATCTTTCTAGTACCTTTACCTCTGTGAGAGGCGGTACTTTCGAGGTTTTGGGCTTTGTTACCCTGCCCATACGGTGGACCTGACTTATGATTGTTCTCCTGTGCATCGGTTATATAGTGGTTTCTTAGTTGCTTGACTTATACTTGTAGGGGTTATTCTGCAGATACCCTGGGTCAGATAAAGGTAGGACAACACACCGCCTTTATGGAGGATTACCTCTCCGAGGGGATCTGACCGACTGGTTGTTAAGTGTTGGATTACTAAGAGGGGGGGTGAATCAGTAATAAAGCAATTTAATCCCTTTTTAACCATATAATCCAAGTGTTATATCAATGAAACATTATCATGCAATAACTGCAGAGTAAATAAGCAATGAACAAATGAACAATCATACACATACACAGTACACCAGTGTTTTACGTGGGAACCCAAATCGGGAGAAAATCACAGAATGCTTTTTCTTATATGTCTTGAAGAATTACATTCATTGGAAGCACCAACTTCCTTTGTTTTCCAACTACAACTAGAAGGAGTCTCCAACCCCCTAGTTTCTCAGGCTAAAACCTCAAGGAAGCTCCAACTCCCCAATTCTCTGGCTACAACCCCCAATGTTCTCTGGCTACAACCGGAACGTGGCAACAACCACCTGTCCTTGCCCCATCCTGCCACCGTGAAGTAGAAGTAGAATGATGGAACCACTGTCACACTATCACTGTGAGATATACCGTTGTAAACTTGTACCAATAAATCTGAACCATGCATCAACCTGTACCTCAACCTGTAATCAACATGTACCATAAACAAGTGCATCAACCATGCACCAATCTGTAATCAACCTGTACCATAAACAAGTGCATCCAACCATGTACCAAGTATGTA
>ML778900.1:670068-684762 GCA_009831015.1 Picea engelmannii | reverse complement strand
GACTACTTTGACCTTTTGGGGCTTCTAGATGACATATGAGGGTCCTCCAACTTCGTAAGGCCATAACTCTCAAACCGTGAGGAGTTATGTGACGTTCTACATACCACCAGAAATGGCATGACATGTACTATCCATATAGAACAGTATTATCTGAAAATATAGCATAACCCATACTATTACCCATCAAACAAACTTGGGTCCATTACCCAAACCTGGGGTCTCCAACTTCTCATGGCCATAACTCTCTAACCGTGATGAATTATGTGGCGTTCCACATACCACCGGAAATGACATGACAAACACTATCCATCTAAGATATTTTCCCTGAAAAATTCACTTTCCTTCATCTCATTATTCCACAATTAAGCATGGGTTCTATTAGTCCACAAAGCGTCTTCCTGTGAGGGCTTTCACCATAAGGGGACCACTTTGGAGTTCATCCATATTTACTTCTTATCAACCATGACAAAACAATAATGAGTCATATTTACATCAAACAATAATTGTTCCATTACCCAAAACTTTGTGCTACGGGGCTTTCTTCAAGGGTTGACATCAATGACAACCAACCTTAATCAACATTAAGCCCATGAGGGACCTTATAACTAAATCTGATACTTTTGATCTTTAGCTGGGAGTCTAGTGCCCCTCTTGGGTGAGGCATACCTACTTTAGGAAGGGAGGCCCCTTTCAGCCACTTTATCCTATTTGTGTGCATATTGGCCTTTTGATTTTATTTTGGTGTGCTCTTTGATTACTAGTTGGCCTTAGGATTTGTTTAATATCTTGAGTCTTGACTCATCGTGGAGCCAGACCAAATTCCCCACACGTGTCACCGCTTGTTATAGTTACCACCACATTTTGAGTCTTTGCCTTCTAAAAGGTGTAAAGTTATCAAATGTGGTACACACACCTCCACTTATCAGACTCGTGATCATACAAGGATGAGTACCGAATCAAGTCAGAAACATATTGGCAGTCCTTCGACTCCCGTACCTACTATAGTTAACGATACCCCTTCAACCACAATGGTTGTAGTGTCGGAGGTGCCTATCATCACCTATGCTCATCCTATAGTGAATACTCAACCTATAGCCACAAACCCTTTTGGGTCTCTTTGTCACTCACTCGGCTATAATATATAGTCTATCCCCATGGCCTCTAGCCCTTTCTCTTATGGTATGTCGAACTTCACTTCACAATTTTCAACCTCCATCCCAGCGGCTGGTCTGAATACTAGTATTGGACTCGGGGGCACAAATCCTCCACATACTCCTTTCTCGTTTGGTGGTACCCACGTCCCGCAAATGACTCACACAGTTGGAGGATTTCCTCCTTTTAACCTAAGGTCTAATTATGTTCCTAATGCCTCTGGATGGAATAACCAACCTAGCGGACAAGCTATTGCTTATGGTTCATCCTTTACATCCAACTCCTTTGTACTGATTCCGACCAACACATTTGGCATGACGAATCCACCTATATCCTCTGGATTCACACCCGGGGGTGGTTAGTTCCATACCTTGGGAAACCCCCAACCTAGAGCCACTCCGGCTGAGGGTAGTTTTTACGACCCTCGTCAGAACATTCCTACCGGAATGTTGCCCAACCAACCCCTCATGAATCAGTTTGGAGGAGGGCCTTACAATCCCGAACAAGGCCATGGTGCTTACCAGAACCCTGGATGGGTTGCGATTCCCCAACAACAATATTTTTAGGGAGCTTGGGGCTATATGCCGCAACCCCATCTCCTTTTTCTAGCCACACTCAATCTGCCAGACTTGTCTAAGTTAATGAATGACCCAGTGTGTCATGATTCGACATGGCCCCCCGTCCCCACTAAGCTTCCTTCAGATATTCCAAAATTCGAAGGTAAAACTGGTGAGGATCTTGATGATCATGTTACCACTTTTCACCTTAAGTGCTCTTCGAATTCCCTTAACAATGATTCTATTTAGTTAAGATTGTTTCAACTCACCCTCATGGGGGTTGTCGCGAAATGGTATATCGAGCTACCTAGGGGGACATACAAAACTTTTAATCAGATGGTTTTAGTCTTCCTCAACCACTTCCAATTGTCGATTCGTTATGATGTTGGCATAGAACTTTTGTTGACCTTTCATCAGGATAAGGCCACTCATATCTTGGATCACATCCAGGAGTGGCGTAGACGAAAGAGGTTGATCAAGGTGTACATACCCCCGGAATTCCTGCTAGAGTGGTTCCTTAAGTCTCTCTGCCTTATATTTCTAAGAATGTTTCTACATATGGGGTTACATATGAGGAAGAAGCGATTTTTAAAGCCCAACAGTTAGATCTTATATATGCTCATTATGGGATGTTATACGAGATTCTTCCAGATGCACCAAGGTCAAACTATGACCCTAGACAAAATCTCGGGCCTCATGTTGATGGCATTGTAGGCTCCGACAATTTGAAATCCACAGACTCAGTGACAAGCCATTTGAAAGAGTTGTCTCTAAACCAGTCTATAGGTGGGCCAACTTCATCTGTGTCCTCCAATCCCACTCAGTCGGCAGATGTACATTCTGTGCAATCATCGACCAGTCATAATGGTAACCAACAACCAGGAGGGAATAAAAAGAAAGGACATAATAATAATTGTAAGGGTGGTGCAATGAGCTTTGTGTTTTATGGTTGAAGGGTTTTTACCACCAGTTGTATTTCAATGGCCAACTCATTTCCCTCTCGGTCGTTGTCATAATCTTTTCCAATTACAGAGCGATTGTCGATTATTGGTGTGCTTCTTTTATCTAAACCTGAACTGTTGTTAATGGCTCGTTCCTTACTGTCTTTTCGTTGAAATCCCTCCAAAAGTCTATTCTTGGTCGGTCCCGAATGTTAATACAAACCCGTGTATGTATTGCGAAGAGTTTCCACACAACACTCCTCTCATTCCTGCTATAATGATGATTGTATGTGACCTCACTGTCAATTGTTTTCGAAAGTTGTTACACCTCCTGGGTGTTAGAAAGAACATTATCTCTCTATGTGTTTTCGAGTACCCATCATTGTTTGAATTAACCCTCGTCTCTTCTCTGCAAAAAGTGTCAGTGACATCTGTGTGCAACCGGGTTGTTTAACTCGAATTACCTTATCCTCCACTTGGGCATTCACTTATGGTTCTGTCAAGGGCTTGGATAAATAAGTCGAAGGACTTTAGTTTAAAAAAAAAAAAAAGGTAGCATGGCTCACTGCTTTTTCATTTTCAAAATTGTATTGTGGCATGTGGTTGTTAGTTGGTGCTAAATGAATATGAATATATGGAAGACCGTCGTTTCTCTGTGTTTTAAAATAAAAAAAGGACAAACAGGTTTTTGTTGCCGCTCTATATTTAATTTTTAAAAGAGCCCGACTTGGACTCTGACTTGTCTCTACCTCCTCGGGCACCTTTTGGGTTTTGTCAAGTTCTAGGTTATCAATTTAATGAATGGTGGAAATGTTAAATACACGAGCTCCATCCTCACAGTCGAACCACTGTGTGTCCTCTCTATGATGAATTGTTCGAACAAAGAAGAAATAAGTAGGGTTATATACAACCGAGAGCCATCCGTCTATTTGTTTATGGTCTTGATCAATGTGCTTAATCCCATCATTATCTCGATTACATTTTAAAAATAAGAAGACACATGTGTGAGTTTTACCAAGCCTAATCATGTTTCTAGCAAGTTAAAAAGAGGTGCACGTGTGTCAATCTGGTTCTATTCGTTGCATACATGATATGGTTATATGGGAATCATCGTCTAGACTTTCATTTGTTTTTAAAAGGAAGTTATATATGTTGATACACACAAAAAGTAAGCTCGGGGTTCCATTTTGTTTTTGGATTTGGTTGTTGTTGTCGATTCAAGATTGTATCGATTATATGATTGAAGACCTTGTGTTATGAATGGTCCCTCACGCGTGCTCTTAAGTCTGTCCATGATTGAAAAAGCACCGGTGTATATTTAAATTGGGCCCGATTGTTGATTAGAGAACAATGACTATTGATTGTTTATCATGGTGTGTTAGTGATTATCATGGATAAATGTTGGGCATATTATAACAAGATTGATGTGCGTGTTTTGTTTATTTTAAAAGGAAGAGATCAGCGTTAGCATATACAGTATTGTTGAATGGAAAATGTTTACATAAGTTACATTGCGCAGACTGTCATAAATTAAGGAATTCTGGGAAATTTAATTGAGACAACAAGCAGTTTGTATACAATTGAGGAACAACGAATGTTTTGGTCTTGGAAGTGGATGCTTTTTGGATTAAATTTGAAACAAAGTTATGATAGTTGATTGATTTAATTTATTTTATGAACAATATCCATCTAATTCCCTTTATTTTTCTCACTTTTACACTAATTACAAGTCCCCTCATGATCCCAAATTCATTTTGCACACCTTGTTCATTAAAATTAAATTAAAGCTCTGTATCACAACGATTAAGAAATAACACAGAGATAGATGACAGTTGATATGTTTTGGTTATTGTTGCAGAGTCAATTGTTTAATGAATTGTTGAGCAATAATCGTGTCCTTACTCCCTTTCATTTTCTCACTTTTTCGCTCAATACAATCCCCTCAGATATCCCTAAACCCTAATTCACCCCCTGCTCATTGACAATTATTAAATGATTTTTATGGATTGGATTGCATGGGTCTGATGTGATTGTTAAGCCAAACTTTGTTTCATATTAAGAAAATGTCATGTATGGTCTGTTTAAGAAGCTAGTTACTAATAATTGTTGCATACATGATGAGTTTCTTCAACAAAGGAAGTCATGGCCAAAATAATAGGGGCAGAGGGATTGGAAAAAAGGGCCTAGAAGGCCCAAATTCTCAATACATTTCGATAAAGATCCTCAAGAGTTAAACCAACTCTTCAAAGCTGGATTTTTCAATTGGATTAGACAAGGGGTAGTCCAGCCTAGACCAGAGAGGCCTCCCTTCCAACCCCAACATGTCCCTAGTATCCCTGTGCCCCCTCATGTTTCTTTGCAACCTGAAGTTCCCGAGAATAATGGATGGCAGGAGATTGTTCACCCAACAATCTCCCAACATCGTGGCTGGCCAAATTTGTCTTTACATGCTCCTCCTCCACATGTTAACCCAAATGTCCAGATTGCCCCTGCACATTCACCTGTACAGTCCTCCCACGCAAGCAAAAGACTCAAAACTGAAGCCCACCATAGCAACAATAGAGGAAAAATTGCCTCTCATAGTGGCAAATACAATTTTTTATTATGTTTTATTATTGTTTTATTGAGGACAGTGGACTATTGAAGGTTTTGGACAACAATCTATTTTTTGGATATTTTGGATATTATATGTTTGGATCTAATTTGAAATATCATTGATATTTAATTTTCAAATTATGGAAATGGTTATGGGAGCCACAAGGAGGGATGTGTTTGATTTATTGACTAGTTATGTTTATTTTTGTTAAGAAATTAAAGGGAGCCACAAGGGGTCCCACCCACTAGTTATTATTTATTAAAAGACCCTTGTTATTATTATTATATTAATTCYTCCCCTAAACTAAAAGTTAGTTGAGTTTTAGTTAACTTAACTAAATGAACCTACTAGTTACTATTTATTAAAAGACCCTTGTTATTATTATTATATTAATTCTTCCCCTAAACTAAAAGTTAGTTGAGTTTTAGTTAACTTAACTAAATGAACCTACTAGTTATTATTTATTAAAAAACCCTTGTTATTATTATTATATTAATTCTTCCCCTAAACTAAAAGTTAGTTGAGTTTTAGTTAACTTAACGAAATGAGGTAGTTGAACTACTTCAACTAATTCGGAATGCATAAAAGCCAAATGAGAAGGAAGAACAAAGGGAGAATAGAAGGAGAAAACATACTAAGGTTTGCTCTTGAGTTTTATTGAGATAGTTCAGTTTTCATTCATTCTTTAATTCATTAAAAGCCTAATTCGCTTTTATGACAACATGATCCTATTGTAGACAACAAGGTTCAAAGCTGAACCATATCACTCAGATGCTTGTTTCAAAGGTGTTGATCTATCTTTGATAGTTTGTGTAGACTTGTCTGTTTATGAATTGAGTTTCATGACCGATAAAGGATATTGTGCAGAGTCAAGTGGGCAGCAGTCTATGGCAAGTTGATCCAGATTTTAAAGTTTAGTTTTTACTTCTTGTCAGAGTCCTTTTGTATGGTTTTCATCGGGGATATCTAAGTTTGACTTTGGTCCATACCCCCCACAGTGTTCTGTAAAGAGAAAGATATTTTTGATCTTTTGGAATGAAATAAAGTGATTGTTATTCTGTCTCATTTGTGTTAATTTGTGACTTGGTATTTTTTCTTTTGATCTCCACCTTTACTTTTTGCAATCTGTTAAATTCATAAAATTATATAAAAATGTTATAATTTACAACAATATTTTATTTTAAAAAATCATCCTAAGCCCTTGTAATTAATACTTGTGGGTTGGGAAACACTTTTTGAGGCTATAAACATAGGGTAATATTCTCGGCTATCTTGCCATAGCCAAGTAAGATTCGAAAATGCTTGAGTAAGATAAATTCATATATTTTCCTCAACAGGTGAGAAGAATAATAATAAACACAAGGACAATGGTAATAATGAGAAGTCGAATAATAATGTTGGTGAGGGCAAGAAAGAAAGGCGGAAGGGGAAGTTTCCCTTTAAGATTTGTACAGACAATCACCTTACCCATTTATGCCCCAAACTTGCGGAAGTTGCGAGACTTTTGTCCCTACCGCCCGCTGTGCTCACTAATCATTTTCCACATAACCAACACATGGCCTCGAGCTCCTCGAATGCCAAAAATGTGGCAAGTGGGAGTCAAAACCCATTGACGCAAGATGGTGACCATTTATGCATCAATATGGTTAAATATGAGGTTAATGTATCCACTCGATCTCGTGATTACAGTTCTCCACATACTGTTCCTGGTCTAAAGTCTCCCCCTCCTACGGAGATGCCCTTACAGATTGAAAAACCAGAGCCCCCGCCTCGTATTCTGAAAGGAGTACTCAAGCGCTCTACCCACGATCCTAATGCTAGAGTCGCCCGTAATTACTCTATTGTTGAGGACCTGGGTCAAACCCCTTATGCAATGTTGGCTCTAGAGGTACTCCAGACGTGTCCTTCACAAAGGAATGCCTTGCTATCTGCGTTAGGAGCTCTAGATCCTTGTGGCTCGAAAGTTATCAAGTTCAAGTTTGATGTCACAGATGTGAAGCTTCGCTTGCCTTACCATGTGGCATTCCAAATCCACATGGGTTACTCAAAGTATACCATCAAGCGTATTGTTGTTGATGAAGGCATTGCAACATGTGTGATGTCCCTGGTCTATTGGAAAGCCCTCAACTCTCCGACCCTTTCTCAATCTCTGACCATGTTGATTGCTTTTAACGGTCGTTCCTTCCACCCTCACAGTATTCTTCCTGCCTTTCCAGTCCAATTAGGTGGGAAGACAGTAGAGGTGGATGTTGAGGTGGTTGATGTGCCCCTCGACTATAACTTGTTACTAGGACGCAATTGGACTTACGCTATGACTGCAATTGTATCGTCGATCTTCCGTACTCTTTGTTTTCCTCATGATGGGAAGATCGTGACGATCGACCAGTTGTCCTTTGTGTACGCTAGACCCAATGCATCTATTGGACCGTTGATCCCTGTGATCAACAATTCTCAGCCGACAACTGAGAATATCGGTGTCGGAATGTATTCATCCCTTATGGGTACCTTCGACTTCATGGCACTGATTCACCATATATACGCCATGTCCAATAGGCCCGTTTCGTCAAAGAGGTCTGTTCCCTTCTGCACTTCCTATTTTAACGATCCTTGGACCCTATCTTCCTCGACAACTTCTTATGAAGGTCAGTTGCATTCTAGAATGGCCATGCCACTATCGACAGCAGGGATTGTGTATCAAGTTGTTCTTGACTTTTTCGTCGATCCAGATCCTGTTACCTCGCAGACGGATGAGGAGGATCCTGTTTTGGAGCTCGTGTGGTCCACTTCATCGTCTTGTTCATGTGATTACCTCGATGAGACTTTGCCTTCAGATGAAGCTATCATTGAGGCCATGAATGGTTCCGACAAACCTTTGGATGATATGCATCATCGCTCTTATTTCCTCCCAGAGCTTGCTAGAATCGAACAAGATGATTTTAGATATACTTTGAGCAAGATAGACGATCACGTCGTAGTTCCACTTGATACGCACGACATTTGTGTTGAAGGAAACATGGCAAGTATTTATCCTACCGTCACAATCAATATCTCTCGTACTCCTGGCAAGTTTGAAAATGTATACATCGGTGCAGATTGTTCGCCACAAGAAATTTTGATCTACACCGAATGCTTCAAGAAATTTTGAGATGTATTCACTTGGTCGTATGAAGAGATGCTAGGAATCGACCCTTGAATTGTAGAACATGAGATTAAAACTTACATGGACACTAAGTATGTTCGACAACGTCTTAGAGCTGTCAATCCCAGGAAGGCCCCTACTATTAAGGAAAAGATAGAGAAACTGCTTAATGTTGGCTTTATCTACCAGGTTCCCTTGACTAAATGGGTATCCAACCTCGTTCCTGTGAATAAAAAGAAAGGAACCATCTGTGTATGCATGGATTTTTGTGACCTGAACACAACATGTCCTAAAGACAACTTCTCGACATCGTTCATCGATTAGATTCTCGACGAATGTGTGGGAAGTGAAGTTTTTTCTTTCATGGATGGATTTCCAGGGTATAACCAAATTCATATTAAACCCGAGGACCAACATACGACGACATTTATTTTCCCTTGGGATACTTTCGCATACTGGAAGATGTCTTTCGGCCTTAAAAACACCGGAGCAACCTTCCAACGAGCCATGACCTTCGCATTTCAAGATCTCAAGCATATAGTTGAAGCCTATCTCGACGATCTTGTTGCTCACTCCCATAAGAGAGTGGATCACCCTAAGCACCTTCGTTTAGTCTTTGAAATATGTCACCATTATCGCATCCGGTTGAACCCTCATAAATGCATCTTTTGTGTTCGGTCAGGTCGACTTCTAGGATTTTTAGTCTCTGAGATTGGGATCATGGTAAATACGTTAAAGGTTGAGGCAATAATTCAATTGCCTCCCCTGCACACTATTCGCCAACTTCAAGGTTTACAGGGGAAAGATAACTTTTTATGACAATTTATAGTGAACTATGCCAATATTACTAAGGGTTTCATGCATCTCTTGAAGAAGGACACTCCTTTTATCTGGGATGAGCGAGCCCAGGAATCCTTCGATGCTTTGAAGAAAGCCTTGGTATCAACGCCTCTGCTGAAGTCTCCAGACTACGGTAGAGATTACTTGCTTTATGATGTCACGTTCAAAGAGATGAATGGTATGGTGTTGGTTCAGGAGGATGACAAGCTCTGTGAGCACGTCATTTACTATCTTAGTCGAAACTTGGTCGGCCTTGAACTCAAATATTCTCATGTTAAAGAGCTAGCTTTGGTTGTTGTTCACACAGTCCAATGATTACGACATTATATATTTCTTTGCAAAACTACTATGGTTGTCGATGTCAATCCATTTCAATACGTCCTTACTAGGTGTATCATAGGGGGAAAGTACAATAAATGGATTGTCATTCTACAAGAGTTCGATCTCGAATACGCTTCTGCGAAGTCCAAAAAATCACTAGTTTTTGCAGAGTTAATATCTAACTTCCCTCGATTAGATGAGGATGTTATTCATGTTGATTCATTTGCGGATGAACACATTTTCCTTGTCTCTTCATCAAACCCCTAGTATGGAGATATTATTCTCTATCTTCAAACTTTGAAGTTCCCTCAGCATCTCTCACAAGATGACTGACGACGTATACGATACCAAGCTAAGAACTACCTTATTGTCAGTGACACTTTGTATCATCAAGGAATAGACAATATCCTGCGTTGTTGTTTAACTCACGAAGAAGCTGAGTCTGTCCTAAACAACTGCCACAGTGGGGCTTGTGGTGGTCATCTATCTGGGCTTGCGACGACCCATCAAATTTTGTGAGTCGGTTATTTTTGGCCATCTATCTTTAAAGATTGCGTCGAAGTGGTTAAGAAGTGTCACCCCTGCCAGGTGTTCACTCAGAAAATGTTCTCACATCCATCCCCTCTCCATCCAATCGTTACAGTCGTTCCTTCACAAAGTGGGGGGTGGACTTTGTGGATTGCAACCCAACTTCGGTTAGGGGGCATCAACACATTATCATGGCCGTAGACTACTTTACTAAGTGGTTTGAGGCCATGCCTACAGTTAAATCTAATGGGAAGACTCCCACCTTCTTCGTATTCAATCAAATTATAGCCAGGTTCGAAATCCTGAGTGAGATTGTCATTGATCATGGCAGTCATTTTCATAATGAATGATGGAAGAACTACCATCAAAACTGGGGTTTAGACATGGTCATTATTCCCCTTACTACCCCAAGGTAAATGAACAAGTAAAGGCCGTGAACAAGTCTCTCAAGACCATTTTGCAGAAAACTGTCAGCCAGAGCAAATTTGACTGACACATCATGCTTTATCCAACACTTTGGGCATACTGAACCTCGGTCAAAACCTCCACTGGTTTTTCTCCTTTCCAGTTAGTACACAGTGTGGAGTTGATCTTACCTATTGAATGTGAAATCCCTTCTCGTAGATTGGCAATTGCACTCCTACCTGACACTTCTGATCTCAGACAATGCCACGTACACCTAGAGAGTCTAGATGAGCAACGTCGAGACACCTCTACGACTATTGAAGCGAATAAAATACATGTCAAGGTCCAATACGATAAGTTTGTCTATCCTCGACAGTATGCTGAGGGTGACTTGGTCCTTCTATATGATCAAGCCAAAGAACCACTGGGGGCAGGCAAGTTCAAACCCATGTGGCACGGTCCCTATATCGTGTATATACTAATGTATTTTCATGTATATATATTTTCCCTTTGTTTTTATATTCAGCTTGCTTATCAAATTTTCCCTTGGTTGGCAGATGTCAACGGAGTCTTTGGTCTACTTAGGATTGACAGACGAGGCTAGTTGTCATACACAGAACTTGGATTCTGTCACTTGGGTTATTTACTCACCCGAGGGTCTACTGGTGTCTTCAGGTGGCATATGCCTAGGGCCATCCACAAATAATGTGGCCGAATATAACATCGTTATAGAAATTTTGTGCAATGCCATTTCACATGGTATTCACTCGTTAGAAGTTCACTTGGTATCCCAGTTAGTAGTATGTTAGTTGAATGACAATTACCGTGTGTGTGATCTTACTCTACTCCAACGATTCCTACGAGTACGAATTTTAGAACAACAATTTGATTTTGTTACTTATCATCACATACCTAGAAGTTCTAATTATGTATCTGATGCATATGCTAATTTTGTTTTAGATTGGCATTTGTCACATAACTGAAGCAAAGAAAACATTTTCATCAATGAACACACTATAACATAAGTTAAGCCAAAGAACCATGTTTTTATATATATTTCAAATAATATGATGTATATAGTACAAAATTGGGGCCGATACCCTCAATATACATATACATACGATCATACAATAGTCATGACATCTATGCATGTGGCGCTGGATGAGTGTCATGATAGCAGACTACGACGTTCGCGAGATGTTGAAAGAGTCATACCTAAGCACATGGGACACCTACCACCTGTCGTTGCATGGCCTCCGACGGATCCTCCACCTGAACCATAGGAATCCTTTGCGTCAAACGAGACAGGTTTCCTTGCACGTTTTGAAGCACTCTATTTGCATCCCCCCCCTCCCCCGCTGCCTCCGACGATGTCATGGAAGTCCATCTGGCCATCGTGGACCTACGTCTGTGTCACATACATGTTTAGTTAGTACTTAACGTCATCCAAAAATATTTTTGTTCTCCTATACAAAAATAGAAAAAAAAAATGAAATATTTAAAAAACTTTGACATAGCTATGTCTTTGTAGGCAAAAAATGGTGGTAATGGCATGTCTGGATCTCTTCTGAAGTCAATCCTTGCATAAGGGTAGTCATCCAGAGTTATCACCTACCGTCTCCACCAGAAGAAGAAGTCATTGTTGTAGGGTGTTGGCACCCTACCACCCCACTACCGCCTCATCACCTTGGTCCACTGTGCCATGGCTGGATCACGAGGTCCACGCAGAATAATTTGAAATCTAGGTCTCAAGCCTGGAATTTGCTCGAACAAAAAAATACAAAGGATAAAAGCAAACTTGAAGTTCCTCTTATTACCTAGTTTGCAGTTTGTCGATTGGCTCTTCATGTTGATTAGAAGTAAGGTGCACCAGTCATACATTGTGGGTTGTAAGCACTCCACTGAGTAGAACATAAGTGACCTCAATTCCTGGTGTAAAGAGGTTGATCTTGTGATCTGTGTCAAATCTAGGACAACAATATTGAGGCTCAGATTGTTGATCGCTCTAATTGGGAGTTGGCTCCCTACCTTCTCGGTCTGTGCAATGCAATGAGTGGCTATGTAATCCTTAATATTCATGCCACTCCCAGATCCCTGGGCTTTGAGGTTGACCACCTCACCCCGATGTGACAATCTTGTCAAGAAATAGATGTCCTTAACTTCAATCCTTAATGGTTGTCCATCAAGGTTGAAGCTCTCGCTATCCGGATCCCAGTAGTTCACAAGCAACTAAAGCAATCTCACTTGAGCCCTCATACCTTTGAGATCCAAAAACTTGTATAGCCCACATCTTTTCAAGGCCATTTGGGCCCTTGGATATCTCTCCACTACATCATCCACCTCCTCATGCTCTCTTTCTCTCCACTCTAGCACCATCCTACAAGAGTCAACCTTTTTTTGAGTTAGTAACCTTTAAAAAACATTATCCATGGACATATACACGAGTTCTAGTGTACACAGTGGCGTATAGGATTGCTTATACGCTGGTTGTTTTTCAAACAACCACGTATAAGTATGTGTATACGCGACCCGATAAATTGTAGCCCGTGTACACCTAAGTTTTGAAGTTGCTCCGTAAATAACTTAGAAAAGGAGGCCTAATTACAAATTTTAATCCACTGAAAAGAAAGAGGAGAGCAAGATGAATTACGTGGTCCAGACGGTCGTTGATTCCGTCGCTCATAGATCCCGCAATCACCAGTTGAATTTCGGAGGCAATTTGGTCCAAAATCCACTATTTGGGTAAAAAATACAAATGATATAGTAAAATTGTTTTTTTTTACTATTTATAGCAAATTTTTACCCACTTTACAGAGTTTCGTACAATATTTTGGCCTAATGGACTAATACAACAATGGATGGAGTTGTGTTTTGTAGTTTATCTAGGGATTCTTGCGGTTTTCAGTGCCATGTCACCTGTTCGTAACTTTGGACATGTATTTTTGTCACCCAACATATAGGATATGTATCCAATCCATCATGCACACTTGCATCGTCCTATGACTGTCACTTATATGCCTCAAGTACGAACCCATTTTATAGTGACACAGAACCTTATATCTGCAACTAGAAGTGTCGTTGTCGAATGGTAGAGACTTACCAAACATGGGTACCCTAGTTAGATCCCCTGCTTCATTCGCTGCTCACGCAAAGATTTTTGTCCGTAGGACCAGGAGTCCCTTATAGCTAATACATAACTTTATGTTCGAACCTCATTTCTTACTCATAAACATGCCGACCTATACCTAGAGGACTACCAAACGAGTTTGATTTAAGCTCTTTTCCGACTCGTTCCAAAAAGTGAAAAGATTGTCGAGTGAATTTGTCTCTTTCACACTCGTAAATTGAATTTGAAAGGATGCATGTTTGGTGCAAGTTTGTCCCTTTTTCAAACCAAGTAGACTAAGATTTCGAAAACAAACATTTTTTGGCATTAAGTTGAAATTGCATCTCATTCTCTCACTTACAATATTGAGCCTATTGTCGGCTCTCGCTTTTGCGTTATAAGCCTTTCACCTCAACAGTTTGCATCATTAGCCAACCAGAGCCTTGTTTATATACTTTGCAGCTTGACACCCTATACCCAAGAGGAAACATTCCCCCAAGTGTCCATCTCCCACATGCACCTCCTTGCATTGAGCATAGGTATGTTCCACTGCTTGACCTAGATTGCTTACTTGCGACACTTGTTTGCTCTTCTGTATCATAACATTCATTTGACTATGAAAAAATAAAAAAAGACAGGCGGGAAAAAAAATGCTATCTTATATTGGCAGCAGTCGTGTCGCCTTTGAATAGAGCACAAAATTTTTGAATCCACGTGTCATCAAAATTTTGGGTTTAGAATGACCTTAGGAAGCTGAGCTCATTAGAAAGAGTTTACTCCCCCGACTGGTTACTCTTCCAGTCCCTATGGAGAGTTTGATGGATGCCTCATGCATCTCAAAGTTTCATCATTAAGTCTATGCTGTCGGAGTCCTCCTGTAAATTCTAACCTTGTACAATATCTACTGCAAATTGATATTCAGAAAAGAACAGAAATTATACAATGGCAAACACAATCATTACACATAGATTTTTCACCTGGAAACCCAAACCGGGAAAACCAGCATATATTATATTGATACATTGTGTTACATTGTTTACAATACAATATACATATAGGAGCCAGCGGCATCCAAAACCCTAACCCAATGACCTGGATTAGTCCAAAAC
>ML778900.1:642948-655316 GCA_009831015.1 Picea engelmannii | reverse complement strand
AAAAAAAAAAAAAACCAAAAAAAAGGAACTTTTCGTGGCCAATTTCGGGGAGTGTCCGCGTGGGTTCGGGGAGCGCGGTTCGGAGCGTTGTTTGCAGGTTCAGGAGTGCGGCGATTCGACAATTGGCAGGGAGTGCAATTAAAAAGGCGGGAGCGCGGTTCGGGAGCGAGGGTCATAGTGAGGTTCGGGGACGCTCCCACTCGGAGCACGGTTCGGAGTCCGAACTGTGGAGGGGGGGGGGACGGTTCGACAACCCTGATCCTGCCAATCTCAAAATCTTGAAAATCATTAAGTCTGCTGAATTTTGAATGGGACCTAAAATTCTACTTCCTCCATATGAAGTCCATTGAGGTTGGAACCACTCTCAAACATCTCGAAATAATTAATGGTAATGTTAAAAATTTAAGTAAAAGGATGAAAATAAAAGATAAAGGAAAATGTCACTTACCCTGGGGTTAGGTAATAGGCCCCCTTCTATTAATAAATTGATATTTAAAAAAAAATTGAATTTCGTGGGTCCATGACACGTCGGAACTGAATGGTTTGGTGAAAATTGTTGGTTCAGAACCGAATTGGCCGGTTCCTGTACGGAACTTGCTGGTTTGGTACTGAACAGGGCAAAAGCGGTTTTGTGCCACTGGTTAGGTCGTTTTTGCCTCCAAACCGATTCAATCGGTCGGTTTTAGTAACACTGGTCACTACTGAACATTGAGGATAAGATGCATTGACATCCGATGGATGATTAGAAGCATTCCAAAAGAAAACAAAGAAACATGACTCCTATATTTTTTCACCCTTTATTTTGGAAGAGGAGGCTTATATGTATCATTAAAACAATGGCCCAAATAGACAGATTCTAATTGCCAAAGTTGAGAAATTGTAGATGTTATTAAAAGGAAAAAGATAAAAAACAAGAATGTATAGGAGAGGGTGTCTAGTGTATTGAGACAATTATATGCGTTGTACTTTGAACAACGACATAGAATAATGATATAAAGGAAATGGTGTTTAATTTGTGATATGTATAACCATGACAAATAAGAATAATATTGGTATTTGTCAATTTGCGATGTTTGATGGGGATGATGTTATAGTGGGCATTATTGAGGCATCTCCACTTGCCAAGTGAATTGCAAAGAAAAACAGTGAGGGCTGGCTATATTATAAAGTTAGTATAGGCCACTATGTTCCATGCTACATGGGAAGATTTTCCAATACAAAAGAAAGACATAAATGGGTGATAATGGGTTACGAATTTGAACACCACACCAACAAAATTCTATGATGTTAAAACATTTGTGTGAAGTAGGAAGAAAGTTTAAATTTCCCGACCTAATTGTGAAAAAATATCACTTTTCTGTAAAACGTTTTTGAACCCAACAATATGATAACCATGCACAATAGATTATTCCCAGAAAATTTAATCTTACTGCAGAAATAAAAATTCTGATCTATACAATGATTACACTAGCTGAGTAAAGTTCACGCACGACAGAAATTAATAGTCAAACAGCACAAGAACACAAGATGTACCCTGGAAACCCCAACTCTGGGGAAAACCAGCAAAGGAGGGCTTTATTCTTCTCTTCTTTAGACAATTTACTGCAGCAATAATACAAATTACAACTCACAAATCAGATCTGGAAATTTACAGCCAATAACCCTCCTAGGAGTGCAGTATGGCCTCCCAAGTCTCTCCTTCATCAAGGAATCACTCCACAGATGAATCAGCCCTCTGTTAAGCCTCTCCAAACCCTCACTGTTCTCAGAAAATTGCTGCCTTGTCCTCAGAAATCTCTGCAGAAAATTGCGCTCACAAGAAACCCTTCTGCCCCCTCCTTTCTCTCTAAATCACTGAGATGATCACAATACTGTTATGTGAATAACTAGTGCCCTCACCCTCTCTTTATACTCTTGAATCTACCCTCTTAGGCCTAACCCTAGATCTCTAAAGAGATTGATGGCTGAGATTAGATCTAGCCTCTAAATGAATGGCTAAGATCAGATCTAGCTTCTCTCAAGATCAACGACTGGGACTTAATATTTTGTTGAGACAACTTAAGTTGTTTCTAAAGTGAACTTTAGAAACTTGGGCAAATAAAGTCAATGACAAATTAGAACATAACTTATCATATTTTCCTAAGTTAAACTTAGGAAAGAATAATAAAGAGTACACATGGGTGTTTAATGTGTGCCCCTCATGCTCTAGGACACAAAAGTATGGGTAGACACCTTTCTTCGCTACAATTTTAACATTTTCCACAGTTGAGGTGGTTGTATACAAACAACAATTAGGCATAAACATTGTGTTTTGTTGAAGAATCAAAATGTTGAGAAGGCATGGCAAGAAATTCCAAAAATATAACACAAAGAAATTGCAATCTAATCCTACTTCCTTCGTGACAAAAAGAGAGTCAATCAAATCATAGTTAGGAAGGAAGGGAAATGGGTCGTTATTTGCTAACTCATAACAATGATTCTGAATGCTCCTTCCTTGTGGTTGGCCTCGAGCCAAATGACGCCCTCTTTTGGGTGGGGTTGGGTCATTATTCGTCTCTGTTGCTTGTTAAATACGCAATGGCTTAGTGTTGTCTTCTCCATGCACCTTTCGAGATGTATACGCCCCACATGACTTCCTCTTCCTTACCGAGACCCATGGCAGTTTTGAGTGTAAGGTCTCTTCTATTGCAAGTTACTGTTAGACCTCCACCTCTAGATAGGAGCCCATTAGTTAGGCGAAGTCTAGGGTTTTGGGGGTGTGGCATGCCTCATTTGTGATTCCATTGAGGACAAAGTTTAGTGGTTGCCTTTGACGTGCATGCTAGAATTATGTGTGTTTGAGTTTCCAGGAGTGCTCCTCTCTCTCTCGACATTTTAATTTCTGTTTGTTACCTCCCTCCAGCTTCCTTGAGCTTTGAACTTCACTTCGAGTTTGACGAGGTCCCCTTCTTGGACCTTTACCCTGACATTTCCCAGTATTCCATGAGGGATGTCATCCTCTTGGGAAACTTCAACGCCTGAATATGTTGATTTTTGTAGCGTCAGACAGGTACTTCCATAGAGGCTCGGTGTCTAGCCTGTGGAAGTCGTTCTTGTAACCTCTTAGAAAACCTTAGGAAGTTCACTTTATGAGTAATTATTAAAGTGAATGATCTTTTAATTAATTAAGCTAAATGCCTAAGTTAGTGGCATTAGTAACTTAAGTGAGAGTTTGATTAAGTCATAGCCGTTAGATCTAAAGTGATGGTGAGATTAGATCTCGGCCCCTTGATCACTTTGGAGATCTAGGGTTAGTGATTGATTTGGTCAAATCTCAATGCAATAAAAGGTAGCCTAGGTGAGGGGATGAGACACACAGAGAGTGAGGAGATCTCATTGAGTGGGTGAAGAGAGTTCATCTGCGTGTAAGTGGGAGGGCTGAGGATAGGTGCAAAGGAGCATCGAGGGAGATAGTAGCCAGGTGGGCTAGGCTATTGTTGCTTTGTAATCCTCTGAAGGGCCATTATCCCAGGAAGGGAGCCCAATAATAATAAAATAAGATCTGGTTTTCCCGCAAGTGTTTTTCTAGGGGTTTTACGTGAAATATCTTGTGCAATGTGCTTGGTTTCTAGCTTAATGCTTCCGTTAATTATTTTGTTGATAACCTAGCTATGCAGTTAATTAATAAAGCGATTTTATTTGAGTTAATTGTCGGGTGCTAGGTTCAGGGAAAATCAACATGGTATCAGAGCCGAGACTCTGAAGAAGCCGGGTTTTGCACTAGATCGAGATTAGCAATCTATGAGATTTTTTTTTTAAGTTTGCAGTCTACAGGAGTTGTAGGGTAAAAAAAAAGTTTGTTGTGCAATTGTACGTACAGATCCGCACCAAGTCGTGGATAGGTGCGGGTCGATCTGAGGGCACAGAGAAGACAATGATCGACTGGGATGAGAAATCAAATTGTTTCTGCTGGTACGTGGTGCAGCTGGGCGGAGGGGTAGCCAACCACCAAAAAGTGAGACTGTTGAGTGCACGTGGCTAAGGAATCGACCAACAGAGCGTAAAGTTTGGTAATGGAGAATCGAGTAAGAGCCAGTCGGCATAGGAAAATGCCAAGGTAACAGTCGCATAGAGTGTGATGGCTGCAGGTCCAAGTGAAGATCAAGCCGCTAGTGAAGACTGCAACAACCCCGCTAGTGAAGACTACAACAACTGTTTTTTTGGGAGTTGCCAACAACTGTAAAAGGAAGAATTGCCGGCTGAGTGTGCTGATTGGGTAGCAAAGAAAAGTTGTTGAGGAGGCTGCGTGCAGTGAGAAGAAGACACATGTTGTGCTGGGAGATTGTGGGCTTGCGTGGGTTGTTGAAGAGGAGCTGTCGGTCTGAGATACGGTTCGTGTGAGCTGCCATGCATAGGATGTGTGGGCGCTGGAAGAAAGGTGCGGTTGGTAGGATGTGGAGAAAGGCAGCGTGGGGAGGCTGGGCGACGAATGTTGGTGATGACAACAGAAAGGTCGACAAACTAGGCCGCGGGTCGAGAAAGTGAAGGAGGTGCTGCTCAGAGGCAGTCATCGGCTGGGCCAGGAGTAGCCACAAACCAACAACTGCCAAATCAACAACTGAGCTGCCATGTAGGACAACCCAACTGGCAAAAATTACCAATAGGGCCATTAGGACAGAGCCAAGGTAGTAGGGAAACCCTCGGGCAACAACTAAGAGTGCCCAAAATTTTCGAGCAGCCCCAAAATTGTCTGGGTAGTAGGCAGGTGCTCTGGGCAGCGGGACTGGGCAACAGGTCTGAGAAGTCAAAATTTTGAGTTTTTCAGTAGGGTGTCGAGATGGTAGTCTCGGGATTGCGATTCAAAGACAGGTTGGATGGGTTGTCCAACTGCAGTCCGTGGAAGGAGTGGATCATGTTGGTGTTGATGGAGAACAACATTCGGGAGTTTGCCAACTCCATTGCGATGCCACCAACAGATCCAAAAGAATTGGCCATCCATAATCTAAAGGATGTGAAAGCTAGGAGGATAATCCTAGACAGAGTGAAGGATCACTTGATCCCTATTTATCGGGAAAGAACTCAACCAAGGACATGTGGGAGGCTCTGAAGAGCTTGTTTCAGAGCAAGAACGAGAATCGCAAGATGGTGTTGAGAGAGAAGCTCAGGGACACAAAGATGACAGGATCAAATATGGTGATAAGTTATCTCACCTGGATCCGACATGTTCGAGATGAACTGACAGTAGTTGGGGAGACAGTGGCAGATTCATAGTTGGTGAGGACGACATTGAAAGGCTTCATGAAGGAGTGGACACTGTTCATCAAAAAGGGGTCGTGGCACAAGAGAAGCTCCCTGATTGGTCAAGGTTGTGGGATGACTTCGTTCAGGAGGAATTTCGGGATGAAGAGCTAAATGGAGGCAGGCACAAGAAGGATGATGAGAATGAATCTCTTGCTAGCTAGGTAAAAAAGGGCAAGAAGATTGCCAGCGGAGACGAAAAGAAGAAGAAGGACATGAGCAAAGTCAAGTGCTTTGCATGTCACAGGTTTGGGCATTATGCAGGTCGATGCCGAACAAGAAGAAGGGAGGAAACGAGACGCAACCAAAGGTAGCTACGTCGACATAGGCTCCAATAGACGAGTTCGTCGAGAAGTTTGAATAGTCAGAGTTCTTGTTTCCCAGACTACTTTGGGTACCATATCAGCCGATGCATGGTGTCATATGACAGGAGCACGAGAGGTGTTCGAGAGCTTCACAAAGTCTGACTCGGATCTGTATGTGGAACTTGGTATGGGGACCAAGCATGTAGTGCAAGGATGTGGAACAATGTCATTTCAGATGGAGTCAGGTGGCATATTGCAAGTGACAAATGTGCTACGGGTGCCAGAACTCAGGAGGAGTGTGCTCTCAATCTTAGCGATTGATAAGAATGGTTATGAGGTCTTATTTCAAGATGGACATGCGTTGATCATGCTCAGAGGATCTAGTTCAGATAAAGCGGTTGTCTTTGGAGTTAGAGAGAGCAACTTGTATAGGCTAAAGGGAAAGCCTATGTGTGCTATGGATAGCTGTGGCAGAGCGATATAGGACAAGGTGTAGGGAGCTCTGAAGGTTAAGCAGCTCAGAGGGAGTCAACCTTCAGGTGCTAGTGGGAAGGAGCAACTTTCTAAGTCTGTCGAGAAGAAGCAGTCTTGGTATGAGATGACCATGTAGGATGTTCAGGAGTAGCAGGCTTCTAGGAGCATGATCAGAGGAAAGTCTTCGTAGACAGGTCCGAGCGAGATGGCTTGGATAAATTTCGTGTCAGAGGGAGAAGCCAGAGTTGGAAAGGTAGCAGATATGATAGTGAAGATAGAGCCACCAACAAGTGGCAAAAGTACCTTCCTTGCTAAGAGGGAGTGTCGATTTTTGTAGTGTCGGACAAGTACTTACACAGAGGCTCAATGTCTAGCCTGTGGAAGTCATCCTTGTAACCTCTCAGAAAACCTTAGGAAGTTCACTTTATGAGTAATTATTAAAGTGAATGATGTTTTAATTAATTAAGTTAAATGCCTAAGTTAGTGGCATTAGTAACTTAAGTGAGAATTTGATTAAGTCATAGCTGTTAGATCTAAAGTGAAGGTGAGATTAGATCTTAGCCCTCGATCACTTTGGAGATCTAGGGTTAGTGATTGATTTGGTCAAATCTCAATGTAATAAAAGGCAACCTAGGTGAGGAGATGAGACACACAGAGAGAGTGAGGAGATCTCATTGAGTGGGTGAAGAGAGTTCATTCGTGAGTGGGCAGGGCCAAGGATAGGTGCAAAGGGGCAGTGAGGGAGATAGCAGCCAAGTGGGCTAGGCTAATGTTGCTTTGTAATCCTCTGAAGGGCCATTATCCCAGGAAGGGAGCCCATTAATAATAAAAGAAGATCTGGTTTTCCCGCAAGGGTTTTTCCATGGGTTTTACCTGAAATATATTTTGCAATGTGATTGGTTTCTAGATTAATGCTTCCGCTTATTATTTTGTTGATAACCTAGCTGTGCAGTTAATTAATAAAACGATTCGATTTGAGTTAATTGTTGGGTGCTAGGTTCAGGGAAAATCAACATAATCGAGTCCTTTAAGGTACTAATTCATGATAGGTTAGATGACACTCTTTTCTTTAAGAGATCAATCTTGACATAGTGGGTCTTCACAAGGTTTTAGATGATGTTGTGGGTAGCCTTACAACTTATGGCATGCACTAACTCTAGCTTGGCGAATCCCATGACCTACTGCTCCTCAATGGCCTATCTTGCTACCCCTATTCCTACAACTTTACTTTCTTTCCCTACAGTGGCAACGCCAATGTGGTTGAGTATGCCTCGATCAACAAGGCCCCACTCCCTCACATCCCCCATCTCTTGATCTCTCTCTGTCTCCCTTTAATGATCGTGTTGTCATTATCTTCTCCCTTCATGGCTCCCCTTCCTCTTCCCACCCTTTCCCATCTTGTCACCCCTAGGATTACTATCCACTTTGATGAGGGGCTCACTGATTCTTAAACTTCCCGCCTTCACCAATTGATTTTGCTCCTTCCCATTTCTCATCCCTCAAGATGTCCATGACCAAATAAGAAGTTTTCTCCAAAGCCATTTGGGAGGTTGCTCTTGACTTGTATCCTTATGCCATTTGACATTGGACTCATGGCCTCACCTTTCGGCCTTTGCCCCATGAACTGCTGGTATGACGTTGAATATAAACTCCTTCATTGACACCTCCATTTCTCCCTTTCACAGTACCCCCCCTCCATTCCCCACATTCAAAGAGATTACAAATGTCTCCTTTATATCAAAAAACACAATTTTCTTGCCACAAATGGGTGCAAGCTTCTTGATTCCATTTACCATTCTCCAAAAGCCTTATGGTGTGCCCTTTTTCCCAACCATGCTACCCTACTACCTTCCCACGTGGACCACTAGTCCTTGTTCTCACGTGCTACCTCTCTATGACATCCCTAGGCAACGTTTAGTCTACATTGCTTCTCCTCCCTCTTCTTGTCACATGTTCTCCCATGGTGACATAAGGGGAGCAATTTGTTTCATGGGCACTAGCAAAGTCGTTGACGAAGAAGGCCTTTAGTTTGAGTTCCAAGCTTTTCACTCTCTCGATTCTCACATTGTTGATTTGTTTAATCATGTGGTGTGGTTGGGGTTCCCTCCATCTTGGTCCTTTTTTTACAAAGTAGAACACTAATTGCTAGATTAGCTTCATTTTCCGCAATTTCAATTTGGCAAATAAACCATCTCCTCAGCTCCTCGCAAGAGGCCTGGTCAGTGTGGATTAGTAATTATTCTTACATTTCAATTCAGTTATTTATTTTACTTGTCATAAAATAAACAAGTTCCCCTCAACTCATAGTGCGGTTCCTGACCCTTCCAGTTGCGAGCTAGTCTCGATCTGCTGGAAGTAAGTTTCATACACGCTGTGTTGGTCAGTGGTTGATAGTTTAATTAGGACAACTCCAAAGAAGTTAACTTAATGCGCGGGAAAACGCCTTGAAGTGACCTGTGAAGTAAGGCGAGCCCTCTCGGGACTTGGCTTCCCACCTGTTTTGGACATCCAACACTTTGAGTGAGTTTTACTGGTGAGACCATTGGGTTTCAGTAAAGCTCTCCGCAAGTTTCCAAACAAAGAGTTAACCTCCAAGGAGGCCCGAACCATTTCATTAACTAAACATCAATTTATCCTAATAAAACATGCGAACTACATTGCCCACGATTCACTTTAAGGCACTGGTCTCAATTTTCACACTCAACAAAGCCACAGGCTTCATTTCAAGTTTGGTTATCTATTTGATTTGAATGAAACTTGCATCTAACAATTGTTTCTCAGTATCCTTTTGATGCAAGTATATGCTTATTTGATTATATATCGTGGTGAATGTTTACTTCATGTTTTATCAGTTTATGGTTGATGGTTTAAAAGAATAATAAACTCCTAGATTTCATTTCTGTACTTAGCTTATTTTAAAGCCTTAGTATATTTGTTAGGGACTACCCCCCTTGGCTTCGCTAGGAGTTGGCCTAGACGGAGGAGTTGAGGATTAGGTGACAACACCTTAACTTTCACTTGCCCCCAAGGACACACCGAGTGGATTGAAGATTTCTTCCACGTCTCCCAGGTGTGTATAAGGCGGTAACAGGGGGAATGGTTGTCTTGTACACCACGTTTCAATCTCCTTGGTTTTATTTTGTCAACGACATGATCCTATTGGCCTTCTCACTCAACAGTTTGCAGAGATAGATTGATTCCCTAACCAACTTCTACGATCTTCATCAGTTGATGCCCTATTAGCACTGGAAATTGTCCTTGTGCCCTGCCACAAGATCAACAAGGGAATTTTGGGTGTAACAACAAGAAACCATTCCACACTATTACCTACCATCCCACACTATTACCTTGGTTGTTTTTTTCTCAATTCGGAACTAGTGCTCACCAGTTCTAGGGGTGGTCTCCCTGAATCTAGGGCTGGAATGCACTCTTTGAACCGAAAATCGGACCTTAGACAAATGAATGAGCTTGCTACACTCTACAGAAATACAAGCTCATGATCCAAGTCCGAAGCCCAAAGGCAAACGAACACTTGGATACATCTAATATAGCGGGTTCTTGTGTAAATCTGCTCTTTGGAAGACCAAATCTACAATGATAAGTTGCATATATGCTTTGAAGAAGTTTTAAAACATGCGAAGAAATGGATAACGACAGTGACAAAACACTCCCTTGGACTGGTGCCTTGGTAGATTGGGTGATGGAGGAAGAGAGGGAAGAAATCTGCGACATGGATCTGTTAAATCCTATCTTGCAAATGAAATGAATGTCTCAATAAAGAGAGAATAATAAGAAGCATCAACAGATTAGCCCATGCTCCACGTAAAAGAGTATTTTTGATAGTCAAGAGATAAATCTCTGCATTACCAACCATGATAGTACATCCACAGTTGATGAATTCGCAAGTCATCTCTCCAACTCACCAAGACTACCCCTGTATGCTGCTATAGACTCTCCTGTGTGACAAGAGGGAGAAAATAGAAGTTCACATATTACCAATCAACCTCTAATTTCTAATCTCTCCCTCTCTTGTACAGTGAGAATGGGAGGTTACAAATATATCACTCTAGTCAGAATAGAAAAGATAAGAATAGCAAGATGTAAGAGCATCTTCTCTCACGTAAGATGTGCTTCTCTAGGTGAGTAACTCCTTTTGTAATAATGATGGTGCCCTCTTAGAATGGTAAATGCAAGTCCAGATGCTGCGTCCTCTTAGAATGGCCACTGTAACTGCAATTGCTGAGCCCTCTTTGAAGTGTAACTCTTCCTTACTGATGTGGCCCACTGATGTAATAAATGCCCTCAGAAAACTGTCATAAGCTTGTCAAATCTGCTGTCTGAAACAGGAAGAAACTCCCACATTGATGAGCCCTACTGCTGCAATAAAAACTCCTAACTGCTGTCTTAATAAAAACATGAAATACGGTTTAAAATTTGGCAAAGGAGCAGCACCTTTCTCTGCCGGCATTAACTCCCTCAACATCTGTGCCCTCTTGCTGTTATGAATGCATCATGAACAGGTCTGAACATGGCAGCAGTAGTGAGCCCTCTCATCTGGTAACTGCTGCCCCTAAAATAGTGATAAGTGAAGGCCAATATCGGACCTCTAACAGTGTCCAGAATTTGCTGTTACATGTCTGAAAATATCCTTGGGAACAACACCCTCATTAGGATCTCTCTCACTCAGAATTTGATTTTCTGGTTTGGTGCTGGAAATGACCTTTTTACTGCTGAAAATCTGCCTTAGGAAGCATGCTTCTGATTTTACCCTTGGGAAGTGTTATCACCATTAGGAGAGTCCAGATAACTATAGGATTATGAGCCAATGTCCCTCGCTCAAATCCTTTCTCATTTTGGATTGGTGCTTTTTTTGTTTGAAAAATACGTCTTATATTTACAGAAAAATATTTACAATTAGAAAATCAAAAAATGGAAGGGTATATACCTTCATAACCTCTTTTAAAGAGGCACTAAAGTAGAAATAAAAGCATAGTACTCTGTGTGATCCAAAGATTGGGCATCTTTGATCAACAAAGCTCCTTTTGCCAACAACTGATGACAAACCTGATCATTCCACACCAGACTGAAAGCAGACAAAGAGCTAACCTCATGTTTGAAAACAAATTTACACCTGAGTTTACACTAAACAAATAGCACCACTATCCTTGGGCAATGCCAAAGCCTGGAAACAGCATCACAAACAAGAGCGTGACCATCCCCAAACAGTGCTACTCACCAATGAACCCTGCCCTAAAGAAGTATCGAGTGAAGATCCTCAAACCAACTCCAACAACGCTTGACAATCTGACATTTCTAGAAAATATGCCTAACTATCTCTGGACGCTGACAAATGGGACATAGGCCGTCCCACAGGCCAGTCTTGGCCTTAGACAAATCCCTTGATCATTGCTAAGTCAAGCAAACACTTTCAGCTTATAGGAAAGTTGTATGGTCCAAACACTGTGCAATCTCTCACCCATCGCTCCTTTGGGTCCGTAGATATCCAACGAGTATTAAGAACCAAATGAAGAACTGAATACAAATGGCGAGTCATACTACAACAATGGATGACCCAAACTCCACTCCAGTTCCTCTAAAAAGGCCTAGGCATACCAATGTTCATCTTAAATAACTCGGACTTAGGAACAAGGGCACACAACTCCATGATTGAGAGACAATCGATGGTAAAAAGCCCATACTCATAAGCAAGAGGCCTCCACTCCTTCCAAGAGCACGCACCAAGTTCCCATAAATCATGTTAGAAGAAGATGCTCTTTTGGCTTAGTATGTGCACCTGAAAGTGTGACATCTCTTCGATACATATCCCTTGCTCCTGCCAACTTTAAATCGGCTAGCAAGCTAAATCCCAATTGGTCTGATTTCCCTTGCAATGCCACCAAGCACAAAACTTGAAAGGGTTGGGGAGTGGAAATAACATCACACAAATCAAAAGTTCCTTGAACTTTGCCAAGATTATGCATTGACATCACTTGGTGCCAAAATAGAACCTACAAAGGTGTTGAACCCTGTAGACACAACACCACACACTTAGCAGCCTAAATGTTGCCTTGTGAAATGACATCAATCAAACCAAGACCCCCCCTTGTCCTTGGGCATAGTGTAAACATCTCAAGGAATTGGAGGTAGACCTTGCTCACTGTTGCCGTCCTAATACACACTTGCTAACGTGAGCTAAGTCCTGCTCACTTAGTGTGTCCTTGGAGGCACAATGCCTAGGTTCTTAGTCCACACTGTCACCTTGACTAGAACCTCTTCCTTCTAGGCTTACTCCTAGAGAAGCCAAGGGGGGTT
>ML778900.1:622935-639651 GCA_009831015.1 Picea engelmannii | reverse complement strand
TCTGGGTTTGGCAATTAAAACCGCCATTTTCCCGAAAAACTCCTAAACGGACAAACAACCTAGCAAAACTTGTCTGACTGAGTTGAAACTTGGACCACGGGTGCAGGGGGTCTCATTAGCTTTCTTTTGAGTACAAATACCCCAATCGCAAATCCCGGGACCTAAGTTTTTACATTTAATACCCAGAATTAATTGATTAATTAATCAATTAATTAATTTGGAACCTTAAAAAAAACCTAGCTATACTTGACGGAATTTCGCGAAATTTCGCGTGCTGTCTTACATGGTCATTTACAACATTCCTAAACACTAGCTACCTAGGAATAACTTCATTAGAACGCCTTTCGCCACTTTGGAGGAATTATTGCGTGGGAGTGAAAAACTCAAGGGAGATTAACCCGGCTGGTTAGGCCACATTAAACTCCTGAGGATAAAAAACACTCAACGAAAGGAACTCTCCTAATGAGGAAACCCTAAGGCAACTGACCTAACATGATCCATGTAGACTTATTACAATATTAACCCACGCAGGGGTGCGGTAATCCCGCTTACAAAATTTTGTGCTGGAGCATCAAATGCCCAAGTAGAACCAATACTGTCTTCGACATACTTGCATCTGATGATGCATATCTTCATGGCACATGGAGTTGACCACCGTTGTTAAATGGGTGGTCAACACTCACCACCATACTTCGACCACAAATATACCCTCAAGAGTTGCTCAAGCCACTGAAACTAAGTCTTGTTGGAGTACCAACAAGGGACATAATACACATGTGATGCTGGGAGGATGCATCCAACCACAATCAACTTCCCTAGAAAGGGGAGGTCCTTATCATGCCACATTTATAACTTACTCTGCAATCACTAAAGACACAAATCCCACATAGTGATTGATGACAACCCAACCCCAAAAGGGATACCCAGATATTTGACTATAACTCTTGGAGGAATATGTGATTAGGCTGTAGGAATCCACTCAGGAGGGGAATCCAATCCAATAATCCAATAATCGGTGTTATGAGCATTGACCATAGTCTTTGATGCACACAAAAAGTGTCCAAGCAAGAGAAAGCCCCATTGGTAGACCCTTGATCAACATTGGCAAAGAGAAAAAAGTGATCTGCAAAATGGTTATTCACCATCTCTGAGCCATTTGGGAGCATAATACCTCTAAATTGCCCCGCAATACAAGTTGCTTCCAACTAGTAACCCAAGGCATTTGTAGTCAAAACCAAGGTTGCCAGAGCATGGGAGTAGAGAAGGAGTGCTATTTCCCAAAAAACCTCAGGAGCTAAGCGTCCTGGGAGCGTTTTTTTTTAAATATATTTTTATATATTATAATGTATTTGTATTCAAAACAACATGCAAAATGCCAAATTGGTTGCAGAAGATATGAAAACATGCATATTTGTGCTACTTGTAAATGAATACTACATTATTATGAAGTTAGAAATGCCATTCATAGTACATTAATGATTAATAGTTCGAGCATCAATCATCTAACAATTACAAACAAACATACAAATTTTGAAGTCATATAATAGGAGTAGACTATTAACTTATGGAATGAAATAGGTTCCTTGCCAATTGTCAACATGACCAAATTGTTATGTTTACAAAATCGGCCATCTGCGTAAGTTCTGTTTCAGTTTTTATGTTTTTCCAACAGGTAAAATATTATATTCTTTTATTATTATTTAATATACAAAAGGATCACAACTAAAAGATAGATATCCATAGAGCAACAAGATATATCCTCAGGGAAACCCTCAAGGGGGAGAAAACCCTGCAAGCTTTCCTCAGTATAGATTCCTCCAACATGTACAATGTCATATAATGCTCTTTCACAAAACCAAGACCAAAGAGACCCAGACACGAACCAAGATAGCCTCCTAGATAAGTGCGCACTACTCTCTTTTACTTATGTTTGATTAGTAATATAAAAATGACTCTATATAACCTCTATTTATACTCTAAAAGACCTAAAAGACGCTGTTATCGTGCAATTTGTACTTGTCCCGAAGGGAAAGGCTAAGGGAAGGCAAATTGGCGTAACAGGAGGTTATCTTATCATTGTCACCTTAATAAGATACCTCTTTTTGTTTAGGGATGATAGCCCAGGGGAGACGTCCCCGGTGACCTTGGGTTTTGAGAAGGCAAAGGTTAAAATGTCATATAAAGGTATCCCCTCTCTCAAGTCACACTGATCAAAAAGTCCCAAGGTTTTAATCAATGAAGCAATGATGTGCTTAGATGTACCTGCCCAAAACAAGGCAACAAGAAAACAATATCTTTTGCAAGTACAATTTGATGTTAGTGCTTCATAAAACCATGGACTTGTCAATAAAAGCAATAGTTGATGCACGATGAAGCAAACAAAATTTTATAACAACAATGTTTACAAGATAATAGATTCACAATAAATGCCTTAAAAGAGCTTCACAATGACCAAAAGTAATAACTCAATAATGGAAATGTACTAGCAGTTGTTAGAAGCTAATTAGGCAGTGTATAATTCAACTTTGCAATTTCTTTTAAGTGCTTTTATTGCTGCAATAAATGACTGTAGCTTACTTTTGTAACAACAACAAGTAGGTTAGTAAATTAGTCTACTCTAGGGTTAGGAAAAGTTAGTAGATAGCTTGAGGTAAAAGTTTTAAGAGTTGTTTTCATCAATCAATCAAGTGCAAGGCCTAGATCAGTGTCTTTAGGGTTAATGGAGTTACTTTTAGCAGCGACAATATTGAAGGAACAAATGATAATGTGAGAGCTAGAGACAAGAAAGTCAATGATTGAGGTGTTGGTAACCCAAGGCCTCAATCACTAAACCCTAGGAGGAAAATGGCCACTAGGAAGTAGGTAACCCTAGGCCCTAGCGATTTTCCTCCTTTAGCTCAAGGATGAAGTAAATGACGGCTTGATGAAGCAAGTGATGCTAGGGTGCTACAATGGTAGGGCCCTTAGCACAATGTTTCAAGAAAGTAGGGTTTTTAGCACAATCTAATAGGTGAAATGTTGTTAAGGCAAGAACAATAACATGTGCTTTGATCTCCTAGGGTTTTAAGCTAGCAATTTCATAATCTTGGAAGAAATGCAAAATAAATGTACCATAACCATTCAAAGTAAGAAGAATTGCATAAATTTACTTACATTCACCAAGAATAATCTAGCAATAGGCCTAGTTGAAGACTTTCCACCAAGAAAAATGCCCAAAAAACACCAAAATTAGCCTCCAAGAAGTGCGCACCAAATTTCAGGGAAAACAGACTTGCTTTGATACCGCTTGTTACATAGCTTGTGGTAGTGACAGTTTACCATAGACACTCATAGCTAACGGCACAAGCCCTTATATAGTCCAATGGACTAAAAATAAATGTATAATAATGTAAAGGATACCAGATATGATGATATGCAGTCAAGAAAACTGACATATGTACAGAACATAAGGGACATGACTATCCAAATGGACAGACTCTACTTAATTAATACTAATATGAAAGAGAAATTAGGTATATCACAAAGGAGGATTCCAGCTGCAAGTAATTGGAAATCCCCCTAAGCAAGTTTGAATGTGAGTACATTGATTAAAATCATTGTTTCCAGTTCGAATTCGAATTCGAATTTGATGCCATATGGGAAAAATTCAGTACAGGATAAAATTGGGAGTATACATCTTAAACACTCTACAAATGGCAACGATTTCCTTCGTAAATACTGCATAAATGCCAGTAGTTTCCTTCTTAAATACCACTCAATTTGGAACTATACTTGAAACTTATTAACCATCTTCCTTCATAGCTCACCATTCACCAAAATTCACCATACATTGCAGACTGAGACGAGATATATCTGCATTTAATGCCAAAAATGAATGCAAAGGTTTGAGGTTTGAATTCTTTAGAGCTCCCAAGTCCTGTCCTGATTCAATGTCCCTCCCACGCTTCAAATTTATTTCTCTCCTGCCCCCTATCCCTCCCTCTGACCTGCCAACAACCACCAATTAGAATCCCGCTGGATTCACAAAATTGACCAAGAGAAACCATATTTTACCTTTAGAGTCCATGGATTTTCATGTCTCTTGAACTGAAACTCCAAAATCTCTTCCATTCGGGAGGCTATTGACAACCGCTGGCCTGCCAAAAGTGTCCCAAATGGTGTAGTTGGGGTGTAAAGGCAACAGTGAAAGGGTTAACAATGAAATACATTACCTCTCGTGACTCAAACACCCAACCTCCCCATACATGTGAGCCTCAAGATTAAGAGTTTGAACCTTGTGCAGTGCTTTTGGACCGAACCGAACCGTTTTCAACCAAATAATTTGGCTGATGGAGATATTATCGAATTTTGGACTTTTGGCCTGATTCGGCTGAATTTGGTAACTATGATTATAATGGCCATATCAAAGGGGAAAGGTAAGG
Source organism: Picea engelmannii (assembly GCA_009831015.1). Classification (NCBI taxonomy): domain Eukaryota; kingdom Viridiplantae; phylum Streptophyta; class Pinopsida; order Pinales; family Pinaceae; genus Picea; species Picea engelmannii. The sequence continues at coordinate 635,230 of ML778900.1, read as the reverse complement.
ATGTTGCTGAAAAGCTAGCTTGCTACTTTTGTTATGTTCCAAAGTAGAGAACCTTGCTGCTGAGCCCTCTATGATGTATAAGTTTCTTTGGTTGATGCCTTACTTTTGTACTTTGCAAAATGGAGGACAAGGACCGACATACTTTGTTTCTGATGATTATTTTTTTTCTTACTCTCTTTCGTATTCATTAGTATGGTACACTGTACGTTTGTTCTAAATAAATAGAAAACCAAACATGTTATATGTAATATCATATGCTCATAGGTAGTTTTTTTCTCTATATGCAATTTTGCTTGATTCTTGTAACGTTTTAATTCAAGGCACTCTGTTATTCTTTAAATTGCTGCCAGATACAAAACAATTGCAAGAGGAGCTTTATTACGAGTTAAGAGGACGAATCCAAGAAGCTGATACGACTGTTCCTTTTCGCAAAGGAACTTATTTTTACTATGAAAAAACATTAGAGGGAAAACAATACAAACAGCACTGTAGACGGCTTATTGTTGGGGGTGAAGGGCCTGGGTCAGTTAATGAAGTGATGGAGACAGGACCTGATGAGCCTGTGGAGGAGGTTTTATTTGATGAAAATGTGGAGGCTGAAAAACATGAATATTATCAGATTGGAGCATTCAAGGTACTATCATTATACATATTTGTCAATTCCTATCCACATAGGAAGATTATTTTTGTTCATCTTCCCACTTTGGCTCTTTTTCAGGTGAGCCCAAATCACAAGATGATTGCATATGCAGAGGACACCAAAGGTGATGAAATCTACACTGTTTATGTCCTTGATGTAGAGAAAAGAGAATTGATTCGCAGTCCGTTAATGGGAATTACCGATTTTTTGGAATGGGCTGACAGTGAGACACTTGTGTACATTACCATGGATGATATACATCGACCCTTTAAGGTTAATATTTCTATACGATGCATTTGCTTCTTATTTATAAATAAAAATTTAGAAAGTTGATGGTATGTTTGGACAAATTCTTTTCCAAAGTTTGTGTTCAGCATCAATTTGAGGTAATGTCACAGTAAAATTTCCAAAATCATTTTGAGCTAAGGCATTAAATATACAAGATATCTGCCTCTTTAATCTCCCTAGAGAATTGAGATCAGCATATGAGATTCAAAATCCTGATAAAAATGGGAATGAGCTTAGCAACTTGTAAGTTGCCGAATTCTGTCAAAGAGCCAGCACAAGCATCATAAGAAGTTATCTGCAGTAGTCTACTTGGGGTCTTATTTTCATGTGAAAGCGTATTCGTCTTTCACGAGTTCAGTGTCAGCATTTAGAACAGTCCAGTGTAAGCCTTTTTCAGTTTACTTGTGAAAATCCTCTAGTCTGTTATTAACTAGCAAGTAAAATAACATAATTAAATTGCCCTCTTTCTTAGTTGCTTCGACTTCTATTTTTCCCCTCCTTGCTTGCAGTTACTTGCATGTTAGGTACTTGACTAAAAGCTTGGAAACATAGAAAATCACTGAAATTGATGTCAAATCAGATTATTTTGAGCACCCACAAGTGGGTATTTTTTTGGGATTCCACCGCTGGGAAGATTTGTGTCTCACAATATCACAATGATGTGGCCATAATTGTAAAATAAGCAAAGAATACTCAGCTGTATATGACAGTATTAGTGGCAGACAATAATACTGAGAGGATAATAATGACGGCAGTCAAAGTAAAGATGAATACAAAGACTGTACAATGGCTAGGGAGAGTGTTTCCTGCACACATCTTCTAAAGGGATTTTTCGAATTCTATGGCCAGAGATTGTTGCAACAAAGACTAGGTGAACATTTACAGCCTTATAATCCCTAGATGTCCTTTCATAAAATAGCAATTATGTGAACTTCGACACCCTTTTTTTCCAAGGAAAACCTTGTGGGATCCCCCCGTCTTCCCCGGAATATCAGGATGGAAGGAGGCTCAACAGCCAGCCACAATTGCAGCTGGTAACCCTGAGGTACTTGACTGAATTTGAAACTGTGATCTATGGCCTCCCCATAGGCAACATGCCTTGGGTGGATGGATCAACCGATTTAGCCCTTGGGGTTTGTGAACTTCAACAATTATCCCTAAGCTTGCCTTTAATGTGAGTTCCGAACACTTATCCCTAAGCAATTGGTAGCCTCTTTATAAGATAGAAAATTGATCCCAAGACGTTTGTAAGCATGTGGTGCCTTGCTGTTACATTTATCCCTAAGCAATTTCAATCCTCTTTATAAGCTAGAAAAATGATCTCAAGTCATTTGTAAGCATGAGGTGCCTTGCTGTTACATTCATGTGAGCATGTGACACTTATAATAACAGGTCATCAATAATGAATAATCTAACATGTTTGCATCCGCAACTAATAATTACATTCATCCATATAACATCTTATGCAATATATTTATATATTCCTAAAGACTGCCAGGCCCTAAACCACATTGATTACAGATAATGCAAAATGTAAACTTCAATCCCAATACAGGGAACATAATTGCCATGTTTCTCACTTGTGGGTTCCTTTGAGATGAGAGGGAAGGTGAAAAGATTTCATGCCTATATCAGAGGTTGCTGTTTTTGGTTGGTTCAGCCTTAGGGCGTGGGGCCTTGGTAGGTGATGACACAGATTTATGTACAGATTTCCTTGTGTAAAACTTCAACCGAAGTATGCATAAATCAATAAAAGACACAAGGGAAACCGAAGAGTTTTCCTCTATATATTTAATAATATTTTTAGCTTTATGCGGAGGCCCCTCAAGGGTGAAAATGAAGTGCTATCTGTTAAATGAGAAAGAGATATGGTATCAAATGAAAATGACCTTCACAGCATGAGAACGGTGAGGAAAATAACTTTTAAAATAGCAGAGCATCACAACCATTTAGCAGAAATAAACATGACAACATTAGGCAAAATTCCTACAGGAATCATTCCTGCAGCCCCCAGGATGAGTGCACAAAAAATGAGAAACAATACTTTGTATTAATAAGAGAATGTGCAAAGATCGACAAACGCTAATATTAGAGTTGTCAATGTAAAACTTAAAGATAATATAATTTTAGTAATGTCCACAATTGACCAAAGAATAAATCAATGGGACAAACATAACCAGTGAACATCGGACTATGGGAGTGCCAAGATCACTCCTCAATGCTAAAGGATGAAAAGATACAAATGAAAGTACAAAAAAGGAAGTATATGAAAAGGATGAACTGAAAAGCTTAACGCTAGAAAGAGAGAAAACACTACTTAGCATCAGAGGCAGAAGTAGAGGAAGGAGTACGAATGTCCTTGTCATCATATATCACTATGAAGGAACCAATGCAAACCTTGATAATTTCCTTTGGGGAGTGCGCGTGGTTGAGATTGCTGGGTTCAATCATCTTAAGGGGAGCTCAGAAGCGGTTTGTTGAAGCTATCTTAACATCTAAGGTCAAGAGAACAATCTAGTGATGGGTGTTTAGTTGCTCTATCTAGGCTGGGGGACTATGCAGCACAAGGAGTGAGTATGACCCCGTGACATCGTGGAGTTGAGACGTCTACCAAAAATGTGCATTGTCTCACAAATTTGATGTCATTTAACTCCATGGTTTGGAATTCTACACAAAGCTTAGCACTTCCATTCATTTAGATAAGCTAGAGAAAGGAGGCGATGAGCCTAGTGGTGTAGGGTCTGGAAAGGTCCCACAAGGTCTCCCATCTATCGGTGATGACCTCGCATATGTTAAAGCTAGACATTTGTGATTGGGATAGCAAAAGAAAGTGGCAAGAGACCCTTCCAAGTCATAGATCATGCAATGATATCTGTCCCGGATCTCATATCGGGCATTCCATTATTGGCTTTTTGTGGAAACACAAGTGTCAGGTTACATTTTGCGAGGAACCATCCCTTCATAGCTTAGGGGAATTGAGGATTTTAAAGCATGAATTGGTGTTGTTGCTTGTTAAAGCCAAATTCAAATTTTCCTATAAAGATGTTGAATCTCTTCGTATTGGGGCAAAGGCTCATGTGCTAACATTTCTAGTTGTTTTAGGATGGAAGTTTCCTTGTGTAGATTTTTGAGGAACTAGAAGGCTGCCCAACAGGCCTGTCTTATGACCTCTTGTTGGGCTCTAAGTTATGTCAACAAGGCTGTCCTTTGCTTCTGTTTTAGGACAGCAAACAGTCAAGTACTTTTCTGCCTTCAAATTGATGGTTATATGCTCTTTTAAGGTGCCCTTGCAAGTAGTTTTAGTAACCAAGTGTTAGTACATGCAAACCTCAAAACAAATAGCACTCCTCTAGGATCTTTACAAGCTCCTACAACTGATCTAAACTCTAATCATACATGAAAAATGAACACATGTATTTTTGGTCAACATGACCCTGGATAAAACTCCCCTGGGGAAAACCAGTTTAGAATGAAAGTGTATTCAAGTGATGTCTAAAGCATGAGATACAACAAGCAAGCAAATACAATGGACCTTGTACAAGTAGCAAGCTCCTCTCAAGCCTTGCTAAGGGTTCTAAGAAGATATGCGCCCAAGTAAAGTGCGCCCTCTTCCTTTGTTGCCAATCTCACTGAAACAATGCACCCTTGATCCTCTTTGCTCTGATGAAGAATCCCATGCACACAAACGAGCTGTTGTGTACTACCTCTTCACTGAAATTTAAAGATCTGCGATCATCCAAGTATAGCTAGTGCCTGCTAAGTAAGTTAGCTCCTCCTCAAGTGCGCCCTCCTCAAAGCTAGAACATACACCACAAAGAATAGAAGGTCTAAGCCTCCATGAGTCCTCCATGAAAGGAGGCACCCAATCTTCCCTCATCCATAGCCTCCATCCTCATCTCAATGCTCTCTCTCAAACTCTCCAAGTGAACAAATGAGTGAATGAGCCTCTCTTGGCCCTATGCACCCCTCTTGAACCATCCATAAGGAAACCTAACAATGGATGGCTAGGATCACCCCAAGCCATCTCTAATCAATGGGTGAGATCTATCCAAAAGAATCTCACCTCAAAACCCACTTTGGGTTAAGTTTCCTAAGTTCTCTTTATGTCCCTTCATTCACCCACTTAGTGAATAAAATGTGACTTTTGCCTTAAGTTACAAAATTTCAAATTTTTGACTAGTGGAATTAGACATAAAGTACAAGGTACATAGTCCTAATGTATTTTCCTCTTGTGGTTAGAGACCCAAAACCACAAGGGGACCACTTCCCAAGATACACCAAAACTCAACACTCCTCTTACAGAGTAAAGTGTTTATCACTCCTTGGCAAGGCCTTGGTGAGAATGTTTGCAACCTGCTCGTTAGTCTGAATGTACTGAAGCTGTACTGCCCCTCGCTGAACCCAATCTCTGATGAAGTGGTATTTGTTGATGTTATGGTAGCTTTGGGAGGTATTGACCTCCACGTGTAACCTTTGACGAGAATAGAATATTCTGGGAAGCAAGAGAAACCATAGAAGGTTAGGAAATAACCTTAGAAGACAAGTCGACTCAAGATAACAATTTATATTAAATTATTATCCTCCAGAAGTAGAAGTCAATTCAATTAGGTGACTTGGAGGACTATAAATAAGAGGGCGCTAGAGCTCATTTGTTACACTTACTCTCACAACTGCATAAGGACAAGTGCGCATGACTGGAGGAGAGTTGCAACTGCTGCAGTGGTGACTTAGTCTTTGGTTATGGTTGGACTTTCTGCTTGGTTATGGTTTGGAACTTTCTGCTTGCTATGTTAGCTTTGGAGAGAGGTACGCTACCTTGGTTGGCTATTGGTTCTAGGGTTTGCTTCCAGAATTATTCTCTCTATCAAGGTTAAGGTGCTCGGGGATGGCCTTTGTGCCTATGGTTGGGTGACAATATTGCTATATTGTCTATGGTGAAACAAGCACACCTATTTTTCTAACAGGTTATGGGCCCATACTATCTTCGGACAGTCTAACCACTGGAAGGTAGATTGGAAGGATTTGCTCAGTTGCAGTTGTAGTTGCAGTCAACGTTTTGCTACAACAATGAAACCCTAACCCTCATGTTGAGGCACCTTAAATGAAGTGCTTGACCTAATTCCTAGATAACCTAGTGTGCCCTAGCCTAGCGCACCTCCTGGTACTCTCAGCAAGCCAAGACGTCAAGGTTGAAATTTTGGTCAAAGTCAATGTTTGACCAAGTCAAAATCTAAGCTTGACTAGTTAAAAGTCAAAATGGAAGGCAATTATGAAGACAAAAGACCTAGCATGAAGAAAGTGTATGTTGTGCCCAAGAGAAATCTACTAAAGGGAACATTATGAGGTTTACCAATCCTCTAGCAGCTAAACCTCTGGTCCAACAAAGTCATTCTAAGGTTTATCGTCACAGTTGGTTAACAAAGGTTTGTACCTATACATGTTCTTTTAATTTGTATCATTAGCATGAGTGTGTTTGCAGGGAATGTACAAGGGATCTTGTCTAAAGCAGTGATCTTGGATTCAGTGTATTCAAAAGATCAACACATTCTCCAGGTTTGACTTGATATATCTCTAGCTGTTATGGCATTATGAACTTCTAGTCAAAGTTATAAGCTAACTTTAGTCAAGATCTTATAAGGTTGAGATTGTATTCTCTAACTCAGTTTTTTGTCAAGAAAGCATATTGTTTTAAGTTTAAGGGACAGGTCGGAAAGGATACTTGTCTCAGAAGAAAAGCAATTCAAGTGGAACAATAGCAAGACTCTAGGTTTGCATATCAAGTGTGACATCTTTATTATTGTCACTTAAGTGAGTATTGATAAGTACTTAGTAGCTTATACTACTCAGTGTACTTATTTGCTAATATGAACTAACACCTTCTCTTGGAGATATTTCTTGTTCTTGTTGTCAGACAAGATCATCTTAGTAATGCTACCAAGAAACTGTCCTTCATATAAAAGATGTTGTATTAGAAACATTGTTGTTCTTGTTGTCTCAGGACGGTTATTTCATGAAGGCTATCATGAAGATGTCTTTCCAGGCTTGTAGCAATTGCCTCTATCCTTGTCCTTATTCTTGTTTCGATTTCCTATCATAAACATATTATCTTGGATCTTTCTTTTGCTTCTTGTCTTGTTTCGAGTAGGTACCCTTGTGAAATATGTTGACAAACCTTTGATGAACAATCTTTGAGGAATCTGTCATAGAAGAAGTTTATAAGGATGACACAATGCTTGCAAAAACTGCCAGATGGGCAACAACCAGAACAGATAGAAACAAACTTAAAGAGACTCAGAGGGAGTCAGACTCGGAGGAAGTCAGTAATCAAAAGGAAACCATAACAAACTTGAGACACTTTGCAGAAAACAAAGAGAGCTGCAACAGACAAAAGCGTGGACTCTCTCAGACAGAGGGAATTGATTGCAGAATTCCAGAAGCATGCAGTCTCAGAATAAAAACAAGGAATTTCTAGATATTGCTCATTCATTCATGAATCCAGGATTAGGAGGGAGCTAATCCCCAATGATATGATCCATTGAAGAATCCGTGAAGATTATGAAGTATCTGTCCATGTTCTTCATTGGAAGTAGCAACCATGATAAGCAACACATGTTTAACCTGACTCTAGAAGAAGTCTTCTTCGAAAGGAAGCATTGAATATCCTTGGTTGTCCATCTACATTTATGTTTCTATGACGAAAGGAAGAAGTTGGAGCCTTCAAGAAGGAAGGGCATGGAATCTATAGAAGATTCCATGGACTCCAACGTTGAAGAGAAACATGAGGAAGAACATGAGGATTCCAAGAAAGAAAGAAAAGCCAGAACAACCAAATTGAACCAGTTACTATACCGAAAATCATAAGACTACCTGCATGATTTGAACCCACTAGAAGCAGTCAAGCAGAAGGAATGGAAGGAACGTGTGATGAAGAACAATGTATGTGAGAAATTGAGAAAAAGACTTATAAATGGAAGCATTGATAGATGCAAGGCGAGATTCAGGGCTAGAGGGTTCTCCCAGAAGGAGGGAGAAGACTATGATGACAGTTTTTGTTCCAGTAACCGGATATACCTCTACCTAAGCCATTATATCTCTTGCAGTATCCGTGGGTTGGAGTTTACATCAAATGGATGTAAAGACTATCCTTCTCAACAAAGTAATTGAAGAAGCATATATAAAGCAATCTCAAGGTTTTGAGGTACACCAGAAAGAGACCCATGTATGCAGATGGAAGAAGACCTTGTACAAATTCAAGCAACTTGGTGCAGAGTCTCTCATGTACAACAAAAGCGTGGTGAAAACTTCCTATGATAGAGGAAGTATATCGAAATGGTTCTTCAGAAGTCTGGGATATTGGATTGCAAATCCATGGCAAAACTCCCATGACAGATCTGAAGAAGTTGAGAGATTCTGATCCAGTAGACCCGTCTCTGTATCGACAATTGAATGGCTCGTTGATGTATTTGGAAAATGCTCATCCGAATATTTGCTTTGTTGTGAAAATAGATCCAAGTGGAACCTAGCCATGAGAATTAAATAATTGCAAAGCATGCCTTCAAATATCTTCGTGGGATGTTTGAGTTATGATATACAACTGCATGGATTTATCGATTCAGATTGGGAAGGGAGTGCAGATGACAGAAGAAGTGCTTCTTGGATATGTTTCAGTTTGAGCTTTGCTATGATATCATGGGCTAGCAGGAAACATAAGTCTATTGCACTCATCATTGCATAATTAGAGTATATTGCAGCTTGGGATGCTTGTACGAAAGTAGTGTGGCTTCGTAAGTTTGTTTCTAGACTGTTTGATCAGGGGTTGGATTTGACCGTGATATATTGTGATAACCAGAGTTGTGTGAATCTCTCAGGGAACCCGATGTTCCATGACAAGTCGAAGCACATTGAGATCAAGTACTATTTTCTCCGTGATAAAGTCCAGAGGGGAGAAGTGGTTCTCCAGTATATCTGCACTGATGAGCAGACAACAAATATTTTGGTAAAGTCTCTGTCCAAGATGGAAAGTTTGCGTACTTAAGGGACATGCTGGGACTCGTGGAGATGACTTCCTTATTGGAAAGGGAAGTGAATACTCCCCAGGTTGGGAGGAAGCAATAATATGTTATTGATATATATGGACAGTTATTTTCCAGGTTGGAAAATGGTCCGGGTTGGACTGTCACTTTCCAATTCGAAAAGTAGTCCAAGATTCTTGATGGACAGTCATTTTCCAGTTTGGAAAATGGCCCAGGTTGGACAGTCACTTTCCAGTTCGGAAAGTAGTCCAAGATTCTTGATGGACAGTCATTTTCCAGTTTGGAAAATGGTCCAGGTTGGGCAGTCACTTTCCAGTCCGGAAAGTGGTCCAAGATTTTTGATGGACAGTCATTTCCAGTTTGGAAAATGGTCCATAACAAACAATCATGGTCTGATAGATTGTTGATGTACCATAGACAACGATTTCCCTTGTGGTCAGTGTGGGGGAATGGTCTAGGACAATCATTCTCCTTGGCAGTCACTCTGAGAAGTGGACAAGAAGAAGAGTCCGCCTCTCCGAGCAGTTGTCCTTTCGAAGTTCACAGTTGTGAGAAATTTCGAAGAATGGTTCGATGTAGGAGGTTGGTGCAGGATAGTCATTCCCTAGGGAAGACTCATTCTCTCCAGGTTGCACTGTGAATCGTGCTGGAAGAATAGCCTAGTTAGGTTGAATGGTCCAAGTTCAACAATCAGGGACAGTCATTCCCTAGGGTAGACTCATTCTCTCTAAGTTGCATTGTGAATCGTGCCAGAAGAATGGCCCAGTTAGGTTGAATGGTCCAGGTTCAACAATCAGGGACAATTATTCTTCTATGCTTGGGAAGAATAGTCCAGACAACCCATGGTTGATGTTTAACTTTTTTTTTTGAGGGCATATGCTCTTCCTGATCTCACAGATGTGAGTGGAAGAATGGCCCAGATGACTCAGTTTGTATCATGATATTGTTTATGCAGGTTGATATCAGATGATATGATTGTTGTGGAGACTGTATGTCTCTGGACAATAGTTGTATGCTACTGTGGTGGATGTGATCGACTGGTAGTGACCATATGTCACTGGTTAGTTGTAGTGTGCTACTAGGAGTGGTTGTGTACCACTGGATAGTAGTTGTATACCACTATGAATAGACACACTTGTGTTCTATTGGATGGCACTGTTTTGATTGCCATGGAGACTATCTAGTTAGATAGTGATGTTGGTGTTTGTGATTTGATCATGAGATAGCTTGTGTGGCTATGATGATGCTACCGTTCGAATGGTTTGTTTGTGCTCAAGAGCATTGCCTTTAATACCTCCCTAGCTAGGAGGGAGTGTTGATGTTATGGTAGTTGCGGGAGGTATTAACCTCCACGTGTAACCTTTGATGAGAATAGAATATTTCAGGAAGTAAGAGAAACCCTAGAAGGTTAGGAAATAACCTTAGAAGACAAGTCGACTCAAGATAATAATTTATATTAAATTATTATCCTCCAAAAGTAGAAGTCGGCCCAATTAGGTCACTTGGAGCACTATAAAGAAGAGGGCGCTAGAGCTCATTTGTCAAACTTACTCTCACAACTGCATAAGGACAAGTGGTGCACATGAATGGAGGAGAGTTGCAGCTGCTGCAATGGTGATTTAGTCTTTGGTTATGATTGGATTTTCTGCTTGGTTATGTTTTAGACCTTTTTGTTTGGTATGCGAGCTTTGGAGAGAGGTATGCTACCTTGGTTGGCTATTGGTTCTAGGGTTTGCTTCGGGAATTATTCTCTTTGTCAAGGTTTAAGGTGTTCGGGGGTGGCCTTTGTGCCTATGGTTGGGTGGCATTATTGCTATATTGTCTACGGTGAAACGAGCACACCTATTTTTCTAACAGTATTTGATCTCAATATGTTTCGACTTGTCATGGAACACTGGATTCTTAGAGAGTTTGATACAACTTTGATTATCGCAGTGAATGACAGTCGGAGGCAACTCCTGACCAAATAAACCTACCAGCTATTAGAATATGAAGGATTGTGCTCGTTTTACCATTGACAATACCCTTGTCACCCAACCATAGGCCGAAGCCACCCTCCGAGCACCTTGACCTTGATAGAGAAGAATACTGGTAGCAATCAATAGCCAACAAGGCTAATGCACCAAGCAAGAAAAGTAACCAAAGCTGATCAGATAGTCCCGCCCAGAAACTGGCGCAACACCTTTCCCAGAACTTGCGCACAAAGCTGCCAAATTGCAGTGCGCACAACTGGCTCTCTGCAATTCTGAGAATGTGTATAATGAGAAGCTGGCGCCCTGTATTTATAGTAATTTGATAGGCTTGCCTGGGCTGACTTCTCCTTCTGGGTATTAATTAATTCATATTAATTATATTTCTGTAGCCGACATCTCGTCTAGGGTTTCCTTTACTTCGTTGCTTCCTTCCGGAATATTCTAATCTCGCCATAGGTCACAATAGAGGTTCATACCAATGCTGTATATGTCGTGTCGGGGAAAGTGTCGGCGAGGGTCCGGAATGTAACTTCTCGGCGACATCGGTGGAAAATGTCGGAATATGTCGGAAAATGTCGCAAGACCTCAAAAAAAATACAAAAACACTCATTTTTTCAATTTTTTAAACTTGTAAAGCAACAACAACATCAAATAAACACTTTGCTAATAAATATGAAAATACAACCAATAAGTAAGATGCATAAGATGTCAAGTGGTCACATATCGTTACTAAACTGAAAATTCTGAAACATGTTCCTGATAGGATGATAGTAGATACAAAATCACATCAAATGATCAAAATAAATGTATCTCATGAGATGAATCATCGTGAGGCATCTAGATACTAAATAGTACATGATAAAATGAAAATGATAGATCATAGGAATCCAAAATTCAAATCATTGATTCTCTCTTTGTCGTGCTGCTGTTGCTCTAGCCCTTTTATGGGTAAAGGGCACCAATTTTCCTTTGGAAGCAGTAGGTGGTCGTGGAGGTACTCTAGATGAGCTTGGAGTGGAAGCTCCAGCTGCTCCAAATGCTACATCTGAGGTGGTAAGTGATAGGGATGAGGTGGAAGGAAAAGTGTGTTGCCTCCCAGTTCCAACGGACCCAAGTCCAACTCCAGGTATAGCTCTCCGTGGAGGTGGTGGTGGCAATGGATCCACTGGAAGTCCAATCTCCTCCTCAGCCTTTGTATCCACTGGAAGTGGAACATCGTCCTCCTCCTCCTCTGTTGCCCCCTCCTCCCTCAAATCATCTGCATGCTCATCTTCCATTCAAAAACAACAAGAAGCGGCACATTGAAAACCCTAGCCTAACTCTAAAAATTTAAAAAACAAAGTTCAAATCTTCAAGTTCAA
>ML778900.1:611568-622658 GCA_009831015.1 Picea engelmannii | reverse complement strand
GACATATCCGACATATCCGATATTTCGGAGATATATTCAACAATGGTTCATACCTCCCGAAGCTACCATAATATCAACACCAACAACTTACGAAGCCAAATGGCCTTGCAACTGGCCTGATTGTCCGCCATATACTCTGCCTCGGCTGAACTCAAAGAAACTGACTTCTGTTTTTGGCTGTACCAGGAAACAAGTCTTGACCCCAACCCAAAACAACACCCTGAGCTGCTCTTCCTGTCAATGGCACATCTTGTCCAGTCTGAGTCTGTGTAGCCAACCAAACTCACGCCATCCCCTCTGACATAGTCCAGAGCATAGTCCACTGAACCTGCAATGTACCTCAAAGCATGTTTTGCCTTAATCTAGTGAACACTCCTCGGCTCCACCATGTACTGGCTGAGAGTGTTCATGTCAAAACAAATATCTAGTCGAGTGTTGACCAGATACATCAACAATACGATCAACTCCCTGTATCTTGTAGCATCCACCAACTGGGAATCTGAAGCGTTAAGCTTCTTCCAATTGGTGACCATGGGTATCGACATAGGCCTGCAGTCGTCCATCTGAAATCTACTCAAGGTGTCTGCAACATACTTCCCCTGTCCCAGGAAGATTTGACCCTCCTACCATACCTCCATGCCCAAGAAATAGTGCATCAACCTGATGTCAGTCATCTCAAACTCTGATGCAAGGCTCAACTTGCACTCATCTATGAGATGCTCTACTCCTGTGATGAACAAGTTATCCACATACAAAATGAGAATAAGCGTGTCCTCACCTCTAATGATGTAATAGAGGTTAGGATCACGATTGCTCTTCTCAAATCCCATCTGAAGCAAATATGAGTCAATATGCGAATACCAAGCTCTGGGAGCTTGCTTCAGACCATACAGTGCCTTTCTCAGAAGGCACACATGAGACTCTCTCTCACACACCTCGAACCCCTGTGGCTACTCAATGTACACCTCCTCCTCAATAAAGCCATTGAGAAATGTGGTCTTTACATCCATCTGATGTATCCTCCAACCCATATCTGTCGCTATGGCAATAATACTTTAAATGGAAGTGTATCTCGCAACTGATGCGGATGTTTCATCATAATCAACTCCCTCTACCTGAGAGAATCCACGTGCCACAAACCGGGCCTTGTGTTTCTCTATGCTTCCATCTGCAACATACTTGGTCTTATACAACCATCTAGAAGTCACAACTGACTTCCCCACTTGCCTTGACACCACCTCCCAAACATCATTGCGCATAATGGAGTCATACTCGTCCAGCATGGCCTCTCGCCAAACCTGCTGGTCAAGTGCCTGCGCAAATGTCTCAGGCTCTACATTTGTGATGCTCGTCACCATCGCCAAGTAGGACCCAAGCCTCTCTGGTGCTCCTCTCTCTCTGAACTGTCTCTTGGGCTCTCCTACATTCTCCTTGTTAATTTTTATACTGAGGCAAGTGATGTTCCTTAGGCTTTGTTTCTTTGCCTAGGGAAATGTGACCACTTTAAATGTGAACCTCTTTTATTTCATAAAGTGAATAGTGACTTAGGAAATACAAGCTAAGTGGGTCTTTTATTTAAGTTTGGTGAATAAAATATTAAAAAGTGATTTTCATATGCACTTTATTTCCACCGTTGATCTAATTCATTGTGAGCCATTAAATCATGTGGACACCCAAAAGTCACTTTGGGAATATGGAAGGTCAAGAGGGGAAAGAGACCATTAAATGTCTCTCATGAGTCCATTGAGAGAACACACACAAGCATTCGCTGAAGAGAGAGCAGATTGAAGAAGAGCGGGAAGAAGATCATTTCCAGAAAATAGAGGCACGATTTTCCATGCAAAGGTGGGCACAGAAATTGAGGAAGATACCAGCATTAAAGAATGCCATAACTAGTTTGTATAGTACGGTTTTATGCACAAAAATCGAGGTGAATTCAACATAGAATTCAAGGCAGTTGTACAACATTTATTGAATCCATACGGTCGTATGGATCCGTACAACTTTCATAGAAATTGAGGTCCATAGAGTGCTGTTCGTACAACATACGAAAATTTTGAGTTTGTTTGGCTCAGAATTCGAGGAGGTTGGTGGCACGATTTTCAAGGAAGTTGTCTTGGGAAAAGAGAGATAAGTGGTCTTTGTTGTGTATTTAATTTTCTGCTGCAAATGTAATTTCTAGATGCTTGATATTTAATAAAAGAAGCTGCCCTCTCAGAAGAACACGTTTCCCCCACCTTGGGGGTTTTTCCTGGGTCATTTTTGGACCAAAATTTCCTGTGTACTTTGTTCATTTAGTGCTGAGTTATTTCTGCATTTAATTTCCAGTCAAAGAAGTTGTCTCTTGTGTTTCAAATTCAACAATTTCATTTCTAGAATTTAATAAATGTTTTAAGATGAATTTTATATCATGGGATGGGCATTAAACTATGGGAGTGATAAGGAGTGATTGAAACCTGATTAGGGACATCAAAATTCTTCATGGTATCAGAGCGTTGTTGACTGTAACAACATTAAAACAACTGGTAAGTGAGTTATTAACACTCAGAAATTTTATATCAGCAGTAAAATTTTGTGGGCAGATTTGTTGAGTGGTGGTTTGGGCTTGTTTTCTTCAACAATATGGCTACAGGTTTGAGCTGGGAGGATAGGCTAGAAGGGGCAGGAAATTTCTATCCATGGAAGGCAAGAATCATTTTACTTTTCCAAGAAAATGAACTTTGGGACATTGTTGAAAGTACTGCCACGAAGCCTGTTCTAGTACCCACAGATGCATTAGCTTTAACAGCCTTCAATAAAAAGGATGTCAAGGCAAAAAGGATAATTCTTGATGCCATAAAAGACCATGTTGTTCGACATGTCAGCAGTAAAGGGCATGTATCAAAGCACAACTGAGAACAAGAAGATGGTGTTGAGGGAAAAGATGGAAAGTATCCAGATGGCCAAGAGTGAAGGAGTTACTTCATACCTTACTCAAATCACACAAGTAAGGGACGAGTTGTCAGCGGTAGGGTAGGCAGTGGGAGAAGCTGAGCTTGTTTGGACAACCTTGAATGGTGTGTCAAAACCATGGGCTATGTTTGTTTAGGCGATTGTGGGGCGTGATAACTTGTCTTCCTGGGAAAGGCTTTGGGATGATTTCACTAAGGAGGAGACCCGAAGAGGCTATCTACAGGGCAACTCATCTAGTGTTAAGGAGGAGGAGGAGAATGTGGCTCTTTCAGCCAAATGGAGGAAGGGGAAGCCCAAGACTCAAGGACCTACAGGTCTAGGTAAGCAGCAGGGAAAACCAAAGAAAAAGGGGGAGAAAGACCTTAGCAAAGTAAAATGTTGGTGCTGCCAAAAGATGGGACACTATGCAGTGACGTGTCCTGAGAGGAAGAAGAGGAAGACACAGAACATGGCAGCTTCAGCAGAGGTGGATGATTTCTCTTCAAGATTTGATCAGGACTTTGCCTTTATGGCAGAGCAGTCAGGTAGCTCAGTATCTCCCACACTGTGGTATATTGATAGTGGTGCTTCTCGCTACATGTCAGGTGTTCGTGAGCAGTTCATAGAGCTTAGACAACAGACTCATGAACTGGACACCGTTTTGGGAGACAACCGAGCTGTGAGCGTTGCTGGGATTGGCATAATGGCTTTTCAGAGGGAGTCTTTACATCTGAAGTTGCTAGAAGTATTGTATGTTCCAAGCCTTAAGAAAAATCTTGTTTCAGTTTCTTCTATCGAGGACAGAGGATATGTGGTGACTTTCAAAGATGGGCATGTACTCCTTTATCCAAAGGGAGGTAACATTTCAGAGGCAAAAGTCATCGGATTTTGATACGAGAGGATGTACAGGATGGTATGGGAGACATCAAGGGCATTTGTGTGCATGACCAGCAGCAGGGATTTATGTGAGCTTTGGCACAGGAGGATGGGGCATTTGCATCATGGAGCTCTGAGGACTGCTAGGGAGATCACCATAGGTATCTCGGAGCTTAGCATTGAGCATGATGATGTTTGTAGGGGGTGTGCTTTGGAAAAGTACACCAAGGCTCCATTTCCAGGTCGAGATAGCAGGACTACAGGTATCCTTGACTTGATACATTCGAATGTTAGTGGCAGGATGTCTTCTCCATCATTGAGCGGTCATGAGTACTATGTATTGTTCATTGATGACCACTCTAGGAAGACCTGGATTTATTTCCTGAAGCATAAGGGTGAGGTCTTCGCACGGTTTCAAGAGTTTAAAGCTCTTGTTGAGAACCAAACAAGAAAGAAAATTAAAGTGTTAATATCTGATAATGGAGGTGAGTATGCCTCGAATGAGTTCATTGATTTTTGTACCACGGAGGGCATCAAAAGGGAGATGACAGTTCCTTACAACCTTGAGCAGAATGGGGTTGCAGAGAGGAAGAATAGATCGATAATTGGAGTTGCCAGTTCGATGATTCATGAGCAGGGATTACCTTTGTTCTTGTGGGCGGAGGTCTGCAACACTGCAGTTTATCTGCAGAATCAGAGTCCTCACATGGCAGTTGGGGATATGACACCCGAGGAGGCTTTCATTGGGCAGAAGCCTCCAGTTGAGCATTTGAGGATTTTTGGATGCATCACCTTCTCTCATGTTCCCAAAGAGAAGAGGATGAAGATGGAACCCACAACTGAAAATGGTTTACTTGTGGGTTATAGTGAGACTTCTAAAGCCTACCGAATTTACATCCTTGCACTTAGGAGGGTTGTTGTTCGGAGGGATGTGAAGTTCAAGGAGGAGAGCGCTTGCAGGAGATCACGTGAGTTAGAGGAGAGACAACCTTCATCTTCTTAGCAACAGAGAAGTCAAGTACAGGGATTTGGGACTCAGAGTTCTAGAACGGGAGGCACTGGAGTGTCAGGGATTACAGGTTCACAAGTGGTCATAGTACAGATTGGCTCACAGGGCAGTCCACAGGTCAGCTCGCTGAGCACTTCATAGTTTAGTCCTCTGGTTGATAGTTCACATGGCACTTCAGTTTCTACAGACACATGTGCATATTCTCATAGTACTAGGTCACTGGGCTCAGTTGGTCAGCTTTCAGGGGTATTTTCTTTGGGTGAGGCTGAGGAGGCTATTTCAGGGAAGAGGAAGCCCAAGTGGCTTTAGAACACCTTGAAAGAAGCTGAGATAGTAGGGAATCCGAGAAATTCTACCAGGGAGAGCAGGCCACCAGAGAGATTCTACAGTTATGTAGTGATGGTGACAGGTATTACAGAGTCCGAGCCTTCTAGCTATGAGGAGGCAACCACACAACAGTTTTGGAGGGAAGCCATGGTGGAGGAGTATGCCTCCATCATGCAAAATGATGTGTGGGAAATCAATGATATCCTCCAAATGGCTTTATAAGATAAAGTATGCTGCAGATGGAAGCATTGAAAAGTATAAGGATCGATTTGTGGCGAGAGGGTTTTCACAGAGAGAGGGAGTTGATTACAGTGAGACCTTCGCTCTTGTAGCTCGATATACTTCGATTCGATCTGTTGTGTCGATTGCAGCAGAGATGGGGTGGAAGATTCACCAGATGGATGCCAAAATCGCTTTTCTCCATGGCATTATTCAGGAGGAGATTTATGTTGAGAAACCACTTGGTTTCAAGGCTTATAGTGGAGAGTCCCATGTTTGTTGCCTGGAAAAGGCGTTGTGTGGTCTGAATCAAGCTCTTAGAGCTTGGTATTCTCTCATTGATGCGTACTTGCAGCATATGGGTTTCATGAAGTGTGATGCAGCCCCCAACTTGTATTACATCGTTGCTGATGTGATGTTGAGATGCTTATGCTTATTCTCTATGTTGATGATTTGTTCATTACAGGTGCAGAGAAACTTATTGAGGGCTACAAGAGGGATCTTGCCTCAGAGTTTGACATGAAGGATATAGGGCTGATGCATTACTTTCTGGGGTTGGAGGTGTGGTAGGAAGAGGGGCATATCTTCCTCGGACATGGAAAATATACCGTTGATATTCTCAGCAGGTTCCACATTGGAGATTGCAAACCCATGTCCACTCCCATGGCCACCAACAGGAAGGAGCTTTATTCCTCTGATTTCGAGTTGGTGGATCCTACATTATATCGCCAGCTCATTGGTTCCTTGATGTATTTGGTCAATACACGACTGGATATTTGTTTTACAGTTAATACTCTTAGTCAGTTTATGGTGGAGCCCAGGAGAGTACACTGGATAGCTGCAAAACATGTGCTTCGGTATTTGATGGGCACTATTGACTATGGTCTGGATTATGTTCGTGGTGATGGAATGAGACTCGCAGGATTCACAGGTTTAGATTGGGTAGGTTCAGTTTCAGACAGGAAAAGCACATCCGGGTGTTGTTTTGGATTGGGTTCGGCTATTGTGTCATGGCTTAGTTGAAAGCAGAAGTCTGTCGCTTTGAGCTCAGCTGAAGCAGCGTATATGGCTGCGAGCCAAGCCTCATGTGAGGCCATTTGGCTTCGCAAGTTGTTGACAGGCTTTTTCGAACAGGAGTTGAGGCCTATGATGATTTATTGCAACAATCATAGTTGTCTAAAACTCAGAGAGAAACCGATATTTCATGATCGGTCCAAACACATTGAGATCCGATATCACTTCATTCATGATCATGTTCAGAGAGGGGCTGTGAAGCTTGAATATGTGTCTACAGATGAGCAGGTGGCTGACATCCTCACAAAGTCTCTTTCGAGAGGAAAACATGTTTATTTCAGGGACAAGATTGGGGTGGTAAGTAACACCTTCCTCGGTAAGAGGGAGTGTTAATTTTCATACGGAGGCAAGTGGTGTTCCTTAGGCTTGGTCTCTTTGCCTAGGGAAATGTGACCACTTTAAATGTGAACCCCTTTTATTTCATAAAGTGAAAAGTGACTTAGGAAATAATAGCTAAGTGGGTCTTTTATTTAAGTTGGGTGAATAAAATATTAAAAAGTGATTTTCATATTCACTTTATTTCCATCGTTGATCTAATTCATTGTGAGCCATTAGATCATGTGGACACCCAAAAGTCACTTTGGGAATATGGAAGGTCAAGAGGGGAAAGAGACCATTAAATGTCTCTTATGAGTCCATTGAGAGAATACACACAAGCATTCGTTGAAGAGAGAGCAGGAAGAAGATCATTTCCAAAAAATAGAGGCACAATTTTCCATGCAAAGGTGGGCACAAAAATCGAGGAAGATACCAGTATTAAAGACTTCCATAACTAGTCCGTATAGTATGGTTTTATGCACAGAAATCAAGGTGAATTCAACACAGAATTCAAGGCAGTTGTACAACATTTATTGAATCCGTACGGTCATATGGATCCGTATAGCTTGCACAGAAATCGAGGTCCGTACAATGCTGTCTGTACAGCGTACGAAAATTTTGAGTTTGTTTGGCTCGAAATTCGAGGTTGGTGGCATGATTTCCAAGGAAGTTTTGTCTTGCGAAAAGAGATATAAGCGGTCTCTGCTGTGTATTTAATTTTCTGCTGCAAATGTAATTTCCAAATGCTTGATATTTAATAAAAGAAGCTGCCCTCTCAGAAGAACATGTTTCCCCCACCCTGGGGGTTTTTCCTGGGTCATTTTTGGACCAAAATTTCTTGTGTACTTTGTTCATTTAGTGCTGAGTTATTTTTGCATTTAATTTCCAGTCAAAGAAGTTCTAAGGAGTGATTGAAACCTGATTAGGGACATCAAAATTCTTCACTCCTTGGCTTCCTTTAGGGTCTGCTCAAACCATCTCGGTTTCCTCTTCCTTGGAGTAACCAAAGGAGAAGTTATATCTCCTCGCCCAAGAGTCTCTGCCTCAGATCTAATCCCAACACTCTGAAATCCTGAAGTCTCTGCACTCTCTGCCTAAACCCCCTCCAACTGTGAACCTTAAGCTGTGCAAGGTGACCCTGTCACCCCTGAAACTGGTGCACTAGACACTTGAGGTTGCTCTCCCTCTGAAACATCAATCTGTGTTTCTAGAACCTCCTCAATACTGTCTCTCGACTCAAGAGACCTCCTGAAAGCTCTTCCCTCCTCAAATCTAACATCTCTGCTCACCACCACTCTCCGCTGTGATGGAATGTAGATCTGGTAGGCCTTCGAGACCTTTGAGTACCCAACTAGAATCCCCTGTTGGGCTGTGGGGTCTAGCTTTGTTCTCTTCTTTGAGGGGACATGAGAGTGTGTCAAGCATCCAAAAATCCTGATATGCTCAACATCGGGCCTCCTACTAGTGAAGGCCTCCTCAAGAGTCTTCTTCCCCAAAATCCTGTGGGGACCCCTGTTTTGCAGATAAATTGCAACAATACTCGCCTCATCCCATAGGGATAAAGGCAAAGTCTGATCATGCAACATATATCTTGTTGCACCTGTAATGGCCCTCTTCTTCCTCTCGACAACCTCGTTCTGCTGGGGGTTGTAAGGCAAAGTCATCTGTCTTCTGATCCCTGCACGAGTACATCAGTCTACAAACTCTGTGGAGGCATACTCACCTCCATTGTCTGACTGCAAGACCTTGATCCTCTTTCCTGTCTGGTTCTCCACAAGAGCTTTGAACTCTTGGAACCTCTTGAAGACCTCACTTTTGGCCTTCAGAAAATAGATCCAGGTCTTCCTTGAGTGGTCCTCTATGAATGTGAGATAGTACTCACAACCACTCAAGGACACATGAGACATAGGCCCACACACATCAGTGTGTACTAAATCTAGTATCCTAGCTGACCTGTTGTCACTGTTGGGGAAAACAACCTTGGCAAACTTACCAAGCGCACACCCTTTGGACACATTTTGATGCTCTAAGCTGAACCGTGGCACTCCTATCACGACCTCTCTCAACCCTCCAAGAGCCCCATGATGAAGGTGAGCCATCCTTCGATGCCATAACTCACATAATTGACTGCTGTTGCTACTCGCTGCCAAAGCATGCAGGGGATGAAAAAGAAATTTGTATAGTTTACCATGCCTCACTCCAATCACCTGCTCTGAGGTGAGACAGGACCCCTTAGGGTGTATGAGGACCTTTGTCCCTCTGAAGGACACCTCAAGACCCCTATCTTGGAGGGTGGAAACTAATATCATATTCTTCTTCACCCTAGGGACGTAGAGTACATTCATGAATGAAACGGGTGGCACACTCTCCCTCTGAAAAGTATCTGTGTGACGCCCAACAACCCTGACTATGGTGTCATCACCAAGCGCAATCTCCATCTTGAACTCAAGATTTCTGAGATCAGCGAAGTGCTCTCTAACACTTGTCATGTGGCTCGAAGCTCCACTGTCTATGTACCAGATGCTGGGTGTTGTCTCAACTGAAGTGCAACAAATAAGGAAGGCACACTCCCTCTCAAACTGCACCTGAAACTTTGCCTCATTTGTTGTAGCTGCTATACCACCTGACCTCTTCTTCCTATTGGGACACTGTCCAACATAGTGCCCCATCTTCTTACAAGCAAAGCACTTCACTTTGCTCATATCTCTCTTCTGCCCACTGCCACTCTCCTATGGCTTGGCCCCCATCTTGGGACCCTGTCTAGCACCCTTGATTGCCTTCTTCTTTCCCTTTGTCCAAAGAGCAAGATCCTCATCACCCTCAGAAGTACGCTGTTGTCCTGAAGATCTAGAGCTGCATCTCAACTTCTCCTATACGAAGTCGTCCCAAAGTCTCTCCCAACTGGGCATGACCTCTCGGGCTAAAATGCCTCGCACAAATGAACCCCAAGGTTTGGAAAAGTTGTTTAATGTTGTCCTCACCAAAAAGTTCGAGTCCACAATCTCTTCGACTGCTACTAAATCATTTCGAATCCGTGTAAATTTGCTAAGGTATGAAGTGACCAACTCTATCTTGAGCATCTGAATGCTCTTGAGCTTATCCTGCAGAACCATCTTCCGGTTCTGATTGGGACTCTGGTAGAGCTTGCACAATGAGGCCCATATCTCAAAGGCATAGTCCTTCCCAGTCAAATGAGGTATGACAAATAGTCCTCTTTGCCTTGGTGTTCTTCTTCCTGAAATTTGCATCCAACAAGGGTGCAGGAGGAATCACCACGGGAGCTTGAACTATATCCCATAGTTCAAGATCCTCCAAGACAAATACGATCTTGGTCTTCCAAGGGGATCAGTTGCTAGCTCCGGCTAGCCTATCCTTTGCCCTCATCTGAGACACTGACATGGTTGTCCACTGAAACTCAAACTGATGCTATAACTGCAAAAGAGTACAACCTCACTCTTGTAAACACAGGTGTGAAAAGAGGCTGTCCAAATACAACCTCACTCCTGTCAACACGTGTGAAAAGAGACTGTCCAAACCAAGGCTGCGGGGGAGCGCCCCCCCCCTCGAACCCCCTCCCCAATCGTGCTCTCAAGGGGAGTGTTCAGGGAGCGCGCTCACAAGTGCGCTCCCTCATCAAAAACAATGCTCCCTGGTTTTTGAGGGAGCACTCAGGGAGCGTCCAGGGAGCGGACGCTCCCGGAGGAGGGAGCGCACCGCTCCTCAGGGAGCATTCGCTCCCTGGACGCTCCCTGAGCGCTCCCAAGAGAAAAAACGCTACTTGAGCCCGCGCGCGTGAGGAGAAAATTGGTCATTTTTTGGTTTTTTTGGAGAAATGACTCATGGGAAAGGTAGCCTAGGGTTAGCTAAGACTACTAAACACTCTTTCACTCCCATTTCTCTCATTCTATTTCACATTTCATCCATTTCTTTGCTAAGAGGGTTTTGACTCTTGAAAGGGTTCTTGCTAGTTCCTTAGGAGATTGAAGGGAGATTGAAGGCTATCATTTGTGAGAGCTTGGAAGGGAGATTGAAGGCTATCATTTGTGAGAGCTTGGAAGGGAGATTGAAGGCTACCATAGTCATATTCAACCACCATTAGAGAGCTAAAGAGGTAGGCTCTTGGTGCCCATTTTTTTTTTTTTTTAAATGCATGTGTTGTAAACTAGTTTCTTCTCCTACTCTTTCCCATTTCGCCTCCATCATTCTATTGCAGGTAGCAACTTATTATCAAGGACCAAGGTTCAACATTCATGATGTTGATGTCAATGTGGTGTGCCATTTTGGTTCCATTTTTTATTATAATGATGGTGGTGGGAGGTTCACGTAGGCCTAGGCC
>ML778900.1:566214-595781 GCA_009831015.1 Picea engelmannii | reverse complement strand
ATCGTTGATAACTTGCATGAAAGCTGTCTTTGGATCTACATGGGCCTTTCCACTGCCCTCTGGTCGCTCATATCTGTCTCCTATCATCCTCTCTGCCTTGCGCTCAGCCTCACGCTCTGACCTTCTCTTTGCTTCTCTGTCTGCCTCTTCCTCTTCCTCTGAGCTAGGAGGAAAAGGGGGAAAGTCAGATCTATGTGTTCTTTCCTTATGCCTGCTGTAAGTGACATATTCGTCACCTACGTGTTCACGACCCTCTAGGTCTTCTGCTGCACTCATTGTCTTTAGTCACAGGTTGGCAGGACTAAAGCTCTGATACCACTGTAATGTTCCTGACTTTGCTAGTCTAGGAAATGCTGCTAATGTGTGTGTAGGATTAATCGTTTACAACATATAAATGATCATACAAATACTAAATGCGACAAAGGATTGCAAAGTTTGTATTATGATATATCTGTGGGTTACAAAATGGCCGAATGCGGCTGAATAAACTGACAATACTCGACTAGATCATCAGACAAAGGATCTTAGCCAGAATACAAATAAGCAACTAAAAGATAATACTCGGAATATGGGAGCACTGCGGAATCATTGGATGCGTTGGGACTATGGTAGCTCTGACGGTAACTGCTGGAATTCTGGAAAGTTCCCCCTGGGAGCTATACTTCTCGGAATGGCCTGGAAACTGTCCCAAATGATGCGCCCTGCTCTAGTCCTCAGTACTGGTAACTGTCGGACCCTTTTGCTGGTGAGTTTGGACCCCGGATGGATTCCCCTGGGGGAATGCGCCCCTCTTTCTCTGGCAAAATGCATCCTAGTGATTCCACCGTCGGAATCGGACGAGACATGTCTCAAAATGATTGCCTTGGTCTACTGGGAAATGGGTCGGAAGGGTTTCCCTGAATATGGCTTGATGCTCGCTCTGGAACCCCAAATGTATCCGCCAAATGTGCCACACGTGCAAGTCTGGAAAATACACCCCAGTTGATTCCACCGTCGAAATTTGATGAGGAACCAGGCAAAAGATGCGCCTTGCCTTCCTCTCAAATGGGTCAGAGGGAAATCTCGGAATTCTCCCTGGATGGGATAAGTTGACTAAAAACCCTCTCAGAAGCTGCACCCTCGCTCTGGATGAATGCGCCCTTGCTGCTGAACACTATGTAACTGCTGCTGAAGAATGATGGAAGACCTGAATGATCTTCCCGGTGACTATGGGTATGTCTCTCAACACCGAAATCATCCAACTGGTGTCTTCCTCCTGGAATCCACTGAACTATCTCTCCTGAGATGCGCTTCTCCTCCTCAATGACAAGTCATAGTCTGCATGAAACCCTAATTCACTGTTGACTTCCAAAACCCTAAATCACAGTTGAAACCCTAATTCACTATTGACTTCTATTTTTAGCTCATAATGACTTAAAAGGGCTTTTAACCCTTTTTAGCTCAATGTCACTTTCCGGATATAACACCTTTGACTGGAGTGACCTCTAGTAACCTTGTTTACCCCTTTTCTGGCCCTAGCTATAGTCTAACGGGGCGGTTTAGAGTCTAGACCATTAAGCCTCCTCTCTAGAGCTCCTATTTGGAAAGGGACTTTACAAGATCTCTCCAAAATAATCTCACCTCAAAACCCACTTTGGGTTAAGTTTCCTAAGTTCACTTTATGTCCCTTCATTCACCCACTTAGTGAATAAAATGTCACTTTTGCGTTAAGTGACAAAATTCCATCTTTTTGACTTAAGTGAAGTCAAAGTGGAATTAGACATAAAGTACAAGGTACATAATCCCAATGTATTTCCCTCTTGTGTTTAGAGACCCAAAACCACAAGGGGGCCACTTCTCAAGGTACACCAAAACTCAACACTCCCTCTTATCGAGGAAAGTGTTTCTCACCAAGCCCATCTTGTCTCTGAAGTAGACATGCTTTCCCCTTGGCAAGGCCTTGGTGAGAATGTTTGCAGCCTGCTCGTTAGTCGGAATGTACTGAAGCTGTACTGCCCCTCACTGAACCCAATCTCTGATGAAGTGGTATTTGATCTCAATATGCTTCGACCTGTCATGGAACACTGGATTCTCAGAGAGTTTGATACAACTCTGATTATCACAGTGAATGACAGTCGGAGGCAACTCCTGACCAAATAAACCTACCAGCAACTTACGAAGCCAAATGGCCTCGCAATTGGCCTGACTGGCCGCCATATACTCTGCCTCGGCTGAACTCAAAGCAATTGACTTCTGTTTCCGACTGTACCAGGAAACAAGTCCTGACTCCAACCCAAAACAACACCCTAAGGTGCTCTTCCTGTTAGTGGCACATCCTGCCCAGTCTGAGTCTGTGTAGCCAACCAAACTCACTTCATCTCCTCTGACATAGTCCAGACCATAATCCACTGAACCTAGAATGTACCTCAAAACATGTTTTGCCCCAATCCAGTGAACACTCCTCGGCTCCACCATAAACTGGCTGAGAGTGTTCACAACAAAACAAATATTTGGTGTAGTGTTGACCAAAGACATCAACGACCCGATCAACTCCCTGTATCCTGTAGCATCCACCATACCGGAATCTGAAGCGCAATGTCCCAATGGATTTCCCTCTTGTGGTTAGTGACCCAAAACCACAAGGGGACCACTTCCCAAGGTACACCAAAACTCGACACCTTGTAATCATGTTGTTAGATCGTTCTAATGTTCTATCTTCCATGCCGTAACTGTTTGTTGCTGAAGTAATATATGATACATTTCTCAAAAAGGAAATCTGGGGCTTTTGAGGACAAAGTGTTCCTCGATCTCAATCTACTAAAGATGGCACAATTGACATATCCTCTCCATTTGTGGGATATGTTGATATTGACCTGTAAGTAGTGGGAACAAACCCTCAATTGGTAAGTGAAATCTTTAGGCCCTGTGACTAATGGCACCGAATGTGGCTAGGATGGACAATGAGACTGTCTCGCAGCTACAGAAAATGCTTGTAAGAGGTCATCGTGCTCCGAAGAGTCTGAGGGGGTGAGACCAAATTGAGTTGAATGTACTGCCGGAATATGCTATCCCTAATTAGTGATTACATTGTTAATCTCCCCTTCTGGGAGGAGGTGATGACCATGGGTGCCCAATGAGTACTTGAAGGGAGGAAGACTTAATAGAAATGTCGATGGATTGAATGAGTGAAGAAACGTCTAAGAACCAACAGTGTCTACATAAAAAGAGACCTAGGGAATCAATCCTTTCTCAAGAGCAAAGGGCCAAATAGGGGTATCTCTCTTATCCAGTAGCAGAGTCCTCTAGGGTGTAAGGGATGGGTGACAAACCCAGCTTGGACAATGACCCACAGAACATTCGTTTGCAACTGCTCGTATGTTGGAGCATGATAGTTAGACTATTGAAATGTGCCCAATCAACTAAAATCACACCAGGTCCCCAAATTGGAACTTGAATTTCAAATTTGATATCTTCATCCACCCTAAAACACGACCCCTGATTTAATACTGAGTAACTTATCTCATATTTGCACTTGTCAACACCAGCAAGGTTACACAAGTCTGTATAGGTCTTACCACTGTACACCATTATTAACATTTTCCCCGAAGTCGCTCCAATTTATTGTTCGACCCTGCTTTTGAACACTGCATATGGGTTGATTCCCATCCATCTGGACACCTGGGTAACCAACTGTAGTAGCTGCCAATTGTGTAAAAGAGTCTCCTAAGTATGTAACCAACTGTAGTATCTGCCAATTGTGTAAAAGAGTCTCCTAAGTATGTGTCATGTCTCTAGTTTTTACTGCTTTGCTTATCATGCATCTTTGGCTACTTTGTTGCATCCAACTTTTTTGGGTTCTTTATATGATTGGATAGGATTTTTTCCGAGTCAGCTGAGTCATCTTATAACTCTAATAATATTAAGCATGCAGGGGGCTTCCACAGTCCAACTTATGAAATATCCTTTTTGGTATTAACTGTGTAGAGTATTTGAAGTCATTTATGTATGATCCATCCGCCATGAACATCATTCAGTAGTGACCAATTTCACATGAGCTTGAATAGTCCACTTAACACTCGTTGCAGCGGGAAATGCTCATAGGGTTGAAGAAGTGGGAGTGAAACTAGCAAAATGAGGTTTCGCAAGTGGGGTAGCAGTCTAGGTGGACTTGACTATGGGGAAAACTCCATGGTTAACCATGCTTCAGCCAGAGTTGCACTGGGATGGGTGACCTTTAAGGGAAGTTTTGGTTACTGGGTGTAAGTCCTGAAGGTGACGGTTGATGCTTTACAATTCATTTCACTAGTTTCAATCCCACTTTGTCACCCCTTTGAGCATCAACTGATGCAATGATGATAAGTGGACTATTCAAGCTCATGAGAAATTGTTGATTAGTGAATGGTGCTCATGGGTGATGGTCATACATGTATGATTTTAAATGGTTGGCATAGTTAATCCCGAAAATGATATTCCAATAATCTTGTCCACTGCGATTGAAAACAATCTTGGTCTCTGGGGATAATCTAAACATTTTTGTTCACAAAATCTTTTACCATATTTTCTGACTTGTATTATCGGGGATAGTCAAAATTTTATGTGTGGTTTTGCTTATTACAAATATGATTTTTTTCCCTTGAGGCCTATGGCTAGAATGGCCAGTTACAACCTAGACACTCAAAAGCGTTGCGCTGACCAGGTCTATTGTTACAATACATAATTTCTTGAACCAGACTTTGAAAGCTGGATTATTTTCTGCTACAATAATCATGCTGCGAAATCCCGTTATGAATTTTTACTGCTGTCCAAGGTTGAATAAGTCTTCATAGGTATCATATTGAATAGATATTGACAGGTCTTCTGGAAGGCTGCTGTTCTGCTGCCAGCACTGGATGCTGTCAGGTCTGAGTTGCTGTATACTACTGTAATGCAAATGGATATGTTACAAACAACACTGTTCAATAACTATAAAATGTCCGATTCAAATTACGATACCAGTTACAATAGACAAAATATAATTGATAATAATGAATGCTATGTTTAATACAACTCCTCATGACGTTATAACTTATAGATACTCATCAGTATGGAAAAACACGCCTTTTGGAAACTTAGCATATTTATTATATATTATTTATTTTAATTATTTTCATTACATTTTTCAAGATGCTTTGTCTTCGAAACAGAGTCAAGGACAGATGTTAGCGATCAATTTCGACCACAAACCAACAATAGAGCATATTCTCAGTCTGGTATACATGAATCATTATTCGTTATGCATATGGGTAGTTGAGTTCCTCAAGCAATAAGAAGGATGTCATACACATTACACGGATATGAGAAATAATGAGTGGGAGTGATGCAGCAAAAGTACTGCAGCACAGATCTCAATCTTGGAATTGCACTGGTAATATAGGAACTCTATTGAAAACTATGTTGGTTTCCTGAAAATTGTCAGAGATATATAGTGGAGTCACTGGTACTTCCTCTTTGCTTGTTGATTTATCTTCTAATGTAATTATTTGAATTTCAATTTATGGTTGCTATGGTCCTCACAGAACGTCTCTTCAATTCTTGAGATATGTCACAAGCCACAAGCCAGTGAAAATAATTGAGGTGGTCGAAGGTTCAGTTTCAGACGAGTTCTGACAGAGTATGTGGCCAAAGGTTGGCATCAGAAAGTTCAGACAGAGTACGTGGCCAAAGCTCTGATCAGAAAAACTGTGATACCAATGTTATGAAGAGTCTTGTTGGACAACTATAAAAATATCCAATTCTCTATGATAAAATAGAGAAATCCATAAATTTAAAATATAATTGATAATAATGAATGAAAAACAACTGTTTATTTATCATTTTATTATTATTTATTTATATATGTACTACTACGGCTGCTACAAGAGCACCAACCGGAGCTGATTCATGCTTAATAATAATAATGTAATAAAATGTGTATGTTGACGTTGGAAGCCTGTGGAAGCCCCTGCTGCATAAGAAATGTAGATGTTTTGAAAAATATAATGCTGTTACTTTTATCTGACGTCTGCCAATCGTGAGGTATGTCTGAGCTGTCAAATGCTTCAACACAACAATTCGCAGCAGGATTAATTAGTTTTGAATAAATTTGGCCTTCAGGATTTAATATGGATGCCCTTGAGTTTGTTTGAAGAACGCGGGATAAAAGTTGCCAATGTCTGTTAGTAGCTGCCATCAGTATGGTATGGCATTATCTCTTCAACTATCAGGTCTAAGCTCATATGTTCTCATACAGCGCTCTATGCCGTTGGCCGTGAAATTTCCTCATGGGAAATATACTTTGTCGCTTCTATATAAATTATTATTTTTTCAAAAATTTGAAGATTGTTTTTTTTCTATTTGCTCTTTTTAAATAAACAAACTAACTTGCCTCAATTTTGTTGTCACATTCGTATTATATTCTGTCTTAGATAACTCCAAATCCCTGTGCTGAATTTTTATGCTCTGATACTATGTAAGGATTTAATCATTGAGGATTCAATGGATGCATACATAGCAAAATAATACACATATATAAAATGTGGGGAGAGTAATAAATGTCACTATTTATTAATAGTAGAAATAGATGATTGGGTTTTTGAGATACACTATCCCATTATGTATACCACTCCCACGTTGTTATGCCTCATTAAATCATTATATAATGCCCATAGAAAGAGATGATGGGTTTTTGATTATACTATCCCCATTATGTATATTACTGTCACATTATAATGCCTCATTACATCGTTATATAACTTCTTGGGTTTTTGAGTATACTAGCCACATTATGTATACCACTCTCACATTATTATCCCTCATTACAACATTATATAACTTCTTGGATTGGTCATATAACTCGTAACTTTAATAACTAATTATTATAATGATCACATAACATTAACTTTCTACTAATTTACAATTCTCATAATATAAAAGATACATCAATAATAAGTTCACGATGGTTTCTCCTCCAACAATAGTGCTCTCATCTTGTATTGCGTATGCAACTTATTTTGTCTTATGACACATGTCACTCACCACACGCAAATGTGCGTCCTGTTGATGATTGCAGCTATGTGAGACATTCTCCAGGACACAAACCTGAGAGAGAGCCCCTGAGAGGGGTGTGTGGTTCCTATATGAGACAGAGCTGGAACGTAGAGATGGCCTCCTCCTTACAGAGAGCTGAGAAGAATTCTAGATGATTCTCCTGTGTAACGTAGTGAGAAAGGAGATCTGCAGAGTTGGACGTGCCTCTGGCTGAGCACAAGGTGAACATGTGAAATCCCAAAGTGCTGGGTGCATCATCATGAGACAGAAATGAAGATGATGTGTTAGCCTCCTCTGAGCAGAGAGTTGATGAGAAACTCCAGATGACTCTCTTGTGTAATGTAGTGGGAAAGAAGATTTGTTGGGTGGACGTGCCTGTGGATGAGCATAGGTGAACGTGATCCTAGTGGCTGAGCACTAGTGAAGAAGTGGTTCTTCTGTGTAATGCAGTGAGCCAGAGATATGGACATCCCTATGGATGTGCCCCTAGTGGATGAGCACTAGTGAGTGTATAAGATCCCTTGCTATATTGTTCAAGAGTTAACCTGCCTGTAGCCCTAATTGTAATGTAAAGGGTACAGGTCGACCCCACCTTAATGTAATTGATAATTAATGTAAAATTTAATTAATCTGGTTAATATTAATTATATTATGAGATAGAGAGGCCGGCCTTGTTGTGCCAATAGACACTTCTGTTGACAGGTTCAGTCTAGTATAAGTAAAGGTAAATTCCCCATTGAGGAATCATATCTTTTGTGTGAGTTTGGAAATTTCAGCAAGTACACCTTCTTGGGAAAAGTGCGCACCTCTCTTGGGCGTTAGTCTTCTAGGGTTTGCGAGCATCCTCTTGTGTGCTAGGTTTTCTAGGTTGTGAAGGTCTTTCTCTTGAAGAATATAGCAAAGGATTTTGGCTGGGTTTTCTTCCCTTGTTGAGAAGGGTTTCCCATGATACTTCTTGTGTTCTTGTGCATGGTGTTTCTTCTTGTGATCTTGGATGCTGCAACATTATTGGTTATGGTTAAGTTAAATGCTAAAAATGGAATGAACTTCATGCTTAACCTTGCTTATTGAAAAATCAACACGTCCAACCCACATGGATTTGTAACTTTCATTACATTTTGTCCTTTGTCTGTCCAAGTGGGACTAACTCCTATCTCCTAGATTTGTAACTCTCATCCATGTAGGAATGGAATTAGCATTCCTCGGAGTTACATGAGGTGTAAGAAAGACATGAACACTTCTTCTCTGCAGGTGTCAATTAGATATGGACAATCCTTCTCTGCAAAGACCAGCCTAGCCCAGTTATATTTTCAACTTTTTGGCCCGGAGTAATGTTATGTTCTATTCATTTTTCAGTCTTACTGACAAACTCATATATTTTGGGATTTCATATTGTGTTTATCTTGTAAGATGTCTCGGCAACTTGTTCTTCCTGGTTTTTTTGGTATGTAAAATCCACCTCTACACACGTCATTTGGTACAAGAGCTAGGCATGGGACTAGAAGGTTCATTTTATTGTTGAAATTTTCTATACTATTTGTTTGCTGAATATTTTTCTGCCTATTTTCCTTCTCATTTTCTGAATGCTTTGATAATACTGGTTTGCTGAGTTTGTTTCTGCTGAGAAATAGAGGTATGTGAGTGAGAGATTCACTGAGGTGATGAATTGATTGGGAAACACAGGCCAAATGAAAGAAACTTGAAACAAATAACACTAACATTTTGCCCAGTATAATGAACAGGGCCTCCTTGATCAAAACCATGGGTTGAGAAAGCACTAAATGAAACTAGGGTTACACTGGGGCAAGCAATATAGATTAGTTCACTAAACCTAGAAGTGAGGCGGATTGCCACTTGGTGAATTTTTCAAATTTAATGTAAAATGACTGAAATCTATAGAGAAAATTGGACAATCTTATTTCTGATGCACTTCTGAAATGTGTGCATACATTTTGATAATTAATTGGTTAAAGTTCTACTGCTCTAGTATCAACCTTTAAATCTGTCTAGTTGGTCCCAATTGTTGATGTTCCTTTCTGCCACATTCGATGTACATATCATTGGAGCTAAAAATTACGTGGAAAAATTCAAATGTTTTTTTTGTTTTGTTTGAAAAATGCAACTTATTAATTCAAATATGTGCTAGATGGTACAAACCCCGAAGGAAATATCAGATATACTTAAGTCTGTTTCAAATGCATTTTATGTATCTAATTCTAAAGAGCTTTATGGATTACTTTTTATTCTAGATCGTAGAAACCCCGAAGAGAATATCAGATATTCTTTACTCTGAAGAAAGCCATAAATTTGTTTTAATGGATTATGTTTGAGTCATACTTAGTTGTTTCATGTCTGTTTTTCATACTGTTATTCATGCAATTTCTTATTTCTCAGGTATGGCGGCACTGTCTGGGTTCAGATCAGTCTGATGATACTTGCCTATATCATGAAAAGGATGAAGAATTCTTTTTAGAACTTCACGAATCTGAAAGCAAAGAGTACCATTTTGTTGTGTCTGGAAGTAAAACCACACAATTTGTCCTGTATTTAAATCTTTCTGATCCACAAAAAGAACTGAAATTCTTAACTCAGCGTGTTGAGGGAGTTGACACAGTAGTAAGCCATCGAGGAAACCACTTTTTTATCAAAAGAAGGAGTGAAGAGATCTTCAACTCCGAATTACTTGTTTGCCCTATAGATGATTTAACTGCAACAACTATGCTACTTCCTCACAGGCCAAGGTTATTTAAAGATCGATTACTCATGTTTACTTGTTTATAAGTTCAATTAGCTTCTTTATTATTGGTTGTTTTTCTGTACATGCCATTTGATTAAGAATTCTCAGATCTAGATTTTGATTGGGTCACATACATCAGGTTTTGAATAGAACTTTCTTCCGTGTCCTATTGTTAACTTCTTCTGATCACGAACTCCAGAAGGTGTTCCTTACGTTTGGTCATTTATAGAGCAGACAGCAGCTTTACAAGAAAACTACTGACCTTATACAAAGTTTCACGTTTGCTTAATGTCGCTTCTGCTATATATCTCTATCAGCTAGGCTGGGCCTTTGTTATGAGTTCTGATACGTGTAGGAGAGTCATCTTATTTTAATGACCCTAACAACAGTTGTGAACAATACATGTTTAGCGTGAAAATAAACTCCTTGAAGGTTTGTGTTCATTGCTGTCTATTATTCCCACTATTGCTGAAATGAAACTATTTTAAAGCATAAATATGTCCCTATCTTTTAAGGGTAAAATGATAGCATAAAATTGACACAATCATCAATCAGATAATACACATGTTATCGTCTTTTTAAATGTTGTTGAGCAATGAAATGCAAATCAACAAGATTATAGTACTAAATAATAAAATCATGAAGATTAATGCATATACCCCTAGTGTATAGTTTATTTCAATGTCAATGAAGTTCTGAAAACTCTATTTATCCCTATTGGCCCATGGCATTTATAGTTAAAAATCAATTACAAGTCATGGGCATTTGTGCATAAATTTGATCTTTCAAATCAACGACTGTTATAAACCTTTTTCTCATTTTTGACTGGTCAAGGAGGGGTGGCAATATTCTAGTAGGTAACCTTGGCAATTTCAATATGTTTTTGGAGATTCTGAAAGCCATTTTTAGCTTAGTCATATTCTATATTCCTTGAGTTTTGGGAACAGGGGAAACAGAGCTGATGTTCGAAATGGCTAGAAGTTTCCCCAAATTTCTGGGAACGACAAGAAGGGAAAATAAAAAACACATATCGAAATCAAATCCCTGAATCTTACTGAGCCATATCTGTTGTTCAGGAGACGATGTATTTTGGCCTAAAAAGTATTTCAAACTGTTGTGATCAGCCTTGACAATGAATCAAGCACCAAGTAGGTATTGTTTCCATTTGACAATGCGTTAATAATTGGCAGCATTTCCTTATCATAGGTTGATTTAGCTTGTTCTTTAAGAACAAATGGCCTGAAGAAATCGGGGGTTGCTAACATTGAAGAAATTGTCATAACTCCCTTCAATTTTTGCAAACACATCTCTGTAGTAGCATGCCATTTGAAAGTCTTTCTTTGACAATGTTGTGAGTGGTGACACAATTTGTGCACAATCCTTGTAGCCTGCAAGTCCCAAAATTCCTTGCAACTGTGTTGTAGTTTTGGGACAAGGCCATTCAGCAATTGCTTTGATTTTTACAGGATCTACCTGTTATCACCCAGAAATTCCGAATGGGAAACCTAAGAGGAATCTAGATAACTATAGAATTTTGAGCCAATGTCACCTTGCTCTCAAGTCGTTTCTCACTTCAGGTTGGTGCTTTTTGCCAATCACAGGGGGGCTTCCTTAAGTGTTCTAAAGCTTTGTCTATGGAATGTATGGGGTTAATTTAATTTAATTTTAAATCTGAGATTCTGAATTGATTAGCTGCTGTTTTAATTAAAATTAGCAAAATCAGCGGGTCAAATTGATAGGACAACAAGTTAATAACTAAGTTACTGCGTTTTCCGGATTTCATTCATAGTGTCGAATATTGGTGCATATGAAGAGAGGCTGCGTAAATTAATGTTTTTAGCACATTAATTAGTGATAATAGATGCAATAGAAACTCAATCTTTTCACTAATTAACAAATCTTTGCCTGTATTCCTGCAATTTAAGTTGCATATCAGCAAAGATACTGTTAAGGTTTAAGCTATTGTTAGGTTTCTTTTCAATTTAGTAGATAACCATAGCATAGATAGGATCACTGAGAGAAACACAATCACAAGATACACAACATTTATCCTAGGAAACCCTCATGGGGGAGAAAACCCAACAAAAACTTCCTTAATATGGATAGCCAATACAATGCCAAGAGAATAAACCAAAACACTAGAGAATATCCAACACTGAGCAACGCGCCTCTCTCTTCCTTCTTTTCCCAACTGCAGCTACCAAACTTGCGCATTGGATGAGCGAATGAGTGAGTGAGATAATGAGGCGTTGGCTTCCTTTATTTATACTGGCTAGCAGGTGCTAGAAAGGTGTCTCTTCACTGGCCAGGGCCGACTTGTCTTCTTAGTGGTTAAAACCACTTTAATTAGCTTGGGGGACGCCTTTTCAATTTGCACAATATATTTAGGGTTTGACCAATCCACAAAAGGGGATTTGGTCAATTACAATGCTCGACATGATCAATCCACAAAAAGGGACTGATCTAATGAATAATAACTCAATAATAAATAGAATACTCTTTGCAGTTACAATATTTCAACAGACACTTGTTGAGTTTGCCTTAAAACAACTTAAAAAGAAGCTATGTGTTACCTCACAAACTAACACCTTTATATTAAAGTCCAAAGATAGGCACTAGCATATGGGGAACTAAGAGGTTGGCCACTCTCACCTCACCAACTCTCTTCTGCACTTTAGACTGAGGAAGATGTTCCTAGCCTGGGGGGCTTCCCTATGGGTTTCTAAATTCATTTCATGTAGTATGGAATGGGAGTAAAGAGTACTTTGCAACAATGAAACAAAAGGAAAAGATGATTAAAAATGGTTTGGGGGTGATGGATGAAAGGGAGGCCAGTGCCTTATTCGCTCGCTTGGGCTATGGAGTCATGAATATAGCTTTAAAGGGCATTCTAATAGTGATTAGGGGCTATAAGCAGTCAAGTTGGTGTGCCATATAACAACCCTAATTTGTTATTTAACTCTACAAATTTGATGGTGGAGAGGGTTAATGGTCTAAACCACCCCGTTAGACTATAGCCAGGGCCAAAGAGGGGTAAACAGGGTTACTAGAGGTCACTCTAGTCAAAGGTGTTATATTCAGAAAGTGACATTGAGCTAACAAGGGTGAAAAGGAGGCTTAATGGTCTAAACCACCCCGTTAGACTATAGCCAGGGCCAAAGAGGGGTAAACAGGGTTACTAGAGGTCACTCTAGTCATAGGTGTTATATTCAGAAAGTGACATTGAGCTAACAAGGGTTAACAACGCTTTTAAGTCATTATGAGCTAGAAATAGAAGTCAACAGTGAATTAGGGTTTCAACAGTGATTTAGGGTTTCAACATGATTTAGGGTTTTGGAAAGCTATAAAGGAAGGGTCAGCGACCTAATTCATCATTATGCAGATTATGACTTGTCATTGAGGAGAAGAGGCGCATCTTAGGAGAGATAGTTCAGTGTATTCCAGGAGGAGGACACCAGTTGGTTGATTTCGGTGTTGAAAGACACACCCTAGTCATCGGGAAGATCATCCAGGTCTTCCATCATTCTTCATTGATTCCGCAATGCTCCCATATTCCGGGTATTATCTTTTAGTTGCTTATTTTTATTCCGGCTAAGATCCTTTTGTCTTTTGATCTAGCCAAGTGTTGTTATTTTATTCAGCCGCAGTTGCTTATTTATATTCCGGCTAAGATCCTTTGTATGTTGATCTAGTCGAATATTGTCAGTTATTCAGCCGCATTCGACCATTTTGTAATCCACAGAGATATCATAATACAAACTTTGCAGTCCTTTGTCGTGTTTATTATTTGTGTGATCATTTATATGCTGTAAACCTTTGATCCTACACACACATTAGCAGCATTTCGTAGACTAGCCGAGTCAGGAACTTTACAAGATACACCTAATCAATTGATGTAGAGTGTATAATGTTTTCATCTTGAAGGTAAGAAATACAAAATGAAATTGGAAGTAAGGAAGGAATCTACAACCTTATTCCTTTCCATTAAGGTAGCCATACCATCATATGGCCCTTATGTTGTCTCTGTCATCCATAAACTTGCAAACAAACTTCCAATATAGCGCTTAGAAAACCCTTATATAGGTTTAAGCTCCATCTCCCTCGTACAATAAAACAATAGTTGTTTTCCTAGATCCACTTTTGTCTACAAGGAATACAATAAAATAGTAATCTCAATTACTTGCTTACTAAAAGTAGTAAGAAGTTTGTTAAGATCCTCAATTTCCTTCAATAAAATATTCTAGGAAACAAATAAACTATTATTCTCACCTAACTAACTTCAGTAGACAAGTCAACAATGAATAAAGAAGGAGTTAGTTACAACAAATTTCTAAAAATAGAGCTAAGACACGAGGGTGCTTTCTTTTTTTGAGGATAGGCCAAGTTTAAGCTCTAAAAATAGCAAAATACAAGTGTGCCCTCCTAGATGATGTGTCCATGTGTAGATAGTCATGAAATAATTTACAAAACTCGATCAATGAGTTGATGTGCAAGCAATCAACCTTATCCACACATGTGGCCAGTAGACAAGGTCACCCCATGAAATGATGTGTAGAATGAGTCTATAGAATCTCCATGTGGCACCTGTGCTTGATCCCAAGGTAGAAGTAGTGAAGGAGAACCAAATAGACACTCCAAAAGTGTGGATGCCCTCAACAAATATAGCATAGAGAAATGTGCAAGGTGACCTCATCAATAAGCATGTGCAAGAGTGCAATCCAATTCCTTAAGTCGACATCTTCAAGAAAAGGCATGGAATCATGTGCAAAGAGTCTCCTCAAGTCCTCAATATGGAGATAGATGGATGAAAAGGTGGAGCGTGGACCATGAATGCTCATACCAACCTCAATAGATGTGCAAATAGACCCTCCAAGTGTCATGTGTGGCTCCAAAGTCATGTAACCCTCCATAGATCAAGGTAGATGGAGTGGATCTCAAGATAGGAGGTTGAACATCATCAAACAGACACCATAGATCAAGTGCCAAGTCATCCAACAACCTCTACTTGTGTTCTACAACCTCCATCAATGGGAAAATGCCTTGATCCATGAGATACACCTCTAGAAGTGTGCAAATAAGAGAGAGCTTTATGAGTGTGAGGTATCAAGTCATCATAAAGTGTAACCTCAACATAATAAACAACCAAAGCGCTCTAGCAAACAGAGTCAAGTGTGCAACAAGGAGTGGGTTGGCCCCTCCAATCAAACCGTAAGATGAGGGAAAACCATGAAGAGGTAGAGCGCTCCTCAAATGAAGTGTCTATTTTCTAGAATGTCTCTGTAAAACCTCAATAAACACTAGAAACCTCAAGATGCTCTTACCCAAAGGTGCCACGTCAATTATCATCATCCAGGTGTTGAAAACCCCTTGTATATTGAGCCAAGTGTTGAAAAATCCATAGTGGAGGGAGCTCTCACCAATATGAGGTGTCTTTCCCATCAAGTATGACCATAGGACCATGATATACACACAAAATCCCAGTCCCATGAATGTGAAGCCTCCAACCATGCCAATGTAGCCCTAAAACCCTAGGTCTCTCCAAAATAAATAAGAAGGTGAGCACTCTGCAAGAGAAATAGTCTATATCAACCAATATCACTATAGGAGTACAATAGACACAATAGGAGCTAGGGCACTCAATTAGAACCTCACATCTCCTTGCCATCATCAAACCCCCAAGGGTGCTCCTAAACATGCCCAAGAGGTGAGCACTCTACTAGTTTGGTTGTCTATCTAGTCAAATATCACCATAAGAGTAGAATAGACACGTCACAAGCAAGGGCGCTCCATCACAAGAGTTAGGTAGTATGTCTGCCAAATCCTAGTTCAATCCCCTAGGGTGCGCTCCAAAATGTGACAAAAAGGAAAGCGCTCTAGAAAAAAGGTTGTGTAACCTGCCGAATTTCATCATGAGAGCACAATAGACACGAAAAATACTAGAATGCTCCTCTAGAAAAACCATACCATGTCACACCTTCATACATAATGCAAGGAGCATCACCATGAAACAATGAACTAGCATCATAAGCAAATTGATCCAAAGGCATACCGACATCATAGCATCAAGGAGCATCATCATCATGAAGCACTATGAAGAATGAAACAATGAACTAGCATCATAAGCAAACTAATCCAAAGGCATACCGACATCATAGCATCAAGGAGCATCATCATCATGAAGCACTATGAAGAATGCCACACTAACCAAGGAAGTCAACCACATCAACATCTCATGCCATATCAAGAAGGACCACGAGGCTCAACCATCCTAAAGCAAAGAAAAATAAGGTGTGTACCATTTGCATCCTTGCTAGTTACCCCTAAAAATATGTGATTACCACTCATGCTAATATGAGGGGTAACACTATGTTTTTGAATTAATAAAATAGATTGAATAGTGCCTTGCCCTTTTTATATGGAGTTAATAAAGCGAATTGGAAGAAAGAAAATAGGGCAAACATAATTGTAAGAATTCCAGATACCTTAAACTAGAAAGAACATAGAAATAAGAGCAAATAAGAGCCTTAGACAAGTGTAAGAAATTCTTACTAAGTATAAGAAGCTATCAATTCATTGTTGAAAGGATGATGATTTGATCTTTATTGAGTCTGTGGACAATGCACAAATTCCAATTAAGTAGGAAGGCATCAATATGCCTGTTATCCCCAATTCCTAGGGATAACTAAGGAGATGATGTCTCAAGTCCCTTAGGTTGCAGACATGGAGTACCGAGAGACATGGCTGACAACGTCCACATGCACATGCAGAGACCCGCGTCACCACCACACCACCTCAGTTCATCATGATGGCGTTCACCACATCAGTGTGCTTGTGGAAGACAATGAGTCTTGCTCCATGAGGTACAAGTCAGGTATTGTGGTAAGTGTCTCTTTAATATTTGAGACATTTGAGTGTGTTGCATTTTGAATTGCTTTGATTATGTAACGTATGCTTGGAAATTATGCTCATTGCCTTGTTTCACCTTGGTGGTTGACATTGTGCCATAGTAAATGGTCACCCTTAGGGATGGGCTTGCTACTAGGAGGTCCCCTTGACAAGTCATCATGCCATTCCCAATCATACTTTTCATTTTCCAGACTTCATCCTTTGATCTCCCTATCTTTTGGGATTTTCGGGTGTACTGACATGAAGGGATTGTCCCTCATTTCATGGGAAGAAGGGGTTGAAGGCCTAGAGGGAATGTAGATGGCAAAAGATAAAAGCCAAATCGTAACCTTCCAAATGCTTGCCCAAAGAGGTCTTGAGAACAATGAAATATTTCTCTTAAAATATAAAAGACCTGCAAAAGCAAATACATACATATATAATGTCCCACTCATTGAGGGATCTACACAAGTGTGTTACAAGCTTGATTTTACCCCTATGGCATTCTGTGTAAATCTCCCTTCAAGTGACATTGTGGTATTGCCCCCCAAGCTTTATTTTACTCATAGAGAGTACCTAGTCATTCTGGACCTTAATTAATTAATGGCAACACCTGGGCTTGGAAAAAGGATGCATTGAAAACAAAGGTACAACACACCCTCTACAAAGGCGCCCATAAATGAGATACTACGAACCCTTGTATGTCACGAACCCCATGCCCAAAATTCTTGCCCCCATCCACTTCATTTTCTCCACATGGCTTAGAGAGGGGTCCACCTAGGAAACACTCCTTGACTTGAGGAATGAATCACCCAATAGGTCACCTTGTCAACCCTCCCATACCTAAACTTGGCAAAATGCATAGGGTCTTTGAGCACTTGTTTAATTTGATGAGGTAGTTTCTGATGTACATCCTTGGATGGCTCTTATATTAAATGTGATTTTACTTGTCATGATACTTTGACTTGAGATCCTTGGAGGGCGCACTTGTTTGTCTTTGCATGACCTTGACTGGTGCACAATTTGGAGGAACAAGCCCAGGTTGGGCCTTCATTGGGGAAAGAAGCCCACAGGTTGGATGCCATGGCCTGCACACTAGGTGATGATTGTAGCCTTTGGAGGCTTGAGAGACACCGCAGAGGACCTCTCCTAGCCCTTCAACACCCCAACGATTTGCCTTTGGAGGCTAGAGCGCTACATCTTGGGGCTTGACATCTTGTTGGGGGCTAGGGCTTGGAGTGGTGGTGTTGTTGACTTGACACTTGACATTTTTTTTTGATGGAGAGAAGCCTTGGCTTGATGGAGGAGACCCTAGCGTACAAGGAGGAGGCCTTTGGAGGCCCAACGTTTCATCTCCAAGCTCAAACAACTTGCTCAAAGTGCCAAATGTTGCCCTAAAAGGGTGACGTCATGTCTTTTTAGGGTTTTTCCTTATGTGCAAAAATAATATTACTTTGTAAAGGGGCAAAATAAAGGGAAATGTCTCCCTTATTTTGTGGTTTACCCTAAGTTAAGTGAACAAACACTTTTTAGGAGATTTGTATAAATAAGAATAATTTCATTTCATTTTAAGACATAACTCTCCCGTTTGGAGAAGGATACTTGGCTAAAATTTGCACCCTCTTTGTGAAATTTGGATATCTCTCTTATGCAAATGTCTTTTGGTGATTTCTCTTGGTGTATTGTGGAGCTAAGGTGGTGTGCACCTCTTGGAGACTTCTTCCCTTGCTTATGAATGTACATTGCTTGGTGAACTAGGGTTTTATATTACATCTCTCTTGGAATTGGTAAGAAAAATCTGCAATTTGTTAGTTCTTCTTGCTTGTTTCATAGTGTTATTGGTTGAAACCCTAGGAGGAGTATAAGTCCATACATCCTCCATCAAGCTTCATCTCATTGCTAGTTGATCAATCATTTTTGGACAAGGTTGCTAGGAGGAGTACAATGTGTACACCCACCTAGATTTACCTAAGTTTGATTTGCATGCCTTGGGGAGTAAAAGGGCTTACACTCTGTTAAACCCTAGATTTTCACCCCTGAAAATCGTGAGGGTTAAAAGCCAGCATGCAACACTTTGGTTGGCATATTGATATTTTCCCAGGGTTTTAGCACTTATGTTGAGTAGGAAGTTGGTTCATACACGAGGCGGGTACATGATTAGAACATGTTTGCTTAGTTCAGAGACACAGTCGACTTGGTTTCCATGCATTTTTGAGAGAGAGATGTATACATACAGGTGTTGCTACTTTTTAGGAGGCACGATTTGAGTGGGTCTCCTGACAATTTGGGGTAGTTCATAACATACAGTATGAGTCCTTGCAGGATTCTAGGCCCGATGACACTTTTTCCGGGCAACATGCAGA
Organism: Picea engelmannii; assembly: GCA_009831015.1. Taxonomy (NCBI): domain Eukaryota; kingdom Viridiplantae; phylum Streptophyta; class Pinopsida; order Pinales; family Pinaceae; genus Picea; species Picea engelmannii. The sequence continues at coordinate 576,752 of ML778900.1, read as the reverse complement.
AACTTGCTATTTTTAGCAGGTTGTGATCCAGGCCCGAGATTCATATTTCGAGAGCACAAGATTGATCCATTAGGCATCCAGAGACCTTTGGACCTTATTTCGGATGATGTCACCCAGATTTGCTATTTTTAGCAAGTTGACCATCAGGGCCCGCATGACAGTTCTGATTGTATATTTGGATCCATTGTGGAAAGACAAGATTAATGAGTATAAAGTCAAGGGTATTCAAACAACTTTATATTTTTGGCAGTATTTATGTGGACAATTTTTCTAAAAATAGAACCAGGATTCTATTTTTAGAGGGCCCTATATTTAGAGGATCCTATTTTTAGAGGACCCTATTTTTAAAGGTTCCTATTTTTAGTTGCTTCTATACTTAGCAAGTCCAGTCATCGTCCATGCAATGCCAAGTGGCATCCTCAGAGGTCGACATGTGGAAATTCTCTAGTTAGATGTGGCATCCACCTAAGCTAGGGTGCATGTCTCCAAAGTTAGGGGGGGTCACATGAGTTTACTAGAGTTATCTCTCTCATTCATACCATGTGTTTTAGTTTGCTTTTCCATTCACTCACTTAACTTTACCATGCACTCACGTGCCCACTCTAAACTCACACTCTACTTTTTCCTTCTCCCATGCATGCCATGCGCCTCACTTTACCCCTCTTCTCACTCACTTAGCTCGCCATTCACTCACTCATGCACATTCAAACTCACACTCACTCTCAGTCATCTCACTTAGACTCTATTCTCACCCTCTTTATGCGTCCCTCCTCCTTGAGATATGCGCCCCCTCTAGCTATATATTGGAGGCTTGCCAAGGGTTATTTCGTCGGTTCCTAGCATGAGCAACATAGTCTCTCTCATTCTTCTCTCTCTCTCTCTCTTGTTTAGTGGCGTGTCATTGAGCAAAGTAGTCATTGTATCGGTTGTGAGCTTGCCAACTATGGCGCAACCAACCCTGTTGTAAAGCTGGATCAATAAAGAAGCTTGTGTTTATTGTTTGAACCTCTCTTCTTGACGGTATTGTGATGAATTTGCAAATCTGATATGTTATTTCTGAACTATTTACTGTGATGGTATCAATCCTTTAAGTAGTTTTCTTTGCTTTCTCCAGTCAATTATCATTGTGCTAACCCTGCAGGTTCCCTCCAAGTATATTTGATCAACTTTTTCCACTATTTTGGACTGCTTTACACGCTGTCCAAGGCAAAACAGCTTGCTGATTTTCGAGTTTTCAGACTTTAAATCAGCCACAAGGGTGCTTCATTTGCGCCCTAGGACTCCCCCAAGAGGCTAGCAAGGCTTAGCCCGAACAGAGAGGGGTTTAGCCCATGACATCTGGGGCTATTTCTCCTATAATTAGCCAAGTTTTCATTGCTGTTATAACAGGTATATCAACTCAATTGTAGGGTGGAAATTTGTGCTAACAAATTGGCGTCGTTGCCAGGGACGCAAGCCTTGGCAAACGACATTCGATGAGTTTTCATTTATTGTTTTACTTTATTTTGCTCACCTGGCGACTCCACAGGATACAGGGGCAACTTCACAGGGGACTGTGCCTAGATCATCCCACTTCGACCCCTCGCAAGGGATTTACCCATCCCTTAGTGATCCAAAACACTTGTTCCAAAGTAGTTCTTTCGTGACTCCTACTGCTAGTCCTTCCCTCACGGTGCGTGCAATTATTTTTCGATCAGTGCAGGTATCTCTTCCATTTTCTTCAACATCTCCTAACATTGTGGTAAGTACTTCGGCACCTCAGGTATCATCCTTCCCTTCCCTCCTTTGGTTATAGTTCCAAGTCTTGGTCCTTTGATTATTTCAAGTTCATCATCTGCTTCAAGTTGTAGTAACATGGTTGGACAAGTGACTAGGTTTACATTCAATATTTTTGGTCCTTTAGACATAGCTACTACCAGAGAAACCTCTTGCCTTACCTACTACTACCTATGTCAAAAAGCTACTTAAGTTTCAGGGAAACAACACCATCAATGCACAAAACCATATTGAGTTATTTTTGAAGGCATGTGAGGATGAGGGCGTTGAGAATGAAGATGTAGCTATGAAGATGTTTGTTGCTACACTTGAGGGAGATGCATGTGCTTGGTACAAGTAACAAGAGTCTCCCGAACAATTCCATCCAAGGGTTGAATCCATTTTTCGAGAAGTTCTTGGAGAGATGGGGCGACAAACAGGATATTTGTTTCATCCTTAGGAATTTTACTGATATTAATAAGAAAGAGAATGAAACTGTGTTAGAATTCAAAACTCGTTTTGCAAAGGCTTATCATATTATTCCTACTGCTCTTAGACCTAACACTGACTATGCTTTGATTTCATATCTAGAGAAGTTTGATGGAATTCTTGGTGCTTTGATCAGGTAAAAGGAGCCCACCACGTTGGATGCTGCTTATCAAGTGGCTGTCACCACAGAGAAACACCTTGCCTTAGCCTCTAAAACACAAACCCCACTTACTTTGTTGCTTGATCATCAAGATAGGAGAACCTCCAACCACCCCGCGCAACCATTGCCTGAACCTAAACAGGAGGAGGGACCTTCTATGCTTTGATTTCATATCTAGAGAAGTTTGATGGAATTCTTGGTGCCTTGATCAGGTAAAAGGAGCCCACCACGTTGGATGCTGCTTATCAAGTAGCCGTCACCACAGAGAAACACCTTGCCTTAGCCTCTAAAACACAAACCCCACTTACTTTGTTGCTTGATCCTCAAGATAGGAGAACCTCCAACCACCCCGCGCAACCATTGCCTGAACCTAAACAGGAGGAGGGACCTTCCAAAGATGCAACCTTCGAGCTAGTGAACGACCTGAGCAATAGGTTAGTATAAGTAGAAAAGAAACTTCAAAATCAATTGGTTATCTCTCAGCCTAAACCCATCTTGCCAGAGGAGGCCTTACCAATATCCCAAGAAGAATGAGGAGCCCAAAACCCCAGCGTAATCACTCGGGACGAACTACATTGACTATGCCTCATCCCCTCTTTATTGCCGAGCTTGTAGACTTCCTCATGGTGAATCCTCCAGCGCCATCTTTGCCCAAACATACCACATGTATGAGCAGGAGGAGGAAGAGCCCTTTGGCACCCCGGACAATACCTTGAATATGTTGGTCGAACTTGAACCAATAGAAGACTTTGATGCTTTCGTTGCCTCAAATGTGACTAGGGATAAATCTCATAGCACCTTCCAAATCCCACACGAGCAGTGGAAAGCCTTGCAACCTCAGTTTCAGCCCTTGTCCTCTCGGCTTGTGACTCAAGAAGATATCCAGAGGGCCAATGAAGCAGCAACAATTAGAGTTGCAGAGATCACTCAACAATATGCATGCAAAGGTAAAGCTCAAGTTCCACCATCTTTTCCTAAAGGTGAGGTTCCTGCTGCACAGGTAAGAAAAACTCCTCCACCTCCTTTGTTGCCCCTTCCAGTTCCAACTCGATCAGAAGCACCCCATTTTTTATTAGAGAATGAGCTTGCTAAAGTTCGAATTCCTTTTCCTTTAAAGGAGATAATGCACATGCCTACTCACAAAGAGTTTGTTGTCAAATTTCTAGGGATTAAGAGTGAGGTTAACCTTACAGATGAGTGTTCGCAGGTTTTTCTTGGCCTTAGTAAGGCAAACAAGAATCCTACCCCCTTTTATTGTTCATTGATTGTTAATGGTCTCATTTTGTGAAACTGCATGCTAGATTCCGGTGCGTCTAACAATATCATCACTCTTAAGGTTATGCGTGAGCTTGGATTACAGATTACCAAGTCTTGTCAAAACGTGCATGTAGTAGATGCTAGGGAGGTACCTTGTTGTGGGGTTATCAAGGATTTGCAAGTATGTTTGAAGGTAGCCCCAAAGACGACTTTAGTCATGGATGTGCTAGTCATAGATTGCCCAACACAGTGGGGTATGCTTCTTTCAAGACAATGGTTTGCAGATGTGGGGGGTTCCATGCAGATGGACTTATCTTATGTCGACATTCCAATCTCCCAGGTTGAGAAGGTAAGACTTCTTAGAGAACGAAATATGTTGCACAATGTTGAGGATCCCTGTATCAGGGACACTGATTACCTATACCCTGGCATAAAAGATCAGGAGGCATAGGAGACAGATTTGGGTGCATATATGATTTTTGAGGTGCCTGAAACATCTATGCCTTTTGTACCAAAGAGCGAACTTGAGCATTTGCAGGTGTGGTCCATGACTTTTGATGGTGCGAGTTCACAACAGGGATCAGATGCTGGAGTGGTCATCACTTCTCCTTCAGGTATGATATTTCCATTTTCTTCATGTTTGGAGTTTGATTGTACTAACAACATGGCAGAGTACAAGGCCTTGCTATTTGGATTGCGGAAGGCCAGGAAGATGGGTATTAAACTGTTGAAGGTGATTCTAAGCTCATCGTGAATCAAGTAACGATGAAATGTGAAATTTGGAACCCACGACTGAAAAGGTACATACATGCAGTATGGGATGAGATTAAGTTATTTGATGCATTTAATATTTCCCATATTGATAGGACTTTAAATGAGAAGGCCGATTCTTTGGCAACCGTTGCTACCTTGTTTACATCTTGGACAACTAACCCTTACATTACACATGAAGTTGAGGTTTTCTTTCGTCCTTATGTTCCGGATAATATAGGCTCTTGCCAGGTTTTTGAAGATGATAGACATATTTTGAATTTTATGAATTCTGCTAATGAGTTTATTGATCATAACTTGATGAAGTACAGGAGGACGAGGAAATCCCAATAATTCAACTGAAAAGTAACAGGATCCCAAAGGGTTTGGTACCATTAGAACAATTATTTGATAGGTTAGATGCTTTTCAAGAAACTAATAGAGCTTCTCCTAATGATCAGGTGGAAGAGGTGAACATTGGCAGTGAGGATGCCTCAAGGATTATCAAGGTTGGCAATATATGCACACTAGAAGAGAAAAGAAAAATTGTCGCGCTGGTAAGAGAATACAGGGACATATTTGCATGGTCTTATGATGAGCTCAAAGCATATGACCCGAAGATCATTAACCATACAATACCACTATTAGAGCACGTCAAACCTTTCAGATAGAGATTGAGATACATGAATCCGAAGGTGGCATCCACAATTCAGAAGGAACCGCAGAAGCTGTATGAAGCAGGGATCATTGAGCCAATCAGGTATTCCCACTGGGTAGCCAACTGTGTATCGGTAAGGAAAAAATTAGGTGAGATTCACATTTGTAATGATTTCAGAAATTTAAACTGTGTGTGTCTCAAGGATAATTACCCATTGCCTAGCATGGAAGATATTCTTCAGGCGGAGATTGGATCTGGTATGATGTCTATGCTAGATGGTTTCTCTGGTTACAATCAAGTACTAGTTGACAAGCAGGACATGTATAAGACCGCCTTCATTACTCCTTGGGGAACTTATTCATATATTCGTATGCCTTTCGGTTTGATGAATGCTCGTGCAACTTCCCAACGTGCTATGGATTATGCTTTTTCAGATTATTTGTTCAAATTCGTAGTAGTATATCAAGATGACTTGACTGTTTATTCCAAGACTAGAGATGATCATGTTGCTCATTTACGAAAGGTTTTGGACAGGTGCAGGTCTCTTGGTATCTCTCTTAACTAGAAGAAGTCAATTCTTGTGGTGTTTGAGGGAAGGTTGCTCGGGCACGTTTTGTCTAAGGAAGGAGTAAGGATAGACCCTGAAAGGATCAAAGGTATCATGGAGATCCCACACCCATCTACTCGGAAGGGCATTCAGTCATTCTTCGGTAGGATCAACTTCGTGAGGCACTTTATGCTTAACTTTGCAGAGATAGCCAATCCCATATATGATATGCTGAAGAAGGGTCATGGCCTCAAATGGAGTGACGGAGCCAAGAAGGCCTTCGATGACATTAAACAAGCTCTGTGTCACTCACTTGTTCTTATTAGTCTTGATTATGCTAGAGACTTTCAAATTTTCTCGTTTTCTTCTGATTCAACTATGGCTGCTGCCTTGTTGTAGAAAAACAAGGAAGGATTGGAGCAACCCATAGCCTTCATGAGCAAGGCCTTGCAAGGAGCTGAACTAGATTACAAACCGATGGAGAAGCAAGCATGTGCTCTAGTGAAGGGGTTGGCCTACTTCAAGCCTTACTTTTGGAACTCACACGTCATTGCTTATGTCCCCCACAACATGGTCAAGGATATCTTAGTTCAAAAGGATTGTAATAGAACCGGGGGGAGGTGGATTACCAAGATTCATGAGTATGACTTTGAAGTGAGGCCTACCAAGTTGGTAAGAGGCCAAGGATTAGCAAGGATGATGGTGGAGAAAAATTTGGAGGCAATCAAGGATCGACAGGTAAGTGCTCAAGTAAATCTCTTAACCGATCCATTTAGGGGTTCAGATTGGTATCAGGATATCATTTTATATTTGGAGAATTTGTCTTGTCCTCTTAACTTTACCAAGACGCAGATGTGATTTTTACAGCTTTGGGCTGCTAAGTACTGTGTGTGGTAGGGACGATTAGGATGGGGGAGTCTTGCAGGAGTCATCTTGCGTTGTGTGGACTTGGATGAGTCCAAGGAGCTCTTGAAAGAGCTACATTCTGGGGTGTGTGATGGACATTTTTCATCTCAAACCATCGCACACATGATTATGCGCACATGTTATTATTGGCCAACACTGTTTAGAGATGCACACTCTTTTGTTCGAGCTTGTGAGGCATCCCAACGATTTGAGGGCAAGCATAAGCTTCCTGCTTTGCCTTTAGATCTAGTCATTGTGGAGGCTCCTTTCCAACAATGGGGCCTTGATTTTATTGGGCAGTTTTCACATAGTTCCAGTGCAGGTCATACATGGATATTAGTAGCCACCGATTATTTCACTCGATGGGTGGAAGCAGTTTCACTTAGAACATCTTCCAATGCTACTATTGTGAGGTTTTTGGAGGACAATATCCTCACCAGATTCGGTGTACCACAGAAGATTATGAATGATAATGCTAGTGTATTTCGATCAGTTGAGTTATTGGCATTTTGTTCTCAGTATGGTATTACTTTGGCCCATGCGGCATTACTACCCACAAGGAAATGGTTTAGCAGAATCGAGTAACAAGAATTTGATCCGGATAATCAGAAAGATAGTTGGGGACAACAAAAGAGCTTGGGACAATTGTCTCAAATTTGCTTTATGGGTAGACCGAATCACTTGGAAGAGATCAAATGGTAAGAGCCCTTTTGAGTTGGTCTACGGATTAGATGCAGTTTTACCCATCAACATGAAATTGCATGCATATAAGCTATTGGGACAATTCTCCACCAACAAGGAAGCATTGCAGAACCGTATTGATGAGTTGGTGTAGCTGGAGGAAGATAGACTTATGGCCTATACACAGTTTACAGATTATTAGGCACAGGTCAAAAGGGTATTTGACAGAAAGGAAAAGGGCAAGCAGTTTCAGGTTGGTGACATGGTCTTGTTGTGGGACAAGAAAAATGAGAAATCAGGTGTCCACAACAAGTTCGACAGTCTTTGGTTGGGCCCATACATCATTGATTCATGAGAAATCAAGTGTCCACAACAAGTTCACCCATTAACTTATAGGGATGCCTGTTAATGGGCAATGCTTAAAATTCTTTTTCCAATGAGGAACTTAGTCCCAAACAATTTTGGTTTTTGGGCGGTGTTAGATTAGGTTAGAGTAGGTCTTCTCCTTTTCACACTTGTCATTTATGGTTGCTGAATTTTTACAGTTTTAGGACAACAACTTACTTTCCCTTGCAAGCATCTTTTATTTCAATATTTACTCCTCGGTCTTTGCATAAGTGTCATTGATTTTATCCTAGTTATATCAGCATGTGGTCGAGTCTTGTGCGTCTTTTCTTTTTTTGAATAAAGGGTTGTCCATAAATGCTATTCCACTGTCAAAATTTCAATGTCTATCTTACGCATGCCGACCTTTTGTGTCTATCATTAGAGTAAGCCTGGATGGGGGTTCCATTTTTCATTGTCCTCGAAGTATTAAGCCTTTAGGATGGGTAGCTTGAGGAGACATAGGAGTGTCTTGAGTCATATTCTGTCTTGTCTCCTCATCTCTTATCATTCAATCTTCTGCTTTGAGTCAATTGCCCCCCCATCCAGCATAGGGATATGGTACTTGGTTCTTTCATCTTGATCTTCTTGAGTTATCACTTCGTGCTAAGGGAAGAGAGACATCATTGCTCTTCTTTTCAGGATGTCATCTTGTATCAACTTCAACACATTATCTACATATGACCCAGAAGTAGAGCACCTTAGTAGCCGTTAGCCTCAGTGGCGGTTATTTCGCATCCAACAAGGCTGAGCATCATTGGGCCTTGATTCGATGATCCTTGTCACTATTGACTTAAGAACATCTTTCACAGTCTCAGGTTGTGCTCGTACCCTAGGACCCATTGACATTATTGGTGGTGCTCCTTCACACTTCACAGGTGTTTACATTATTGACATCTGATGACGTGACTTTCTCCCTTGTGTCGACATCAACACATTTACCACAAGGAGGAGTGTACATTATTGGGTGGTAGTAGGTAGCGGATTCGAATGAGGCCCCTTGGTTTTCAGTTTTCATTGGGAGGATTATATACTTTGACTCCATGGCCCATTGGGAAGGCTTTGGTACTGTTGTCGCCTTATACACACCTGGGAGATGTGGAAGAAATCTTCAATCCACTTGGTGTGTCCTTGGGGGCAAGTGAGAGTTAAGGTGCTGTCACCTAATCCTCAACTCCTCCGTCTATGCCAACTCCTAGCGAAGCCAAGCGGGGTAGTCCCTAACAAATATACTATGGCTCGAACTAAGCTAAGTACAAGAAAATAAATGTAGGAATTTATTCTTTCATTCAACAATCAACCATAAATTGAAATACACATAAACCAATCATTCATCCACGATATAACATCAAGCATATATTTGCATCAAAAGGATACTGAAAAACAAATGTTAGATGCAAGTTTCATTTAAATTTATTTCCAATAGATAACCAAATTGAAGATGGAGCTTGTGGCTTTGCTGAATGTGAAAATTGAGACCAATGCCTTAAAGTGAATCGTGGGATGTGTAGTTCGCGTGTTTTATTAGGATAAATTGATGTTTAGTTAATGAAATGGTTTGTGCCTCCTTGGAGGTTAGCTCTTTGTTTGGGAACTTGTGGAGAGTTTACTGAAACCCAATGGTCTCACCAATAAACTCACTCAAAGTGCTGGATGTCCAAAACGGGTGGGAAGCCAGGTCCCAAGAGGCCCGCCTTACTTCGCAGGTCACTTCAAGGCGTTCTCCCACGCATTAAGCTAACTACTTTAGAGATTGTCCTAATTAATCTATCAACCACTAACCAACACAGCGTGTATGAAACTTACTTCCAGCAGATCGAGACTAACTCGCAACTGGAAGGGTCAGGTATCGCACTGAGAGCTGAGGGGAATTTGTTTATTTTAAACAAGAAAATAAATAACTGAATTGAAATGTGAGACAAATTACTAATCCACACTGACGAGGTCTCTTTTGAGGAGATGAGGGGATGGTTTATTTGCCAACTTGAAATTGCAGTAAGTAAAGCTAATCTAGCAATTAGTGTTCTACTTTGCAAAAGGAAAACAAATTTAGATTGTTGTTTGATTTTAATTTTAGAACTGAAATGAACCTGTTGAAGTGCTCAGAACAAGAGAAAGACAAGAAACCAATCAAAAGGAAGATCCTAAAGCACGACACACCCCCCTGGGGGAAAAACAAAGTGAAGCTTCCCTTAGCTCACTGATTTTATTTCCACGGTTACAAGTGCTCTTTTAAGAGTCTTTAGATCTCTTCAAGTGAGATTGGATCCTTATATATAGATCGTGAAATTGAAAAATTTCACTTTTTTACAATGTTTAATAAAAAATGACCACTTTGGGGGTCTTAGAAACTTCAAGTCCTTGGATTTTCGGTAGAACTTCCTCTTGTCGTTGCACCAACCTGCACAAAATCAACGAACAAACAAGATGCAAATATGGCCAAAGACACTTTAAGAGTGCTTTGGGTTATTAGTTTATAAAACCAAAAAAAATTCCAAGTATAATTCTATGATAAACTAGTAAATTTCTGAATTTAAACTAACTAGAAAAAACCCTTTCCTTACTATTCTTTTCGCTGTCCTAAAACATAAATATAAAACAGTAAGCTATTGCTCAAATATTTCACTTAAACTCTTGATAAAACACCTATCTCCAGCCTTTAGATTTTCAGCAAAAAGAGGGACTAAGATAGCACTTTGCAAGCTAGAAAAGAGATTTAATCTAATTGCTTTTAGTTGCAAAGGAAGATAGCTTTTAGTATTTCTGTGAATTGAAATCTTTCTTTGTGGATAAGAATTGAAATAACAAAAATCTTTTAACTTTAATTTGAGGAGGAGATGAGAAGAAAAGTTTTCCTTAAACCCTTGGAATCTTGGGCAATAATGGAGTCTCTTTTAGCATAGAAAGAGGGGCTATCGTCCTTCAAACTTTTGGAGAGGAAGTAAGAGCAA
>ML778900.1:534176-544937 GCA_009831015.1 Picea engelmannii | reverse complement strand
CATCGGAGATACCATCCAGGGATTTCTCAGGAGTATCCATTGCGGAGTGCGCAACTTAGCCAGTGAGGGCGCAAGTCAGTTTGAGGGTTTGGATAGCTGCACGAGATTCGTATCCAGATTGCAGTTTCCTTCCAACCCATTTGAGATCCAGCCGGGGCGCTTCTATTGAGCCTTTTATCGTCAGGTTCTAACGGTGGAATTTTACAGATTGACTCATTCAACCATTTAGGGCACGGCTCTTTCGGACAGACATTTGGTGTTGCATGCAGAGTATCAGAGAAGATCCGGGCAAATCCTTCTGACCCATTTCCTTATTTGGCGAGACAATCGTTTTGAGCCATATAGCAGCAAATTTTGTTGGTGGAATCCTTTGGGGCGCATCCAGTGCCCCCAGAAGGTGCGCAAACCCCCCAGGGGTCTAGATCCAGTGCTTCAGAGACCAGATTCGAGATCTGACACTCACCCATTTCAGTCTAGAGGCTAGGGCGCTTCTTTTGGAGCAGTCTCCAGCGTATTCCGACGGTCTGAACTCCCGAACGAGTTTTCCAGTTGGTAGCGGTTACCGTATTTCTCCGGAATCGCATATTTTTGCCGATCTATCCGTGCATGCATCAGATCTTCTATCATCTTCTGATCATAGGTATTTTTATGTTATTTGATTGTATTCCAGTGCTGATCCATGAGATCTGGTTGACGTTTATATTCTATGTTTCCAGTAGGCTATTATATTTCCATGCTTGAGTCGTATAATACATGTTATTGAGCAGTTGATGTTCTTTACTTCCGCATGCATCCTTTATATGTTGTTTAAACCATAAATACGCAACATGCACATGCAATAACCAACATGCACCTGCAATAACCCACATGCACATGCAATAACCATCAAGATCTCAAACATACAACTGAAATGCATCGAGAAACCCCTAGTGTATCAGATCTGCAAGACAAAACATTAGATCAGTAGCAAATATCTTGATCAGCGGGATCAACGATATTTCAGAGTTACCCCTCTTGGATGCTCTCCAAGTGTCAATCACATAGCATTATTGAGCATCTCAAGAAGGGGGGAGCACTTCCTAGGGTTTTAGTCACCTAGGGTTTTGGTAGATGAGCTGGCATGAGTGGGAAGGGGTTTTAAAAGTCAAAATATGAGTTGGAGGGACTAGGGAGGCGCACCAATGGAGAGAAGAGGTCCCACTTCGTTATTTTTTTGATTTTCTAAAGATCTTCTAGAAGGGGGGCGCAACTCTCTAGGGGAGTGAGACGTTTTGACTTAATGGCTAGGTGAGGGGGTGAAGTAAAGGTTGGGAAAGGGTTAGGATAGCTTATGAATAGGTTTGGGTAAGTTCTCCCACTCTTTCTTTATTTTATTTGCTCATATTACAAAAAATTGACAAGTTTGACTTTGTCAACTCCAACAATTAAATTGCTGTCTTAGACTGATTGAGACTCCTCATGGACAAACACCTAGCAAAACTTGTCCAATTGAGCTGAAACTTGGTCCAAGGGTGTAGGGGGTCTCATTCCATTTCTTTTGAGTACAAATACCCCTATCAAAAGCCTAAGGACCTAGTTTTTACAATTTTTATGAAAAATTAATTAAAATTACCATTAAATGGGTAATTTTAAAAAATTAAAAAAAATACTTTAGACTCGATGGAATTCCGCAAGACTCTAGGAGATGTCAAGCATGGTCATTTACAATATTCCTAGACACTATCTACCATAGGGCTTGACCATTAGAACGCCTTTCACCACTTTGGAGAATTATTGTGGGAGTGAAAAGCTCAAGGAAAATTAATAAGGCTGGTTAGGACAAATTAATAACCCGAAGAAAAAAAACATTCGATGAAAGGAACTCCTCTAATGATGAAGTCCTAGGCAACCGACCTAAACTATGATCCATGCAAACCCATTACATTATAATCCCACGCAGGGGAACGGAAATTCCCATTACAAAAACACGAGCTGAAGGCCAAAACTGCCTAGTAGAACCAACAAGTCTTTAACTAGTAGCACCATTTGGTACATATCATCATGGCACATGGAGTTGACCCCCTAGTTGAAATAGGTGATCAACAACCCAGATTTGCTATTTTTAGTAGGTTGAGCATCCGGGCCCGCATGACAGTTTTGATTGCATATTCGGATCCCTTGCGGAAATACAAGATTAATGAGTATAAAGTCAAGGGTATTCAGACAACTTTCTATTTTTGGCAATATTTATGTGGACAATTTTACTAAAAATAGAACCAGGATCCTATTTTTAGAGGGCTCTATATTTAGAGGATTCTATTTTTAGAGGACCCTGTTTTTAAAGGTTCCTATTTTTAGCTGCCTCTATATTTAGCAGGTCCAGTCACGCCCATGCAATGCCAAGTGGCATCCTTGGAGGTTGACATGTGGCAATTCTTTAGTGAGAAGTGGCGTCCACTTAAGCTAGGGCGCATGTCTCCAAAGCTAGGGGGGTCTCACGAGTTTACTAGAGTTATCTTACTCATGCATACCATGCGTTTTAGTTTTCTTTTCCACTCACTCACTTAACTTTGCCATGCACTCATGTGCCGACTCTAAACTCACACTCTGTTTTTTCCTTCTCCCATGCATGCAATGCGCCTCACTTTACCCCTCTTATCACTCACTTAGCTCACTATTCACTTACCCATGCACATTCAAACTCACACTCACTCTTAGTCATCTCACTTAGACTCTATTCTTACCCTCTTCATACGTCCCTCCTTCTCCTTGAGATATGCGCCCTCTCTAGGTATATATTGGAGGTTTGCCAGGGGTTATTTCGTCGGTTCTTTGCAGGAGCAACATCGTGTCTCTCTCATTATTCTCTCTCTCGTCTAGTGGCGTGTCATTGAGAAAAGTAGTCATTGTATCGATTGTGATCTTGCCAACTGTGGTGCAACCAACCCTCTTGTAAAGTTGGATCAATAAAGAAGCTTGTGTTTATTGTTCGAACCTCTCTTCTTGACGGTATTGTGATGAATTTGCAAATCTGATATGTTATTTATGAACTATTTACTGTGATCATATCAATCCTTTGAGTAGTTTTTTTTGCTTTTTCCAGTCTATTATCATTGTGCTAACCTTGCAGGTTCCCTCCAAGTGTAATTGATCAACTTTTTCCACTGTTTTGGACTGCTTTACACATTGTCCAAGGAAAAACAACTTGCTGATTTTCGAGTTTTCAGACTTTTAATCAACCACAAGGGTGCTTCATTTGTGCTCAGGGACTCCCCCCAAAGGCTAGCAAGGCCTAGCCCGAATGGAGAGGGGTTTAGCCTGTGACATCTAGGACTATTTCTCCTATAATTAGCCAAGTTTTCATCGTTGTTATAACAGGTATATCATCTCATTGGAGGGTGGAAATTTGTGCTAACACACCCCTAGGGATATTGTGGATCTATCTCTTACATCCAAGACTCCATTTACCCAATAATTTAAAGCCACTAATCTGAATTTTGCATTGGAGAAATAAAATTGTTTTCATTGGGTAACGTGATTTTTCGAGATTTTCAAATTGTTTGAAGTGGAGTCAATTCGATGCTCTAATAACTTGCTTGAGTCACTAGGGCATCTTTTTTTGCCAAGGATATCTTATTGCTTTCATAGCTTAAAGGTACAACCATTAGGGCTACAACAAACTACTCTATATCTTTGAATTTAGCTTGCATTTCAACCATGGAAATTTGCTAGTAAGCCATTACTATCATTCTACAGCTAATTGGTGAACTTTTGGTTGGATTACTTGCTTGTTCTCGTGGTTGAAACTTGTTGCTGTAGCAAGTCTTTGCTACAACCATTTTGTTGTTTCAAACATACTCTGAAAACTTCATACAACAACTCTCTAATACCACTGAAGTTTGTGCCAAAGTATTGGGAACTAATCCACTTGTTTTATGCTTTATTTCTCAATAAATCTTTGATGCTTTGAGTGGTTAAATCTGTAGTAGTTTACTCTTGTTTACTGCTGTAGTTTGGGACAACAAGCTTAACTTGCTTTTCCACTTAATCTTTGAGCTTGTATACTTGTCTCTTCTTGTGTCTCAGGCAGGTACAACTATCTTCCACAGGTACTCAAGCACTTGACAACCATTAACCATCTCCAAGACTTGTTTCCAAGCCACTTTCCACTTAGTAGTTTGACCTATAGGGGTATCACTTCCATAACACCACTTTCCATCTCATTTCCCCCTAAGGTCACTCGGGATTCCCCCCTTGTTTAGGATTTCTCCTTCACTAAAGCAAGGGTGAGAATGGGTAGACTCTCCCACAGTTATTGCCATCTCGTGGATTGGGTTAGGCTCTACCCAACCTACAGTTTGTTTGATAACAATGCTCAATGGTTATTACTTTCCAATCTCTCCACTCCAACTCGGATACACTGAATACTCAAATGAATAACCATTGCTATTAAGAACCATCAAATATAATCACAATATTGAAATGAAAGATTTGTCCAGTACAATGGTCTCCACCACATGCTCTCAACAACTGGATCTCTCAAGGGAATAATGGAAGCAAGAAGACAAAAAGATACATAGCATTGACAGATTGTCTTCTTTTCTCCATTCCCAATTTATAGAAAAGAATGAGATAAAAGAGTGGAGAAAAGCTAGAAGAAAGGAGAAAAGCTCAAATTTGTAGAAGAAATTTGAGCCAAAGGATTAAAGCAACTGCTAAGAAAATCCCAGGTGGGGTGCCCTACTCCTCCGAGTTTAATTGTTGCTTTTTCACAAAGAGTGAAACCTACCAAAAATAACATTGGGGCACTTTTCCCTTCTGAAATAATGTGCATGAATGACTGTGTAGAGGCCCTAGTAGGGCGTATGATCTCTAGATAACAATAGAGGTAGGATTCCATAGAAGGCAGACAAGTTGCCTTTCGTAGAAGTTCCAAAAAGGGAATCTGCAAATGCTTCTTTGAAAAAGGTTGAAAACATAAATCTACTAATCATCTCTCAAGCAAGGCATTTTTGGCCAAATTATGAATGGGAAAGTGAATTGGAACTGTTATCTACCAAAAGTTGCACTAGGATGGACTTCCAGCGAGCCGCCAAAGTTTGAACAATTCCATGTTCAAAATTCAGAGTTCGGAAGTTCAGCAGGTCAATAAGACCAACCTTTTTCACATTTTCCATACCTTCCGAGGAATTGTAATAAGAGATGTTGCATGATGAACCTGTAAAAGGTCTTAGCCACCTTCGACTTAGGCATGCGTTGTTACTCTGGAGTGTTTTTTTTTACTTGTTAATTATATTTCACTGTCTAAAGGAAATTTATAATTTCTGAGTTTTTTCACTCAATTTCTCCAAAGTTGGAGTATATACTCATGGTTAGGCCTTCGCATGGATCTAGGCCTAGTGTCTAATGTATATTACCATGCTAAACATCCTCCTAAAGTCTTATGAAAATGTGCTAAGTCCCTCTTAGGATTTTTTAATTTTTTTAGTTAATTAATTTTTTTTCGTAAAACAAGATAGTGTCTAATGTATATTACCATGCTAAACATCCTCCTAAAGTCTTATGAAAATGCGCTAAGTCCCTCTTAGGATTTTTTAATTTTTTTAGTTAATTAATTTTTTTCGTAAAACAAGAATTTTTAATTGAAAAATAAGGTTGTATTAAAAAAGTGGTACTAGGAGTCTTCCTATGCCTTGGCGGTGCTCATTTTTCGACCTAGAGCACCCATATTACCTAAGTACCCGCTTTGGTGAGTGAAATTAGTGATTTAAATCACTAAAAAGTCAATTTTACTCAAAAAACCCCCAAAAAACATAAAAAATCAAGAAAAATCAGCAGTGCTATTTTCTGGGGAACATGGGGGTGACATTTTGTGAGTTAACTCTTCCCCACTTAAGATGAATAAGACAATGGGACACTCTTTGATGAGTTAGGAGTGAGTTGTGGTTGGTTTGGCATGGGTTGTGAAGTTTCTCTATTGGGAGGTGCGCCCCTCTTGAGAGAGGTGGCCCATTCTTGAAGAGGGTGCCCACCTTTTGAGAGGTGGCACCCTCCCCTTTGCTCCTTTGCCCACACATGTCACTCTTTGGAGTTAGTTGATAGGTGGCTGCTCTTTGTTTACACTTGGCTGCCCTTTCATCTCCAAGTGGTGCGCCCTCCCTCTGCACTTGGTGTGCCCTCCTTCATTGGAATTGTCACCCATGAGGTTATAAATAAAGCTTGCCTCCCATTGCAAACTAGTTGGAGTTGGGGAGTTTTGCTTGTGGTTGTACTATTGTAATACTTCTATTTGGAATAAAGAGAGTTTGGAGGTCAAGAAGATGTATTATACATGTGTGTGGATGTTTGATGTCATTTGTGCTTAATCTATGAGGTAATACCTGCCTAATTTCTTCTTTGGATTTGTTATTTTGGCCTTTGTAGGGAATTATAACTCCATAGGATAGGATTTATCTAGCTTGTTGTTAATCTTATTGTTCATTTATATTTAGAGGCTTTGATGTGTATGCATGTTTCGGTTAACTAACATACTCCTCAAGTTTCTTTTGTAGGTGACACAATTTTTGTTAACAAGTTTATTTGCAAGATCTTACAGCTTACAGGTTCTCATAGCTTGAAGTGGTGATGGAACTTGGTTGTTGCTTCACAAATTCAAGGATCTAAATACTTAGTCCTTCCTTAACTCATCTAAAGACTCCATTGCCCAAGGGTTCCAAGGCTACAAGTTTCTTCCTTCTCTCTTTCTCAAAAGAAGCTATACTTTTTGGTTACTTGGTTGCATGCAAGTGCTTAGACTTATCTTTTATTTCAAATTCTTAATATCTAAGTTTACATGCATAAGATGAACTAGATCTAAGTTGGTACTTTCAAGTTTAATCTAATGCTTATATCTAGCATAGGAAAAGTCTCCTTTTAGCATGCTTTTCTTTCAAAATTTTTAGAAGTTAAAAGGTAGTTCTTTTCAAAGATCTTTTAATTCCATATTTGGCAATTAGAGTGCCTTTATGTTGTTGTTTTAAAACAACAAACAAAGACCCTAAGGAGACAAGCTCTTTAGCTTGCTCTTCTTAGTTCATTTTGCTTATTTTACACTAGTTTTGCTTAGTCATTTTGGGGCTTTCCTACTAATAACCAAAGACACTTCCAACGTGTTTTTGGCCATCTTCTGTCTGTGTTTGAGTGCTGTTTTGTGCAGGTTTGCGAATAGATAAGAGGAAATTATGTCCATTTTGGGCGGATTTGGAGCATCTAGGACCCTCGGGAGCACGCCTTTCTTCAATAAATACTTGTAAAACATTGTAATGACTTGTAATCCCCCTAATGAATGGTCACAAGTCACTCCAATAAAGAGTTGTGTAATTTCTTTAATAAAATTAGTGGGGCTAGAAGCTCCCACTCTTCATCCCCCCTAGGGGAAACGATGTTTTTGGTGATTGTCTCATTTTTGCAATTTTAGCTTAGATTCAATTTTCACAACTAAGCATAAACTGAAGTTAATCTTTGTATTCATCACAAAACACTACAATCTCACATAAACAATAAAGTTAAAATAAATCATCACACTTTATATTAGATTTCAATTTGCAAAAGTAGAACACTAATTGCTAGTTTAGATTTCCTTTTATGCAATTTCAAATTTGGAAATAAACCGTCTCCTCAGCTCCTCGCAAGAGAATGGTCAGTGAAGATTTAGTAATTAGAAAACATTTCCCTTTCAGTACTTTGCTTTCCTGTTTAAAATAAACTCCCCTCAGCTCCCAATGCGGTTCCTGACCCTTCCATTTGGGAGCTTGCCTCGATCTTCTGGGAGTAAGTTTCATACACGCTGGGCTGGTCAGTGGTGATAGATTAATAGAGAAATCTCAAAAGAGAATTATTGCTTGGCTTTAAGAACCGCCTAGGGGGAGTGTGCAAAGTTTCACTGAATACCTCGGGCTTGTTCTCCTCAGTGTTGGACATCCGACACCTCTAGTGGGCTTGCTGGTGGAACCATTGGGTTTCGGCAAATTCTCAACAAATCTTTGAGCTAAAGGGATAACCTCTGGAGAGGCCAAATCTAGTTTAGTCAAACACTTTATTTTCATGCAATAAAATTTATCTCATTAACCTACCATCAATAAATCCTAATAAAACATGCGATCTACATTGCCCACGATACTCTTAAGGCACTGGTCTCAATTCTACATTTACAAAGCCATTTGCTTCAAGCACTTTATTTTCAGTCATTTATTTGAAACAACATTTAATTTACTTGCATCTAACATTGTCTCAAGTATCCTTTTATGCAAGTATCTTTATGTATCTTGTGGTGATTAATTGATTTGTGTATGCTTTAGAATAGATTTGTTTTATTTTGGTTAATGCAATAAACTCCTAGAATACTAGTTTGCTTAGATTTCAGTTTAAGCCTTAGATTATTTTATTAGGGACTACCCTCCTTGGCTTCGCTAGGAGTTGGCCTAGATAGAGGAGTTGGGGATTAGGTGACAACACCTTAACTCTCACTTGCTCCCAAGGAGACACCGAGTGGATTGAAGATTTCTTCCATGTCTCCCAAGTGTGTATAAGGCGGCAACAGGAACAACACTATCAATGAACTGAAGTGAACTGCTTGTCAAAATGCCAAGGCTGAGTTCCACAAAAGCAAGGAAAAAGATCCCAAACAATTGCGCCCTCCTCAAGCCACTAATATCTGCCCCCATGTGTGCCACGCACTGCAATTATGAAAATAGAAAGGGGTCAACTAGGGCACACTTCTCTATGCATGGGAAAAGTTACTCCAAATCCCAAAATAACATGTGCAAGCCTATCTCAAGTCGGGCACACTTCTCATGGTGTAAATAATATGCATGCTCAAAATACCATAGTGCTTGGAGTTTTCTGAGATTTGAAACCCATCTTCAATTCTAGGAGGACTGAGGGCACATTCTATTTTAGAAAAAGCAAAAAGCAGAAAAGCACATATTATGGGATCATCATCAAATTTGCTCACTTGCTGTCCTCCATAATGGGTATCCAAAAAGTATGATCACTTTGAAAAAACAAAAAAAAGGGAAAAAAAGCTCAAAAGCTCATTTTCTTTGATCATCACTAAAATTGAAACTCAAGCACATCTCCCAAATGGGTATCTAAATATGTGATTGGTTTCCAAAAATATGGACTTTCTAAAAAATACAAAGTTACCCAAAAAAAAGTCTCAAAAAACATGAAAGTACTCTTTGGGAGTCGTCAACCTCCCATGCCTGCGCCAAGTGTCATAACTGAAAAACCAAGCATGGTTGCTGTACTTGTAACTTGTCCAACCTGTAAACTTATCCGACCAACTGTTACCACAGTAACTCCCTCTCTCTCACTTTAGGGTGGCTCTCCTCTAGCAAAAGGGGTGTATCCCTAGAATAGGATTGCTAAAGTTATGCAATGTAAGCTCAAAGAAAAACAGAAATTGTAATATCGTATTTTTTGAATAAGGTGATGGGTGGACCAAGACTAGTGCCATTCCATTGGGCAAGTGGAATCAAAGGATAAACCTAGGACTGTTTTCCTACGTGATTAGGAAAGAATAGAGATGGGATTAACATGCTACATCGATTCTATCTTGCTGTCCACTAATACAGAAAATAGTTTCGAGGGACCTTGATGATTGAAGACCTCCAAACATGCAGAAAAGGTGAGTTCACTAATGGATAATGAAGATGGCAGCCAATTCTAATTAAGAAATGAAGATACACATGGACATTTCCAACAATCAACCCAAAGACATAGGACAGGTAATAATCCACAATCAATATCTTTTAAATAAAGAACAAAGTTTCCTGGATTAGCCTTTCATAACACATTTGATGCAAGTAGTTTCCAGCATTAGTTTCAGCAATGTTGAACCCAAAACATGTGCGTCTACAAGAGGAACTCTTAACTTTCATTGTCTTTAAGATGTTCAATTAGGCTCCAAGGGGGAATCTCCCCAAATCAACCATGAAATATAATGGAGAGAGCAAACCCTTATATAGATTTGAGCTCAATCTCCTTTACAATAAAATATTATTTAGTGGAATCTAGATCCACTTTCTTCTGCAAGGGATAACAATAAAATATTCCTGGATCCATGCTTTTATCCAATGAAAGTACTAGAATAAACATTAATGGGGCTCTCTAAGGAAAAATGCCCATATAAACAATAAAATAGTGAAGTCAAATGGATGAGATGCCACATGTCTCCTCCTTTGGAACACCCTTCAAGGATAGCCTCAAAACACACAAAGCTTAACCCTATGTGCAAGGCATCCTCCGCCATGTGAATTACTCTCCACAAATAACCAAAATGTTCAAGCAACAAAAGTGGGGCATTCTTTAAAAGGTTGGTCAAAATGTGGTGAGGGTTTTAAGCTGGTAGATTTGAAACCACCATAACTCCCTTAATATTTGTCGGAATTTCTATTATGATCACAATTTTGAAATCCCTCAGCCATTTGGCATCCACTGACACTTGTCTGGCAACGAATGGGGCACTTTGTCAAAAGATATCTGCCCATCACTCATGAGCTAGGATGCCTCTCCAATAAAGCTATCAAGCTCCTTCGAAAGTGGATCTCATAGATAAGTGTGCAAGAAAGGGTCCACTTTGGTTGTTATAACAACCTTCTTGTTGAAATAATGTAACTGCAAAGTGTATTCTTATTATTATTTGATATATTATTCATTGGATCAATCCCCATTGTGGATTGATCATGTCAGCTACTTTAAAAGGACCAAATCCCCTTTTGCAGATTGGTCATATTGTAATTG
>ML778900.1:503186-534126 GCA_009831015.1 Picea engelmannii | reverse complement strand
TCTGCATTAGTTTAAGAGATCTCTTGGCATTGTATTGACTATCTATAATAAGGAAGTTTTGCTGGGTTTTTTTCCCCTAGAGGGTTTCCCAGGATAAATGCTGTGTCTCTTGTGATTGTGTATTTCTCAGTGATCTTGTATTATGCTATTGTTATCTAATGAAATGAAAATAACTATAATAATGGCTTAAACATTAACACTCCTAAGGGTAGGGCGACCACAAACAATGTGCTAAGGCATAGATCCATTGCAAATACCATCAATCTCCTCAAACCATGAGCCATAAGTGGGACTGTTACCCCCTCATATAGTATAAGGGTGATTTTTGTGATCTTCGTCACATGGCAGGATTTTCGAGATAACATACAGGGTTGCTGATGGATTCGAGGTTTACACCTTCTCTTTTTGCTTGGAGATGATGCTTTTCTTTCTTGAGTTTGTGGATTGGATTGGAGGAAATCCATTGCTCGTTTGTGATAGATTGTCATAGCTTTCTTGAGGGTTACATACCTTTGGTTGATGGAGCTTTGGTGGTTACAAGTTAATGGTCTCGATGCCTTGGTTGATGGTTGTGAGATGCCTTTTTAGTACTATGGTATATCATTGGTGGTTGTTGTTCATGGTTAGCCTAACCTAACTCTCATGCATCTCACTTGTCGAACACCTTAATAGATATCGATTGATCAAGAGTGTTGTTTGTCACTAGGAAAGGTGTAACACATGGTCCTGTCTTATTATGACTTTGGCCTATGGTGGGGTTTACTAGGGGGGATACCACTTCCATTTTCATGGTACAAAACCTTCATGGTGTATACCCCTCATTGGAACATTCCATTATCAGTTTATTGGGCCACCCACTTCATTACTCCATTTATACATTTACCTTTGGTGGACCACAAACATAAATTTACATGATGGCACATATGTGGAGGCGAATCAAGCATTATTTTAATAATGGGCCAACCCCTTCATACACCTTGAACCACCATTCTTTGAGGATTACCATGGTGATGGCACACATGTGGAGGCAAGCTGTTATTATTTAAATATTGATGGGGCCATCCCCTTGTGTCTATTGTGGAGTTTGAAGTCCCATATGCACATATTAATAATTATGTGGAGCGGCTAATACCATTTTTCATGAAACGGACAAGGGGATGACTTCATCCTGGTCGTGATCAAAATCACATGTGTATTGATCCTCTAGGCACCTCTACAAGTCATGGGATAACAATGGTAATGGAAGCTACAATTCAGTAGCTGTAAGCCTGGATTTTGGGCAATACATAACTCCTGCACGTTGAAGCAGTTGCAGAATGTTATGTACTTTGCTGGAATAAGAGTTTACATATGTGTTCTATGCATAAAGGCTCCAGTTGTTTCTTATTTTATTGCTGTCAAGACGGGATGGATAGCCTCCATGAAGTTGTTGAACCATTGTACGTCCGTGCCATGCTATGATATTGATGTTCTTCTAACTTTTAGTGAACAGTCTGAAGTAAAATAAGAGGTGGGAATTATTTATTATCTACTTTAGCTATTGTGTTTCTTTCTGTCATTTGTTATTGCATCGCATAACAGTATATAGTTGCAGTATATACTATAAACAGTATATATATCTAATTCATCGAACAGCACAAATAAAGCTCTGTCACTGTATAGGATAAACATGTAAGCTGTAAGATGATGATGTTTTGCGAATTGTTTTTCTATGTGTTATCTGTCTTGGGATGCAATTTAGTTAGTGGTGAAATTTCTGAACTAATACTCATTTCTAGATTAAAGCACTCACAGAATCTTTTTATAACTACCACATATAATATATGGAAAGATTAAACAGGAAAACTGAAATATGTTGGCTATAATGTTTGTTAAGCTGAAAAGATAACACTGTTATATAAATTTGTTTTCGATGTTTGTTTGTGTGAATTGGGATGTAATTTAGTGTTTTTCTTTTTATTTTCTGGTAGCCTACTTTCAAAGCAAGGGGCCATTGTTTTACTTAAAGGAAAAAAGTATGCAATTTAATTAATGGTGAAAATTCAGATGCATTAATTCAATAATGAGAGATGAAAGCACTGATAAATCTTTGCTATTTCTACAGTATAAAATTGCAGGAGTTGCAGGCGTTCAAGGATCATCTTGTTGTGTATGAGCGCGAAAACGGTTTGGTTAAAGTAACTATCTATCACCTTCCACCTGTAGGAGAACCTATTAAAAGCATTTCCAGTGGTCAGACTATTCAATTTACTGATCCCATTTATTCAGTATCATCAATGGAATCACAGTTCAATTCTCATGTACTGAGATACGAGTATGGTTCATTGCATACACCTCCATCCATTTACGACT
Organism: Picea engelmannii; assembly: GCA_009831015.1. Classification (NCBI taxonomy): domain Eukaryota; kingdom Viridiplantae; phylum Streptophyta; class Pinopsida; order Pinales; family Pinaceae; genus Picea; species Picea engelmannii. The sequence continues at coordinate 531,774 of ML778900.1, read as the reverse complement.
ATGATATGAACATTGGAAAATCAGTTCTAAAGAAGGTTGAACCGGTACGTGTTTTATCTCATGTATTTCTGATCATTGGTAAGGATATCAAAAATCTTTTATTTGTTCGTTTTGTATTCAATATAATGCCAACTTAATTGAATTACATGTTTGATTTTTTAATTAGTTTTCCTTTTTGCAATTTTCCTCTTTTGGTTTGTCACTATAGGGTGCAAACTCCTAACTCCCTGTCTAAGTTGACGTTAAGATAAAAGTTTATATCTTATTTAGAGACAAGCGGATATCTTAATTTTGCAAATATTGATAAAAGACCCAAATCTTTTGGGACACAGATGTATTCAAGGTACAAGCTTGCATGGATATATAGCAAAGAAATCTTCAAATTTTGAAAGGGGGTATTTTAAATAAGAGGGAAGATCCTGCATGTGAATGGTGGTTCAATTGCATGCATGAGTGAATGTACCAGCCCCACTTACCTAAAATAGTAAATACAAAGATGTGAGCATGGCCAAAGACAATCTGTATGGCTAGCTGTGATAAATACTAAAATAATTGAATACCGAATTTAATATTTTTTCTTATAGCAATCATAATATGTCAATGTTTCAATGATAAAAGATATTGCTAGACTTTTTTCAATTCCTTAAACAGTTGGAAATATTCTGGTTAAATTGGTTTCATGCTTTATCCATTCTTCTATCAAAGAAGCAGGTTAAAAACAAGTTGTCATTTTAGCACATTAGCACTGTTTCATTCTGTGCTAAGGTTCCCGTAATTTCATCCCATTAACAATCCAATCTCCCGTTCTGTGGGTATCTCCATCTAATGGAATTTTATCAATTAGGTGTTTCTGTCATCGAATTAACAGGTCAGTCATGCACCATGCCCCCTTCTAGGGGGGATCTATGTTTTGTCTTGTTTGTTTCTGAAGTCTATGGATTTCATTGTCTTTAGAAAGCTTATTTCCATTATTCATCCTATCCACAAATTGGGGAGTAGTTCCAATCCAAATAATTACCGAACTATCATGGTGGGTCATACATTCACCAAGCTTTACGCCACAGTCTTACACCAGTGGTTGTCCGAGGAACTGGAGAGGTGTCATCTCAAGGATAGAGGGAAAGTTGGCTTCCGCGCTGACTACCAGACGATTGATCATGTCTTCACACTTCAAGCCATTATTGAAGAGGCCCGTCATCGCTCTTTGAAGGTTTATACTTGCTTTGTAGACTTCCGAAAAGAGTTTGACACAGTTCCGAGGGATGCATTATTCCAGAGGATCCGTGACATTGGCATATCTGAGAACCTCCTAGTAGCCATTATGAGGTTGTATGAGTCAGTTTTGGGCCGCCTCATGATGGCACATGACCTTTCAATTTCATTTAGAGTACCATCGGGGTAAAACAAGGGTGCCCCCTCTCGTTGACAGTCTTCGGGATATATATTGATGAGCTGTAGTCTTTCCTCTATGGACATATCCAAGTGGGGGATGGTTGTCTTCTACATCAGGTACTGATCTGTTTGCTTTTATTCGTTGACGACTTGGTCTTGTTAGCTTCCACTCCTGAGGGCCTGTAGAGACAGATAGATGCACTGGCCAACTTTTGTGACCTCCGACAGTTGACGACAATGTTACTAGAACCAGACTGGAACAGATAAAACCGACCGGTCCGACCGGGTCATAGGCAAAACCGGTTCAAATTGGCCATTCAAACTGCCCTTGACTGGTTCCGTACAACCGCCGTACGGATGGAAAAGTAAAGAGATTTGCAAATTTAAAAATAAAAATAAAAAAAGGGGCAAGCAATGGAAGGTTCTAGAAATGTCTAGAGCCCCTATTAAACCTATAAAAGCAACCCCACCCCCTCTATTTCACTCACACTATTCATTTGGGTTCTCTTGAGTTTGTGAGCTAAGGGTTTTTGTTGATTTTAGAGAGCTGATTGCAGGGCCAATTTGGAGAGGTTGCTAGGTTGATTTAAAGAGCTGATTGTTGGGCTCATTTGGAGAGTTCTTTTGCCGAGTTTCTTGGACCAGATTTTGGAGCATATTTGGAGCAGAGTTGGAGCTGATGTGGAGCAGACTTGGACAAGTTTTCTTGGGCAAATTTGGAGCTGGTTTTTTTGGGCAGATTTCAAGGTATGTAAACTATGCACTTACTCCCAAAAACTATAGTGATTACTCTCTTTAAAATTATTGTTGTTTTCTCTTAGCAAATAAAAAAACATAAGGTTTTTATTTGCAAATTTGTATTTGTTTCCATGGCTCCTAAAGAGAAGAGGGATCCAACATGGCTTCATTGTCAATTGATTGATGGGAAAATGTTTTGTAATTATTGCCAAAAGGAGGTTGGCAGGGGAGGTATTAATAGGATCAAACAACATTTATCCCATGCAAGGGGAATGTAAAACCATGTAAGAAAGTTTCTGCTGAACTAAAAGCTGAGATGCAGGGCCATCATGATGCCTGTCGAGCAGATAAAGCCAAGAATAAGAAGGCTCGAAAAGAGGTGGGGAGAAGTAGTAGTGGAATTGAATTTGAGAGTGATCTTCAAGATAGAATTCCTAGTTTTGAGGAATCCTCCGCTTTCCCAATCCCTGGGCGTGATCCTTATACCAATCCTAGGGAAGAACATGTTGGTGGAAGTGGTGCTGGTGCATCAACATCCAAAAGGCCTCGTGGTAACCTTGAGTCATTTTTTGTACACTGCACTACCCCTGGTGCTCAACCCACTATTGATGCCAAATGGAAGAAGATAGAAAGGGAGGCTGCCTGGGAATGCATTGCTAGGTGGTGGTATGATGCAGACATACCTTTCAATGCTGCAAGGTCTGTTTATTATCAACCTATGTTGGATGCTATAACTTCATGTGGTCCGGGCTTCAAGGGACCTAGTTATGAGGATATTAGGGGGAATCTTTTAAAAAATGAAGTTGAAAGAGTAAAGGAATACCTCATAGAGTTTAAGGAGTCATGGTCTAAAACAAGGTGCAAAATCATGTCTGATGGATGGACTGATCATTGATCCTGCACCATTCTCAACTTCCTTATTGCTTGCCCTTAAAGGAACTATGTTCCTTAAATCAGTGGGTGCATTTGATCAAGTGAAAGATGCACATTTACTATTTCGTCTTTTGGATGAAGTAGTTGAGGAGGTGGGGGTGCAGAATGTTGTACAGGTTATCACAGATAATGCCTCAAATTATGTTGCAGCTGGAAGGATGTTAGAGGAAAAGCATTGTACCATTTGGTGGACTCCATGTGCAGCGCATTGTTTGGAGCTCATGCTTGAGGATATTGAGAAAATTGAATGGGTGAAAAGCACAATGGAACAAGGTAAAAGCATAACAAGGTACATTTACAACCACACATGGGTTTTGACCGTTATGAGAAAACCACTGGTGGAAAAGAGCTTGTCAGGTCAACTATCACATGTTTTGCAACGGATTTTCTTACGTTGCAATCCATAATCGACCAAAACGCCAACTTGAGGAAGATTTTCTCTTGTGATGAGTGGAATGCATCTCAGTGGAGCAAGAACGCTGAAGGCAAAGAGATTGTTGAAAAAGTGTATGAGAAAGCATTTTGGAAAAGGGCAGAGGAGAATGTGGTATTTAGTGCACCTCTTGTGAAAGTCTTGAGAATGGTGGATGGTGATAAACCAACCATGGGTTTTATTTATGAGGGCATGGATCAAGCCAAGGAGGCAATAAAGGAAGCATATAAGGGTAAAAGACAAAAGTATCTTCCTTTGTGGAGAATCATTGATGAAAGATGGAATAAACAGCTCCATCGACCTTTACATGCTACAGGATATTACTTGAATCCAAGGTAAGTAGTAAGTAATTTCAAAGTTTTTAAGATATATTATTAAATTTTAATTGCAAATGTTTAAACTTTAGCTAATGTTTCATACTCATTGACTCTTAACTCTCTGAAATGTACCATTACACAAAAGATTTTGAAGCGGATGGGAGGTAAAAGAAGGATTATACAAATGCATTGAGCGCATGGTCCTTGATTCCAACAAACAAGATGAGATACACAAGAAACTTTTGCATTTCAATGAGAATATTGGTACCTTTGGCATGGCTATGGTCGTTCGAAGTAGAGCAAAAGATCCACCATGTAAGTAATTTGTAAAGTCTTTCAATTATATTAGTCATGGAAAAAATTAAGTCAAACTTTCAAACTCCTTTGCTAAATCTTCTTTGTCTTTACATGCAACTTATTGGTGGCAGTAATTTGGTAGCCAGTGCCCTGAATTGCAAAAATTTGTAGTTCAGATATTGAGCTAGACGTGCAGTGCTTTTGGGTGTGAACGCATCTGGAGTTTTTTTGAGTGTATACACACCAAGAAGCGAAACTGTTTAGAGCAAAAAGGGTTGAATGATATGGTATTTGTTCAGTATAACCTTAGGTTGATGCGCAACCAATTACTGAACAAGACCCCTGAATCCAACAACTTATTCTTGGATGATGTTGATCCCTCATCAGATTGGGTTGTGGAGACTTAGCCAACAACTTTTGACAATGAAGACTTTTCCTGGATGGATTTTGATCCCCAGGCACATCAAGAGAATGTGTGCACTGATGTTGCAACTGTATCTTTGCCTTCTGGACCAGGGGAATCAAGTCAGGCTCGGAATCCCCCTGTTGAGTCTACTCATGTTGAGGATGCAGATGATGACTCTGAGTCTGAGTTTCAGTATGTGGATTCAGATTATTAGATTGTGTAGTCTCTAGTCTAGACTCTAGAGTTATTTTTAGACTTTATAGGTCATTTAAAGCACTTTTGATGATGTATTTTGATTCAGATATTCATATGACTATGGAGTGCACTTACTCTTAGTGGTATTTTGGTTTTATACACTGTTACTTGTTATATATATATGAGAAACTTCACAAATTTGTGTATAATGGTTTGGATTCACATGGATGCACATGAATATGTATTTTTTTTTCAAAATTTGAATATTTTATGTATTTTTTAGTGGCCATTTTTTTTCCGGTCCCGGCTTTTTTTGTCAACCGATTCAACGACCGGTCTGGTTCTGGTAACTTTGGTTGACGATCAACCTAGATAAAACCAAGGTGGTGATCTTCAACACATCGAAGAGCTTTCTTATAGATTTACATTTTTATTACTAGGGATCAAAGATTGAGATCACCACAACCTACACTTACCTGGGAGTACAGTTCACGTGGCCTCGTTTTGGTATGCGGTATGCCCTTTAGCCTCAACTCAGTAAAGGGTACGGTTCCCTAGCCCTCATCGAGAGAAAGTTCTTCTTGGGCCAGTTTCGGTACATCTCGTCCAAACTCTACCTCATGGAGGTGATTATCAGATCCATAGTTCTCTATGGTTTCGAGATATGGGGGCAGAGCTTTTTACAAACAGATTGGGCCAGGTTGGAGAAGATCCAGACCTTACTTCTCGAGCGTATCATCCGTTTCAAGCAGATGGTTCCACAACCCATTATTCAAGTAGAGTTTCGTGTTCACCCTTTCCTTCTTGAGGTCATCTTTTGCTTGGTCTCTTTCCTTCATAGAGTTGTATCTTTCATAAACTACTATTAGGATTGAGCGGTACCCCTACCTCTCTCTTTGCTCCTCAGAGGCTCTTACTACGGATCCCTCCTCAGTTCATACACGTGGTTGGTTCTTAGAGGCATCTCGGCTTCTCCAGTTGATGATTATCTCCCCATAGTGCCTCCCCCTGTTTAGTTTCTCCCTTGATGCACCGTGCCGTCTCTTTTCGACTAGACAGGTCCCGAATCAGGCTAGTAGAGGGGATATCTACAGGTTGTACATTCAAGTCACTTGGACTTCACCTCTGATGAGTTTGGGCTCAAAGGTGTCCTTCTATCTAGAGCATTTTTTGGAGCTGCAGGATGGCATTGTCGTTTTCCCTCCTTATACACGCAGGCATTGGATGCACTCAATCAGGATCCCTCTGGGACAACTTTGGGTTGGATCTCACCGACTCTGGATTAAGATGGATCACCATATACCATGGTTAGATAGGATTTCCCAGATGTGCCACTTACAGGATCTGGAGACAGAGATGCACCTCATCTTTAGGTGCCCCATATATTATGAGATCAGAGGACACTACCATTGTCTTTAGAGGGACTTAAGGGGATCACTCTCTACTTTCTTTTGGTACTAGGACCAAATATGCCTAGCCCTCTTCATCAGGGAGATTTTTCAGCCACAGATATCAGTTCCTGCATGCCATTACCCGCTTTGGGATGACCAAGACGATCACATCATACTTTCATCCGTTAAACCAGATGTGCCACTTACAAGAGCCGGAGACAGAGATGCACCTCATCTTTAGGTGCCCCATATATTATGAGATTAGAGGACGCTACCATTGTCTTTAGAGGGACTTGAGGGGATCACTCTCTACTTTCTTTTGGTACTAGGACCAGAGATGCCTATCCCTCTTCATCAGGGAGATTTTTCAGCGACAAATCTTAGTTCCTACATGCCAGGCCCCGCTTTGGGATGACCAAGACAATTGTGATGTCCCGTTCCCAAGATTAGGCCAGCAGGGAGTGACTTAGTAGTCTATAGGTTCCCGTAGACTATAGTCAGGCACAAACAGGGAACCAGATGGAGAAATAAGGAGGAATTAACGGCTAAACGATGAATTAAGCCAAAATACTTAAGAAAAGTCACTTAAGCCTAAGTCAACGGAGAATTAGAATGGAAAGGTGATAAGGGGGGGACTTAATTGACAAATAAATCACTTAGGAGGAAAGGCGCCTAGGTTAAGTGATGTCAACGAAGAATTAGGTCGGGAAAGATATAAATGGAGGAATTTGACCTAATTCCTTATTATGCATTGTTATGATTTGATGTTGAGATCTTCCAGAGGAGGAGGAGAGCCGACCTTACTGTTTTGTGGATTTCTGGAGGAAACCACCACCCTTGATCGGTTTCGGTGTTGAGAGACACACCCTAGCCCATCGGAGATACCATCCAGGTATTTCACTGTTCTTTTCAGGATTATTCAGTGTGGAGGGCGCAACTCAGCCAAGGAGGGCGCAAGCTATTTTGAGGATTCAGAGATCTGCAGTAGACCTGTGTCCCGATTGCAGATTCATTCCGACCCAGTAGAGATCCAGCCAGGGCGCTTCCATTGAGCCATTTATCATCAGATTCCAACGATGGAATCTTGCAGATCCATCCATCCAGCCATTTTGGGCGTAGTCATTCCGGACAGACGTTTGGCGTTGCATGCAGATGTTCCAGGGTAGATCCGGCCAAACTCTTCCGACCCATTTCATCATTTGACGAGACGATCGTTTTGAGCCATATAGCAGCCGATTCCGACGGTGGAATCTTGTGGGGCACATTCAGTGTCCAAGGAGGGGCGCAAACCCCCTAGGGGTCCAGATCCCGTGCCGTAGAGGTCTGATCCGAGTTCCGACAGACATCTATTCTAGTATAGAGACCAGGGCGCATCTATTGGAGCAGTTCCAAGCACATTCTGACGGTGGGTTCTTCAGATCGGGTTTTCCAGCTGGTAGCGGTTACCGTATTTATCTGGGATCGCTCATTTTTGCCGATCTATCCGTGCATGCATCAGATCTGCCATCTTCGTATGATCACGGGTATTTTTTGTTATTCTATTGTATTCCAGTACAGATCCAGGAGATCTTACTGACGTCTAGATTCTATATTTCCAGTAGGCTATTGTATTTCCATGCTTGAACCGTTATTATTCATGATATTGAGCAGTTGACATTCTATACCCTTGCATGCACTCTTTTATGATTGTTAAACATTAAATATGCAACATGCACATGTAATGACCCACATGCACCCGCAATAACCAACATGCAACCACAATAACCGAAGAACACACAGCTAAAACGCATCCAGAAACCCCCAGTGTATCAGATCTGCACGCCAGAGCCTTAGAACCGTAGCAAATATCTTGATCAGCCGGATCAGAGATATTTCAACGATCACATCATACTTTCATCCATTAAACCGAAGCAACAAGCAACGAGTAAAGCCCTAGAGTATACCAAATAGCAGATTGGTGAGACCTCGTGTTTCTCCTCAGCCTCCCCCTCAAGAGTCAGATTGTTATCAGTGAGACTAGTTCGGAGGTGTCGAACTGTACACCCAGAGAGATAGAGGGATTAGTTCCAGACGGATCCAAAGCGGGTCACCTCCCACCTGTCAAACCGCCTCCTAGATTCAGATGAGCTGCCAGAGATCTATCCAAAGTTTCTTTCTTTTGACCTCGAATGCTAGGAGTACACCCCTCTCCTATGTCCCCCCAGGATCATATGGCCAAACCCCAGATATTTCCCGAGGACTTCGACAGCTAGTCAGTGCCTAGTTCGCCCCTCTCACCCGTGACTATAAGACTTGGGAGACCTTGACAACCTCATCGTCAAACCTCTCTGTTGCTCTCTCTCTCTCTCTCTCTCTAGATAGACTTTTATGTTGGACTTACTCACTTATATTTTGGATTATTTTGGATCATCGTACTTTTGCCACGATTTTATACATTTTTGAGGCTACACCATTTTAGGTTTCTTTCTTTATGTTATTCTTAGGCTTCAACAGTATCTAGGAGTAGCATTTGCACTCGCACATTGTACTCATACTTGATGTAATCTTCAGTCCCATTGACCTACTTTTGTGGTCATTCGTTGGACATTAATAAAATTATCTTATCTATCTTATCTTATAGAATTGAATTTTATTTAATTGAATTTTCTCACAAAATGGATTGTTGAATTCATACGAGACTGATACTAAAATCTAAAGCAAAGAATGAAACTTCTCCTTTAAAAGAAACCCTCTCTCTAGGAAAAATTTCTTGAAAGGAAGCAGATTAGAATGAAAACATTGTGGAGCTCCATACGTGAGCCCCAAATGCCCAAACAAAAACATAGGAAAGCAAAAAAAGTGATGAATAATGAAGGAGGCAATTGACGAGATAAACTAAAACAAATTAGTAAGTATAATTTGCAAGGGAAAGAACACAATAATAATTACCCAAACTAAACACAACAAAACTTTCAAAACATTTCAACTAACCGAGCTCTTCTTCGTAAGAAGAAAGATTAATATATCAGAAGTACACAAGAAAAGCAAACATCCAACCCTTATAAGCACCATATTTCTGTGAATTAGAACTGGCTAGCAAATAAGAAAACTCACCTTGGAACACTTTTGCACCAAATTTACGCATAAATAAACATTCAAACAAACAAAAAAAGTTAAATTTCAAATTTTTATTAATGTCCTCTTGAGACCAAGATAGGTCAAAGTGACTAGTGATCACAGCCAACAATAATAGCCAAACCAAAACATGGGGTTGCAAAATTGAAAATACCCCCCAACATGAGATGAAATGATATGAAAGTAGAGTTCAAGAGCAGTAGGACATGAAATTAGCTAAATATAGCCATTCAAGTAGGTTATCCCAAGAAGGAAAACCCTATAAAGTGAAATAGGGCTAGTGAAAAACTATAGCTTGGACAAAGATGCAACTACCACAAGGGAAGAAGGGAGCTAGCCCTACTAATCATTCGAATCAATAATGTAGATGTCAACACCAAGTGCATTTGAGATAATGGTGGTGGTTAGCACTGAAGACGAGGTAGGACCATTCCTAACATATAGGGCCAAAGATGTGCAGTAAAAGGAAAGAAACTAGTAATGATTCTACAAGTAGGTGTCTTGCATAAATGACTGTCCCAAGCAGCTCAGATCCACCCAGAAACCCTCGATGTTGCATGGTATGGAACCTAGGTTGTGCAGGCTAGGGAGCAATGCTAAGCAGCCATAGTAATGTCACACTTAATAGCTGTGGGGCATTTCACCCCCCTAGTGCATTGGGCTGGGAGAAATAAGTAATGTGGGTAACCTGGGTAGCTGTTGCAGAAGAGCTCTAAAGTTGACATTGTATGAGAGAAAGGGCCTCCTTGGAGTCTGATTTTCTGCGTTAAATGACAAAAAACAACCGCTGTTATGTTTTGGACAGCGTGTTAAAACTATCCAAAACGAGGGGAAAATATAATTTGTTTGCTTGGAGGGATCCTGCAGGGTTAACACACGAAATATAGACGAGAAATAGAGAAATAAATTGCTCAAAAGATCAATACAAACCACAATGAACAACAAGGAAAGGGACTAATCTAATTGCAAAGATTCACAAAATACAATCAAGAAATAAGGTTAGAACACAAACAGACAATTTCTTTATTGATAGGCTTGCAAGAGGGTAGTGTGCAAGTCCACAATCGGTACAATGATCACTTTGCTCAAAGAAGAGTCACTAGTCTAAGAGAATGAGAGAGAGGAGAGAAGAGAGGAGAAACTATGCTAGCTGTTGCAATATGCGACCAATAACCAATGAATACCATCCAATATATAGGAGAGGAATGTGAAAAAAATAGGAGTTAATGCGCATGAGGGAATAAGTGTGAGTGAGAAATTTAGGAATTAATGCGCATGGGTGAGTTATGAGTGAGTGTATGCGCATGGTGAGTTAAATAATGGCTAAGATGCACGGAGGATAATTTTATCTTTCCAACGCATGTTAGATTGCTAAATTTGGCCAACGGATGAGGGAGTTATGAGTTAAAGGGAAATTTGCCCTATTTTTTAGAGATTTCCTAAAATTTAGGAATTTTGCGAAAAGCAATTTAGGGATAATTTTTAGAAATTGTTTGCATGGAAAGTGAGAATATGGAAAGTCAGAGGAATAGAGTGAGAAAAATTAGCCTTGAGGGGCTAAACTTTCTCTAGAAATGCCACCTCACCCGTGCGCTTTCTCTTTAGCTTCATTAATTCTCATTTAATGCATAATTCTTGGAAAATGCGCCATTGGTCCATGATGTCATGTAGATGCCACATCATCTTGATACTTTGCCACATGTCGAAATCTAAGCTTGCCACTTGTCACTGCTGGAGATTACGATGACTGCTAAAAATAGAAATTTCCAAAAATAGCCATCTAGTCTCAAAAATTTGAAACTTGTCGAAACTAACCCAAACTCTCGACACATGCTCGGAATGACTAGGAGACCACCATAATGTGTCTACTACTAAAAATAGACACTGCTAAAAATAGAAAGTCCTTGCATGTCCATGATATTATACACATTGGATTCGATTTTTTGGAAGGAACCCTGGTGCTCAACTTGCTAAAAATAAAAATTTGTGCCAAATCATCCCGGAAGAGGTCCAAAAGACTCAAAATGTCTCAAGGATCAATAATATGTGCTAGGAATCAGAATGTGGAACCTGGAGCTCAAACTGCTAAAAATAAAAAGTTCTTGCATGTCGCTCGAAAAAGTGCTATCGGGCCTAGAATCATGCAAGGACTGTCCTTGTACACCCAAAATTGCTCCAAACTGTTAAGAGACCCACTCAAACCTTGTCTCCTAAAAAGTAGCAACACCAGTGGTATGTAGACATCTCTCTCAAAATGCATGGGAAACCAAGCTAACTCTACCTTTGAACAAACAACCATGTACTGATCATATACCTGCCTCTGATGGGAACCAATCTCTTGCTCATCACAAATGCTAAACTCTAGGAGAATCTCAGAATGCTAGCGAAAATAGTACATGCTGGCTCTTAATCCACAAGATTTTCAAGTGTGAAAATTTAGGGGTTAACAATAAATTGGCACCATTGCCGGGGAACACCAACCTTGGTGACAACGACATCGGTGAGTTTTATTTTATTTGATTCACTTGATGACTCCACATGATACAAGGGCGACTCCACAAAAGACTTACGCAAAAATATCTTTCGGTTTCAATTCCCTCACAAGGTCTAGTTCCAAGTTTCAATAAACCCAACACCTTTTCTCGAAACAAGACTATTCCTTCACCAAGAACTATTCTCGAAGTTGGTAAGCGTATGAGTTCTTAGGTAAGTTCCTTTTCAACGAGCACTATGGTGAGTGTATCTTCGACATCTTCATCTCTTGTTTTATTCCCATCTCAAGCTAGTTGTAGGGTAGCGACTGTGCTTGTTTCTATTTGAGATTAGCAATATGGATGCAGCTGTGAGGTCACTAGTAAGGTGGAGATTTTTTGCCTTTGACCCACTAAGTTTTGCTTCATTCCCAGATTATCCTCATGACTTACCTGCACATAAATGGATTAAACACATACCTTTGTTTGTAGGGTGGTTGGGAGAATCAATTGAGTATCACTTGGCTAAATTTTTGCAAATGGTGCGTGATTTTGATGTGGAACATGAAGTTTTGGTGATGAGGATGTTTGTGTCAACCCTCGAGGGGGAGGCACGAGCATGGTACAAGTCCCTTCCCGATGCTTCCATTGATGGATGAGATTCCTTACATTTTCTTCTTATGCACAATTTTTTCAATTATTAAAAAGCATGAAAGTGAAACTATTTTCCAATTTAACACTTGTTTTTCCAAATTTTCTGCCTTTGACCCACTAAGTTTTGTTTCATTCCCAGATTATCCTCATGACTTACCTGCACATAAATGGATTAAACACATACCTTTGTTTGTAGGGTGGTTGGGAGAATCAATTGAAGATCACTTGGCTAAATTTTTGCAAGTGGTGCGCGATTTTGATGTGGAACATGAAGTTTTGGTGATGAGGATGTTTGTGTCAACCCTCGAGGGGGGAGGCACGAGCATGGTACAAGTCCCTTCCTGATGCTTCCATTGATGGATGAGATTCTTTACATTTTCTTCTTGTGCACAGTTTTTTCAATTATTAAAAAGCATGAAAGTGAAACTATTTTCCAATTTAACACTTGTTTTTCCAAATTTTCTGCCTTTGACCCACTAAGTTTTGCTTCATTCCCAGATTATCCTCATGACTTACCTGCACATAAATGGATTAAACACATACCTTTGTTTGTAAGGTGGTTGGGAGAATCAATTGAGGATCACTTGGCTAAATTTTTGCAAGTGGTGCGCGATTTTGATGTGGAACATGAAGTTTTGGTGATGAGGATGTTTGTGTCAACCCTCGAGGGGGAGGCACGAGCATGGTACAAGTCCCTTCTCGATGCTTCCATTGATGGATGAGATTCCTTACATTTTCTTCTTATGCACAGTTTTTTCAATTATTAAAAAGCATGAAAGTGAAACTATTTTCCAATTTAACACTTGTTTTTCCAAATTTTACAATCAAATTCCTAACAAAAACAGGCCTAACGAAGTTGCTGCTTTGATTTATTATCTTGAGGCATTTGGGCATTTGATGGTATTTTTGGTGTTTTTCTCAGGAATAAAGACCCTCAAAATATGGAGGAACCACAAGCTGCCACTCTCAAGTTAGAAAGAAATTACCTTGCAGCCTGTGAACTCCCTTCGATCCGTGCCCCAAACCAACCAGTGAAAGTAACTCCACTCGATTATCCTCAACCATTGGTTGTTACAACAATGCAAGAAGTTTGTGTTATTGAAGATGAACCACAACTTGCACCGTATCAAGTTTTCAGAGATGAACATGAGGGTGAGAGCCCAAGTTTAGATGATCTGGAACCCATAGTTGCACCATTTGAGTCATGTTATCGTGCAATTTGTACTTTGATAGAGGGAAAGGTTAAAGGAGAGCAAATTGGCGTAACTGGAGACTATCCTATCACTGTCACCTCAATAGGATGTCTCTTTCTATTTAGGGTGGTAGGCCCAGGGGAGACGTCTTCGATGACCTGGGGGTTTGAGAAGGCAGAGTCAAAATGGCTAGATAAGGATCCTCTCTCACAAGTCACCACGGATTAGAAAGTCCGGTTTTATAACCAATGAAAACATAATATGTCAAAGTGTACCTTCCCAGAATAAAGCAACAAGAAACTATATATATTTGCAGGTACACTTGTTGTTTAGCACTTCATAAAACCATAGACTTTCTCAATAAAAACAATTGGCTGATAATAGTGAAGTAAACTTAAAATTATAACAACAATATTTATAAGGGAATACTTCACATTAAATGCCTTGCAATAGCTTCAAAAATGACTAAGAATCATTAACCATTGAAATCATAATACTAGCATTTGGAAGTAAACAAGACAATGAATAAATCAACCTTTTCAACTGCTTTTAGAATCTTTTAATGTTGCAATTAATGGTTGTAGCTTACTTTAGTGATAACAACAATATTGTTCGTAGGTTAAGCTATTCTAGGGTTAGAAAATGTTAGTAGGTTGCTTGAGGTAAAAGATTTGAGGGTTGGTTTCATCAATCAAACAAATTTAAGGTCTAATGCAGTGCCTTTTAGGGCTAATGGAGTCACTTGCAGTAGCAAAACTTGATGGAAACAAATGATAATGTAAGAGCTAAGGACCAAGAAGGATGAAGATTGAGGTGTTGGTAACCCAAGGCCTCAATCAACTAGACTTAGAGGGAAAACAACTACTAGGAAGTAGGTAACCCTAGGCATTAGCGATTTTGCTTCTTCTTTAGCTCAAGCTTGAAACAATTACTCACTTGATGAAGCAAATGACACTAGAGTGCTGCAATGGCAGGGCTCTAGTATAATGCTTCAAAGGTAGGGTTTCTAGCACAATATAGTAGGTGAAAAATTGTTAAGACAAGGACAATAACATGTGTTTGTTCTCCTAAGGTTTTAAACTAGCAATTTCATAATCTTGGAATAAATGCAAAGTAAATGTACCATAACCATTCAAATCAAAGAAGGATTGCAGAAATTCACTTACATCCACCAAGAATAATCTAGCAATAAGCCTAGTTGAAGATTTTCCACCAAGAAAAATGCCAAGAAACACCAAATTAAGCGTCCTCCATGAAGTGCGCCTAAAATTTCAGCCAATAAACCCTAAGGAGGGTGCAAATTTTAGACCTCACTTGTGTGAGTGAAAGATGATGAAAAAATACAAGGGAAAATCCCTTATTTATACAGTTTCAATGACTAGAATTAGGTCAAAAAAGGTCGACATGGCCAATTTACATGTAATATCCAATGTTTACATTAAATGACATAAGAAAACCCTAAATCAAGCATAAAGGGTGACATCATGCCCTTTTAGGGTGACGTTAGGCCTTTTTAGGGCAACGTTGGCCTCCAGGAGAAAAGCGTAGGTCTCCTAAGGCGTCTGGATCAAACCACACGTGCCTCCAAAGTGTCCAAAACGCTGGGTGATGTCATGTGTCACATGGGTGACGTCATGGGCCTTTCAAGGCCTACATCATAGTGAGAAGGGAAAGACCCCCTTGGGTCCAAGCCTGCTAGGCTGTCTCTGGTGGAACGTCGTCCTCTCTCTCTGGTGCAAACCTATGATCTATCTCTGCCCTCGGCTGGGGTCTCAACATCCATCTGTTGGGCTTTTAGCCCTATGGAGGTCCGAACTAATCATCTCCCCATGTGTACCTGTCCGTCGGGTGTGGCCTTGCAACAACAACAAGTACGCCCTCCATGGGCTCATAAGTCATAGGCATAATAGCAATGTCAATCACATCTAATAATCAAGTTATTTAAATATGTGCATGAAACCCCCTTTCCTAGACAAGTGCTCAAAGACGTTATGCTATTCTACAAGCCAGGTTTGGAGGGGACATTAGGATGTCCTATTGGGCTAGTTCTCATTAAATGTGGGATATTTCTAGGTGAAGACAAATCCAGGCCATGCAAGTGGATGAGGTGGTAAGGGATGTCTGAGCAATGGGTGCAGTGATGACAAAGGAATGTATGGCTTACCTGTGGGTGTCTGTAAAGAGGGTGAGCTGCACCTCGTCATGGATGCAAATGTTTCCATCTTATTCATGCCTTTTATCTTTAATCTTATTGCTTTTTCTTTCAAGATACTAGTTAGGGGACACTGCCCTGGCGTGGTGACCAGTGGTGACAATGTTACCCACAAGCATTTCACGGAGATGAGAACGTTGGCTTGTGATGAGACCCCCTTTCTCTTGACTATGCCACCAAGAGCCACTACCCTGGTGTGGTGACTAGATGAATGGTAGTGTCATACCGCTACATGCCCATGGACCTAATAGGTTGGCTCGTGATGAGACCCCCTATCCTCCAACTAGGTCTTGATTTTATTATTTTATGGGTTCGTTTGTTTCTTGCTGAGAAGCCTTTTATTGCTTTCTCGAGAATCCCTGCACGAAGCATCTGAAGGTTTTGTTCTTTTGGCTTTTATCTCTTGCCATCTACTTTTACCCTCTTGGCCTTTAGCCCCTTCTTCCCACAAGGTAAGGTACAACCCTTTGCTAGCTTGGCAAACCCAATGCCCGAACTAGTGTAGGGGATGGATGAGAGGGAAAAAGATGAAAAGTGATAAGTATGGTGGGAACCGACGATGAGCTTGCATGAACCCACCCAGTGGCAACTCAAACCCTATGGGAACTGTTGCCGTCCTTATACACACTTGCAAACGTGAGCTAAGTCTGACTCACTTAGTGTGTCCTTGGAGGCACAATGCCTAGGTTCATAGCCCACGCTGTCACTTTGACCGGAACCTCTTCCGTCTAGGCTCACTCCTAAGGAAGCCAAGGGGGGTAGTCCCTAGTTTCTAGTTAAATTTTAAAGTTAAGTTCTAGGAGTTGATTTTAGTTTGTTAAGGTTTGGGGGGATTCTAACGTAAGATGTTAAGGCAACAATGCAAGATACAAGGTTAGTATGTTAAGCAAGCCTTTTCCTAGGGCAATTAAGACTAGTGCCTAAGATTGGGCAAGGGGTCAACTAAATTAAAGTGTTTTTCGTTACAATAGTATAACAAGTTACTTACAAAAGAATAAAGATACCAATACTTACAATAAAGAATATTAAGATACAATGATACAATGAGCAAGCTAACCACGTTTAAATGTTTGTGCAGGATTAAAGCATTATCATCAACACATTCAAGTTATCATCAACACATCCATAAAAAAGATTTAGAGATTTCAAGCACAAGTATTTTAAGATGGTGAAGATTAGCAACACTCTTAGTTATTAAACCCACAAAGTATTTATTAGATTAAGCCCCAAGGTTGGATTATTAAAGGTTTCTTAAGATTATCAAGTTTTAATTACCTTTATTAAGATTTTCACCAAAGCTTCCTCCTCGTATTGCCAAATGGCTGCTGGATGCTCAAGATAGTATAGCAACGAGGCTAACCCTAGCTGTCATAGTCAGCCCAAAGCATTGAGCTTTTACGGAAAGGACACTCCTTCGTGCCATGAGACCGTCCCTGACCTATCACCGTCCGTTGCCCTCCTCAATACCCGTTTTAGATGGTGAAGATGGTGGTCTAAGGTGCCCTATTAAGTCTATTAAGTTAATATATGAATTAGGTAGACTTTTAGGTGTGTTTTAGAGTGTTTTAAAGATTTTATGACACTTTTAAAATGTGATTTAGTGACTTGGCCGAAACTTACGTCAGCTTAAAATGTGTTGCTTAAGCTTATGAAATGAAAAGTTATTAACACATATAAGCTATGCGAGAGCAAATTATTTATTGCACCAATATATAGCTTGCAAAGAAAATAAGTAAAACCACAAGGGGCAAGAACAACTTGCCAACAAGATGAAAAGAAACACACTTATCTTATGTTGATTTAACACATTTAGATCCAAGCACAAGTGTGATAAAGAAGATTTAAGTGTTAGCCTACACAATCAACTTAACCATGAAGTTACTTCCAATATGTGGCAAATGGCCTTAAAAGATTAATGCATGAAATAAAAACACCATCTACTTATGGAAGCATTTAAACATTTAGGGTTAGATTTAAGCATGTAAAGTAAAGACTAAACTTTAAGGAGCTTAAGCATGCAAATAGATCTAGCATAAGTTGATTATGCCCAATAGGCTTAAACTAGAGATTGATTATGTGTGAGATCTAGATCTAGAATATACCAAAACATGAAGCACTTAGATCAATAACACATATTAAACCCTAACCTTACCTTTGGGGTATTCTTCTCCCAATAGGTAGGCAATTATTAGACTTAGAGAATGCTTGAAAGAGAAAAGGAAAGAAGAAAGAGGAAGAAGAAAGAGAGAGAGGCAAGCAAGAGAAAGAAGAAAGAGAGGTAAGCAAGCAAGGGAAGCAAGCAAGGCAAGTAAGCAAGAGAAGGAGCTCACTAACCCCATGTCCTAGCTTGCGAGAGTGACCTTGAGATGAAGAAATGAAAGTAGATCTAAGCCCAAACTCACATGTGGGAGGTAGGTCGTACCAATCCTCCTCCCAACCTATGAGCAAGTAAGAAGTTGCTAGAAAGTGAAGAAAGAATGAGAAATTAGCTAGGAAAAATGAAGAGAAAGGTTGAGAATGTTACTCACTTGAAGAGAAGGGTCTTGGAGTGTTGTGTGAATGTTTTTGGGGTAGCATAACCCTCTCAACCAGATCTGAACCTGCAAAAACCAGCAAGGTATACTTGCTGGAAATGCTACACACAACAAGCAAAGATGAAGAAAAATTTCTATTTTTGGTAGAAATTTTCCACATAGAAAATTTTATAGAAAAAGTAGATTTAGATGACCTATATGCTATGTTAAGCTAGCTGAAATATAGATGAATGTGAACAACAATGAGAAGAAGAGTAAAAGGGTGAGAAAGTATGGAGTTTGTATGTGTTTCAAGGGAAGAATCTTCCTTGGTGCATTCCCAATGAAACCCTTGAAGCTAAACCTGCAAAACTTGAGAGGTGATGTGCATACAAGAGATAATATGTTGCATATACTAACAAAATGACATTTCAATCCTATCTAGCAAAACAAGATATATAGATCTACAAGCATGTGCATTACTAGATCTACTCAAGTAACATTTTACCTAAGATCCAATGTTTGCAATCACCAAACAAATTTGAACAACTTTACCTCATGTGTATGGCAAGAAAAAACATGTGCATAACTCTTCCAATTATCCTCCAAAGCTTCTCTTTATTACTCAAGAAATAGATCTTGGAGAGAACTTACTCCAAAACCCTAAGAGCCAAATAATGGAAATGAGAGAGAGAGAGAGAGAGAGAGAGAGAGAGAGAGAGAAATCAAGTAGCATAACAATAGCTCAAGATATAGTGGTTGGGAGTGAGGAAATGGATCTATTTATACTTGGAGAGGAAAACCTACCTGTCTTGGATCAATGCCAAGTGTCCACCACCAAGCACAAGAAGAGATCCCAAGGCTAGGGCACACCATCTAGGGTTTAGATCATAGATCTAGGGTGTAGATTGGTGTGGGAAATGTTGGGATCACACAAAAGAGTGGTGTGAGGCTTATGGGATACGTGCCAAGGGAGAAAAAAGAGCCCAACCATCAAAAAAAGAATTTCATGCACATATCTAAATAACTTGATTATTAGAGGGTGCACCATTTGGGGGAGAGGAGAGGAATGGAGAGGAATTAATGAGGGACAGGGATTGGAGAAGCATTGGGATGAAGCAAAGAGGTAGTGGGAGGCTAGGAAAAGCGTGCCAAGGGATAGCATAAGTTCCCATTGATTTTTTTTATCATTTTTTACTTTTTGGAGACTTTCTAGAAGGAAGGCACACCACTCTAGGAAAAGTGACGTTTTTTCTTTATGGCTAGGTGGGGGGGGTGATGTGAGGGTTGGAAAAGGTTATGATAGGTTAGGAAAGGTTAGGAAAAATCTCTCTCACCTTTATCCATCTTTACATCATCCTTTTAACTCATTTTTAAAAATTACATTTTTGCTATGTTTGGACTTAACAATTAAAATTGTTGTTTTTGACTAACTGACACTCTAGGTGGACAAACCCATAGCAAAAGTTGTCTGATCGAGTTGAAACTTGGTTCATGGATGTGGGGGGTGCTATTCCATTTATTTTGAGCACAAATACCCCTATCAAAAGTCCAAGGACCTAGTTTTTACAATTTTTGCTCCGGAAAAATTAATTAATTAAATAATTAAACCTCCAAACTTAGGGAAATTTAATTAAAAATTAATTAATTAAAAAAAACTGACTTAGACTTGATGGAATTCCGCGAGACTTTCTAAGATATCTTGCATGGTCATTTACAATGATTCCCTATAATAGTTACCAAAAGATAAGCCCACTAGAACGCCGTTCACCACTTTGGACGACTTATTGCAAGTGTGAGGGAAAAAACTCAAGGGAAATCAATAAGGCTGAAAAGCCCAATTGATAACCTGAGGATAAAAAACCCTCAGTGAAAGGAACTCTCCAAGTGAACCGATCCCAAGGTAACTGACCTAGACATGATCCATGCAGACCTATTACATTATTGACCCACGCAAGGGTGTGGAAATTCTAGTTACAAAAAGAAGTGTTGGGGCCAAACATGCCCTCTAGAACTAAAAGTCTTCAACAAATTTGCATCTGATGATGCATCTCTTCATGGCACATGGAGTTGACCACCTATGTTGGAGAGGCGGTCAACAGGAACCGACTTACTAGGGCATCCTGTCATTCCCCCCAAGTGTGGACAAGTGGAGAGGCATATCTGACCTTGAAACTTCTTCCAGGAGTTTGTGATTGCCTGATCTATCATTTTGGAGAGTTTCAGGAGGTTTGGAGGTCTCATTCACCCAGGCCGAGTTATCTAGGGTTTCAGGCATCCAGGGGGGCGCACCATTCAGTGGAGGAGTTCAAATCCACAGGGTTTGAGTGTGACTTTGGAGATTTGGGCACCTGGGTTGTCCTTACAGTTGCCCGATCTATTAGTTGGCATATTTCTTGGGGTGATTGGACACTTTTGGCAGCAGGGCTGAATTGTTGAGGAGCTTCAGCTATCCAGCAGGGTGTGGCACCTTCCTGCTAGGGGGTTTTGCATTCTTATGTCCCAAATCTACTTGTATTCAGTCTTCATTTATATCCATCCTTTGGAGGCTTATTGTAGTCTTCTGTTGGAGCATTTTGTAGCAACTCTATTGTCTATCTTCTTGGTCATCTGTTGAGCATTCCAAATCGACATCTTCATTGTAGCAGGTTTCTCTATTTCATGAATAAAAGCAGTTTTGAGATGTTTTGGCTTGTCTATCATATTGCGTATGGTTGAGGTATGTTCCATGGTTCTATCTTCTTGTTTATTGCTGCAATACACATACATAACACATCAATAAACCCTAAGGCCCAAATCAAGAGGCCATCTTGCAAGTAAACACATCTAAACAAGTAGATCAACAAAGTGTTTGACGAAATACCACAACCAGAAAAAGATTTAAAAAGACACCAAAACCGTGATGATCCTTGCATAATGGCTTGGGATCATCACAGGGATTCATCATAACCATAATTGTTTGTGCGGAGTAGTATAATTAGGGAAACCTTAATAGTTGTTACCTTAATGCGTGGGAAAATGCTTAAGGGGAGTGTGTGAAGTCAGATGGAAACTTTGAGATCTAGGTTCTCCTCGTGTTGGACATCCAACACCCTTAGTGAACTTACTGGTGAGGCCCTGGGGCTTCGGTAGGTTCTCCGCAAGTTTCCAAACAAAGAGGTAACCTCTAAAGAGGCCACACATCTCTCATTAATCTACTTTCAATTTACCCTAATAATACACGCGATCAACAACTGCCCACGACACTTTTAAGGCACTGGTTCTATGGTTATATCTTTATGTGTATGAGCAGTATTTTCATTCATGTGTGAGTGTCTAACAAATTTATCAATCTTGCAGAAATCGTATCCTACTTGGTTTATGCATGTATCTTTATGAATGGACAAATGCTTTATATGAATATCTTATCTAATGAATGATCAATGTTGAATGCTTATGTTTTATTTGCAATAAACTCCTAGAATAGTTCTTTTGCTTAACGTAGCTTAAAGAGCCTTAGTATTTTTGTTAGGGACTACCCCCCCTTGGCTTCGCTAGGAGTTGGCCTAGACGGAGGAGTTGAGGATCAGGTGACAACACCTTGACTCGAGACTTGCCCCCAATGACACACTAAGTGGATGGAAGATTTCTTCCACGATAGCCCAAGTGTGTATAAGGCGGCAGCAAGGCCTTGAAGTGCCAACACCTCTTGCATCTATCTCTTTCCTTGGACAAGTATTATCATTTCTTTATTTCCCAAGTGATATTGTTGCTGTTATTGACTCCATAAGCCCCTAAAGGCACTGATTTCTATGCTGTTGTGGATGAATGAGATCAAAACAACTTTCAAACTCTCTTCCTAAATCTCTTACTAACTAACACTAACACTAATCTAGCCTAGTAAACTGACCCTACCTTGCTGCTGTCATAATCACTGCTACAACCATTACCTAGCAGCCAGCCTATCCAAGCTTATATGACCTCTTAAATCAGCCCAGAATTTGTATGAAGGCAAGGTACAATCAACCAAAACTGAAAGTGTGCATTTAATTGCCTCTTCAAAGTACATTTTTGAAGGTTTTATCACAGCTGTCATTACTGCTGCTGTTACAGTTATCTTGGACAGTTTGTTTGCTGGTTGATAAATCTCTAGAACTTGCATATGAGAAATAATTATCATTTAATACTCTAAATATCTTGTTATATTGTTCAAATAAGTGCATTTTCTGAGATACATTGCAGCTGTTATCATATACTTACTGCTGTCATCACTGTCAATTTGCTGCTGTTATAAGTGTTTAGACAGCCTTTTGAAACACATTATTTGACCTGTATCTACTTAGAACTTGCAAGTGGCAAAAGTATATCTCGTTACATTAACTAAACAAGTTGCAATTTGTGGATAGATTACAGCTGCTACATATTTATCTCTTCGATGTATAAACTTGTCTAGTAGCAGATTTTTTATCATAAAGTCACTATTTGTTGAAGCATTGATATCGTTGATTATTGCTATAATGTTTTCTGTTTCATTGGTAAAGGGAAGGTATCGTTCACATTAAGTTCCCTTGACCCTTTGAAGTTGACCAAAGTGACTTCTTTCCTTCAAGTGATCTAGAGAGAGGGGTGGGTTTTACCTTGTCTTATTTCCATTCATCAACCAACTAGGCCCTGGGACGTTTCCCTTGGAGTGAGTACTTTCTCGTCCTAAACAGAAAGAGGTATCATGTTGGGGTCACAGTGATAGGACTACCTCCGTGTTACGCCAATCTAAGCCTACTTGCCTTTGGGCTTTGGGCAAGTACAGATTGTGCGATAACAAGTCATTTTTCATGGTTGCATATCTTTGGTTGATGGAGCTTTGGGGTTAGTAGTTTGTGGTTTTACTTGATACCTTGGTTGATGGATGAGAGATGCTCTTTGGTGCTATGCTTGGTGGATGCTTATGTTGTTCAAGGTTAGTCTAGCCTAACGCATACATCTCGTGGTCTCTTTTTATTATTACTTTGGCTTTTGTGGGGTTTACTCTAATTCTCATTTTGAGGTATACACCTAATTGGAACACATGTGAAGGCACTTCATAGTTTTTTATTTTGTAATGGAGGCATCCCCCTTCCTAGCAACTCAAACCATATCTTAGTTGGAATAAACCTACGGTGATGGCATATTAAATTAAGTATTATTTATGGTCGTCACCTTCATGTTCAAGCATACATAATTTTTAACCCATGTGGTTAAATAATGGCACATATGTGAAGGCAGGGATAATGTATTTTATGGGTTCACCTCCTTAGCCGCCCTTATTATGAAATTGTGGGATTCCATAAACTTAATATAACGTGAACCCAAATTTATATGGAGTTGTCATTTGAGCCAAGCTTAGATGTGATTGAAGAGGGATGGCAATACTTGAGTAGTGTTGACCGTGATCATATTTCAAGTTGAGTTGGTAGACTTATTAAATCCATCGGTTGTCCTCATTCACATTACAACATGAAAATTGTATCATATTATCAAATATGTTAGGGCCGTGTTGAAATGAAGCTGCCACCATTATGGGCACATTGGAGTAGCCGTTTTTTTAGTCGAGCTTGCAATTGGGTAATGCTATGATGACTTGGTTCACGTATGGATGGGGTTGTCCCTTGTGGCTCGTATCTTCATGGATGTCGTTCACATTTGGTTGGCTGTCGTCCTGTTAACCTATGGATTTTCTCCCTTGAAAATCCTGAGGGTTAAGAGCCAACATGGTTTATTTTAAGCTGACATTCAAAGATTTTCCCAGAGACAATTATGTTTTGAGCCAG
The DNA here is from genome assembly GCA_009831015.1 of Picea engelmannii. Lineage (NCBI taxonomy): Eukaryota > Viridiplantae > Streptophyta > Pinopsida > Pinales > Pinaceae > Picea > Picea engelmannii. The sequence goes on along the minus strand of ML778900.1, from coordinate 507,729 downwards.
GGTTGTTTCCCACCAGGGATAGGTACATGATTGGTTTGGTAGTGTTCTTTATTTAAGAGACATAAGTTTGCACAACATTTCATGGACATGGAGAGATTACTATATATAGTATAGTCCCTATTTTTTAGGAGACAAAGTTGATATGTCCGCATGGTGATATTGATTATATAATCGAGGTCCTTGCGAGATTTTGGATCGAGTGAGCCTTTTCCAGATGACATGTATGCAATTTACTATTTTCGAAGAGTGACTTAGCATAGTATTATCAATTGAGTATGTCATTGATGAAAGTAGCAACTATTTTCAAAATTTGAAATAAAAATATTTTTGGAAATTGATGTAAAGAGTTAACAAATGAGTTATAGAAATATAGAGGAAAAAACTAATGCTTCAATGATGAATTTATCGTTTTAAAAGTGAGGTGGAAAAATACGAGCAAAATGCTCAAGTATCACAACAATAATATGACAATTTTGTTCAATACATTTAAGATCGTATTGACTCATTTCTTTGACTATGACAACACTAGGACTGGAGTATCATGTATTGTTAAAGGGTCATTGCGCCCTATTTCGACCTTTGGTGGAATTGTGCATTTATAGGCTCTTGGATAAAACATTTTGTGTTGTGATTCCAAGGATGACTGTGATTTTGAGACCAAATTGCATTGGAATTGATCTTCTTTGGAAGGAATGTAGGTCAAATAATCTCTTTGTTTAGAGCAATGCTGATTTGTTGATTGGTTGAAGTGTTAGCTCTTGTGATTAAGATGTCGATAAGGTGTTTTTGTAACTTGATTTTTCTTTATCATAATTTAGAGTTTTCTTGATTCACTTTTGGTATTGTCTTCTTCATACACTTGTGTCGCTCTGTTGATCATTGAATTTTTATTAGTAAATACACTTCAATTTGCTAAGGTTTTTGTATCTGTTGTTTGTACTTCTACCTCTGAAGATATCCCTATTTCAACTAGATCGATCATTGTTTCCTTGATGATAAATGAATCTTTACATTGATAAGTTGTTCTAGTTTTTCCTATTTTACTTTCTTTTCATTTTTGAACTTCTTGATTTGTGCAATCAAGCTTTGACTATGATTTATGAGACGCGGAATTTCTTCATATTTACGAGCTACAACCTTGTCACATATTTTTTGAAGATCTTACATCTTTTGTAATGGCTTTTGATTATCTTGCAAGATCACGTTTCATACGTCTTTCGAGTCCTTTAACGTAGCTTTTGAGTATGGTTTCATTGTAAAGTCCTACAATGTTATCTTCTTCTTCTTATATGAGAATGTCAAAAATTTCTTCATGTTTAAAATTATAGTCCTTGATGTTTCCATGCAACTTGAACTTAGAATTATGTCCACATGTTTTCTACATAGTTGTAACATTTAATTTGGACATGAAAATATAATTGTCAATTATTAGTTGGAATTTTTTTTATATATTTGATTCTGAAATTAATAATTGATTAACCAAATATTCCTCTATTGTCATTATTTTCATTGTACATCATTACGAAAACTTGAATTGTCTTTAATGAAATGTGTGAACTCTACTAAAACATAATAATGTGGTTTTAGAACTTTTGACAACCTTTTCTTTGAGCCAATTTGTGTTTGAAGGTATGATACAATTTTGTTTACCTTCAACTTAAGGTATGTCTTTTGAATGATATATGTTTATTACTTTATATAAGCTACCTTTTACAATCAAATAAATACAACGGGTAGCACAATTCCCAAAATTTCTTATGAATATTAGCAATGGTTACTGTTGCCACCTTATACACACCTAGGAGATGTGGAAGAAATCTTCAATCCACTCGGTGTGTCCTTGGGGGCAAGTGAGAGTTAAGGTGTTGTCACCTAATCCTCAACTCCTCCGTCTAGGCCAACTCCTAGCGAAGCCAAGGGGAGTAGTCCCTAACAAATATACTATGGCTTGATCTATGCTAATTACAAAAATATATATCTAGGAGTTTATTACTTTTATTCAACAATCAACCATGAATTGAAATACACATAAACAAATCATTCATCCACAATATAACATCAAGCATATACTTGCATAAAAATGATACTCAGGTACGTTTGTTATATGCAAGTGAAATTAAAATTTGCTTTAGAGATGACATCCAATATATAAAAGGAAGTCTGTGCATTTGCTGAATGTGAAAATTGAGACCAATGCCTTAAAGTGAGTCGTGGGCAATGTAGTTCGTGTGTTTTATTAAGATAAATTGATGTTGAATTAGTGAAATGGTTTGGGTCTCCTTGGAGGTTAGCTCTTTGTTTGGAAACTTGCAGAGAGCTTTATCGAAACCCAATGGTCTCACCAGTAAAACTCATTCAAAGTGCTAGATGTCCAAAACGTGTGTGAAGCCAGGTCCCGAGAGGGCCCGCCTTACTTCGTAGGTCACTTCAAGGCGTTTTCCCGCGCATTAAGCTAACTACTTTAGAGATTGTCCTAATTAAACTATCAACCATTGACCAACATAGCGTGTATGAAACTTACTTCCAGCAGATCGAGACTAACTCGCAACTGAAAGGGTCAGGAACCGCACTGAGAGCTGAGAGGAATTTGTTTATTTTAAACTTCAAATAAATACTGAAATTGAAATGTGAGACTAATTACTAATCCACACTGACCAGGCCTCTTGCGAGGAGCTGAGGGGATGGTTTATTTGCCAACTTGAAATTGCAAGAAATTGAACTAAACTAGCAATTAAGTGTTACTTTCCAAATTGAAATCTAATCTAAGTTGTTGTGTAGTGCTTTGAGACTTATAAGATTTGATTCCTTTACCTATTCCTTAGATCATGAGATAAATTTAGACTTTAAGCAAAAGGAAAAAAAACACAAAACTGAAACAAGCACAACCACACCGGTTCCCCCCTTGAGGGGAAAAGAGGAAAAGTGAAGCCTCCTTAACTTCACTTATTTTATTTATATGATTTACAATTTTGTTTTTCTTCTTTTCTGGGAGACTTGTGAGTCTTATAGCTTTGGGCTCACAAGTATTACGACTTTTTGGGAAAGGGTCTTCAAAGGTTCACTTTGAAAGTCGCAACCGCTCCAACCTTGGTCAAAACGGGTAGAAACTCTTCATGTTTATTCAATGACCTGCTAGAAAACAACAAGTAAATTAGACCAACTTCACCTCAAAGATATTTAAAAGATGTATTGAAATTGATCAAAAAATTTAGTTCAAATCTCCTAAAAATTTCTAAGTAAAAAAGGGAAACTTTTGTGACTTTTTGACTAGTTTTGAGAGGCTGTAGAGAAGCTCTATTGGTTGCTTCTGTTCGCTGTCATAGGACAGCCAATAAAAGTTACCCAACAACCTTATCTAAACAATCAAACACGCTTTACTCTTTTGCCAAAACAGATTTGAAAAGATGAGCAAAAGACAAATTTTATTCCTAGATGTAGCCTTTAAAACAAAAATGAACTTTGCCTAGATCTGGATGGTTATGCATGCAATAAGCTTTGATTAAATATAACTTTAAATGATCTATCTTTGCATACAAAACAAAAATGTAACCTTGAAAAAGAAATTTAAATAAAAGGGAGAAAGAGGTTGAGAGGATTTTCTCTTTGGACTTGAATCTTGGGCTATGGGGTCCTTGATCAATGAAAGAGGTAAAAAAAAAAGCTTTGTCTCTTGAAGAAGTTGAGGGATGGATCTCCTATCCCACTCTACTTCAAGTTTGAGTAACCTGTGAGATCTTTCAATCCTTGGAAACACTTGTTAGAACAGTACTTCCCTATAAAGAGACTTGAAAACGCATGTTAGTTTATCCAAAAAGAAACATACACCTTAAAATTTCTGAATATAAGAAAGTAATAGAATCTAAACAATAACCAAATTGATTAAATTCTATCCTACTATGTGACAACACACCTTCAAAGGCTACAATATAAAGTAGATACACAAAACTTTTGGATCAAATACAAAGTTACCTCAAGATTGAGAGCAATTATCCAAGCATCCACACATCACCACAAAGACCAATTGACCTCCAAAGTCTTGTATTCACAATCCAAAAGTATTACAGAGATATACAATAGCGTTACAATATCATCAATCCCAAGCTCCAACTAACTTGCAAATGGGAGAAATGCTTCAATATATAGCCAAAGGGTGAAATGCCCAATGGAGGAGGGTGCACCAAGTGGTCAAGAGGGGCGCACCAAGTGGAAGAGGAGGCCAGCCAAGTGTTGAGGTAATGGCTGCCACCTCTCACTTAACCCAAAAGAATGCCAAGTGTGCCACCCATAGTGAGTAGGAGGGCACCACCTTTCCAAGGGATGGGCTGCCCACTTAAGGATGCGCCACCTCTCCAAGAGGGGCGCAGTTCCTAATGAACACATGCTCAAATCTTGGTAAAACCTCACTCAATCAATCTCAATCAAGTCGATTTTGTCTCCTTTGATTGCCACCTTGCCTTTTGAGGCTTTATTTGCTCAAAACATGTCCCCACATGTTTCCTTTATTTTTGCCCTTGCTGATTTTTTATGATTTTATTCGACTTTT
>ML778900.1:461971-488150 GCA_009831015.1 Picea engelmannii | reverse complement strand
CTTTGCCTACCAAACTAATCTAGAATAAAGCTGACGTCACCCCTAGTAGGTTTGACGCAACAACATTATATGTGAGCATTAAATGATATCTAAAACGTTGTGTTAATTCAAGGTTTGATTATCTAATTTGTATTTATTGAAGAAGTAATATTATAAGCCATAGCTTTATTGCAATCATTGACTTCGTCAATAATTACTATTATTTATGCTCATGTGTATTACACATTTAAGTCATTAACAATTGAAAGCATTAACCACTTTTTTGCATGTATTAGTTTTATTGTTGCCTTGTCTCGCAAACATGTGCTTCTACTGTGGTTTATCTTCTCTGTGACTATCTTTCTTGGCAGTAATCTGTGAAGGGAAAAACCTACTTAAACCTCTTGAGCCTTAATCCCTTGATCCTTTTCCTTTCAACACCCCAGATTACCTAGGGACGTCTCCCTTGGGATTAGCCACCCTAAATAGAAAGAGCCCCCCATCGAGGTGACAGTGGGTGGGGAAGCTCCTGTTACGCCAGTTTGACTCTTGCCTTCAAGCTACTTAACCTATACTACAAACTGAGCGATAACAAGGTGCAAGTTTCATTTAAATTAGATAGATAACCAAACTTGAAATGAAGCTTGTGGCTTTGCTGAGTGTGAAAAATTGAGACCAGTGCCTTAAAGTGAATCGTGGGCAATGTAGTTCGAGTGTTTTATTAGGATAAATTAATGTTCAGTTAATGAAATAGTTTGGGCCTCCTTGGAGGTTAACTCTTTGTTTTGAAACTTGTGGAGAGCTTTACCGAAACCCAATGGTCTCACCAGTAAAACTCACTCAAAGTGCTGGATGTCCAAAACGGGTGGGAAGCCAGGTCTCGAGAGGGCCCGCCTTACTTCTCAGGTCACTTCAAGGCGTTTTACCGCGCATTAAGTTAACTACTTTGTGGGTTGTCCTAATTAAACTATCAACCACTGACCAACACAGCGTGTATGAACTTACTCGCAGCAGATCGAGACTAACTTGCAACTAGAAGGGTCAGGAACCGCACTGTGAGCTGAGGGGAATTTGTTTATTTTATGACAAGTAAAATAAATGTGAGACTAATTACTAGATCCACACTGACTAGGCCTCTTGCGAGGTCGCTGAGGGGATGGTTTATTTGCCAAATTTGAAATTGCGGAAAATAAAGCTAATCTAGCAATTAGTGTTCTACTTTGCAAAAAAAGGGAAAAATTGATCTAAACTGATTAATTGTGCTTTGTGATGGATTAAAGATTACTTTAGCTTACTTCACTTATGCAAATCAAATCTAAGCTAAAACTTGCAAAAATTGACACCACCACCACCGAAAACACCATTCCCCGAAGGGGAATGAAGAGAGGGAGCTTGTAGTCCCACTGATTTTATTAAGATCTTACACGAGATTTTATGGAAGTGACTTGTGACCATTCATTAGGGGGGTCACAAGTCTTTACATTGCTTAACAAAGATTTATTAAGTACAATGGGTGCTCCCGGGGGTCCCAAATGCTCGTAATCCGCCCAAAACGGACAGAGTTTCTTCCTATCTATTCGTCAACCTGCATAAAACAGTGAACAAAAGATGGCAAACGATGCCCAAAAACACTTTGGAAGTGTCTTGGATTATTAGTTAAAAATCTACAAAAATTTCTAAGTCAAATTCTATGATAAACAAGCGAAATTTCGAAATTAAACTAAGTAGAGAAAACCTTTTTCTTACTATTCTTTTCGCTGTCTTAGAACAGAAATATAAAGATAGTAAGTTTTGCTCAAATATGTAAATTAAACTCTTGGAAAGAACCTATCTTTAGCCTTTAAAAAATTGCCGAAACGATTGAGACTAAAGATGAAAAGAAGCAAGCTAGATCTAGTTGAATCTTTCTTTAGAACTTGAGATTTAAACTACTTGCTTTGAAGTACATAAAGTAAATGAGATATTCAATCTTAGAACCAACAACGTTTACTTTATGTGTGTTTATAACAAGTAACCAATGATATAAAATTTTGATGAGAAAGAGAAGAAATAAATGTTTGAATTTCTTGAACCCTTGGGCAATGGAGTCTCCTGTTTCGATGGAAAGTGGAGGGACTATGTTACTTCACCACAAGTTTTGAAGAACAAGTGGGCAACAAGCTAACTTAGCCTCTCCTTCAAATGAGATATCCTGCACAACTTCAAACTTCTTGCAAAGTGGTTAACCGCATTGGTGTCATATAATTTAGAAAAAATTGAGAGCATGAGAATTAAGCAAAATAAGCATGCACATCAAACTACCCAGCATATATAAGACAATAGAAACAAGAAGCAAGCAAGCTTCCTACTTCTATCCTATTGATAGATAGCTCCCCTTACAAGGCCAAGATTTACCAAAAGAAATTACAAGAAATGATCAACAAACATATACCTCATATACAACATACACATAGATGATCCACACACAATAGCTCTACACCGTTGAGTAGCCTCCAAAGCCTTTTTTTTTCACAATAGAAATAGTATATCGATTACAATAACAAGCATCTCACCCAAGCTCCAACTAGCTAACAAAGGGAGAGAATGCTCTTATTTATACAAGTTTGGGTGAAAATCCCAATGAGGAGGGCACACCATGTGAAGGAGGAGGGCGCACCAAGTGGTAGGGAATGGGCTGCCAAGTGTGGGATGAGGGCTGCCACCTCTCCCATATCTAAACACATGTTCATTTGAAAGATTTGGTCATACAAGGGCGTGCCATCTCTCAAGTTGTGGGCTGCCACCTCAAGGGTGCGCCACCTCTCCAAGAGGGGCGCACTTTCCAAAAAGCACATGCTCAAATCTAATTACCACATCATCAATCAACAACTAATCACATTGGCTTTGTCCCCTTTGACCCTCTCCTTGACTTTTGTGCTTTTATTTTGCCTTTAACATGTCCCCACATGTTCCTTTATTTTTGCCCTTGCTGATTTTTATTGATTTTATTTGATTTTTTTGGGCTTTTGGGAGTAAAATTAATTTTAAGTGATTATAATCACTAATTTTACTCAAACAAGTGAGTACTTAGGTAATATGGGTACTCTAGGTCCAAAAATGAGCATCCCCATGGCCTATTTAGTCCCCTAGTACCACTTTTTTAATGTATCTTTATTTTTTAATTAAAAATTGCCGAATTCTGGCAATTTTTTAATTAACTGAAAAAATTAAAAAATCCTAGGGGGGACTTAATACATTTCCATAAGACTCTAGGAGGATATTTAGCATGGTAATATACATTAGACACTAGGCTTAGATCCATGCTCAAGCCTAACCATGGGCATATAATCCATCTCTGGAGGAATTGAGTGAAAAAACTCATAAATTATAAATTGCCTGAAAATGACAAAATATAATTAGTAAGTGAAAAAAACACTCTAGAGTATAACTCACGCTTAGGACTTAAGGTGGCTAAGACCTTTTACAAGTTTGTCATGCAAACATCTCTTATTACAATTTTTTATGGAAATGTAAAGAAAAAGGTGGTCTTTACGACCGACTGAACTTCTGAACTATGAATTTTGAACAAATGATGTTCAAACTTTGGCGGCTTGCTGGAAGTCCATCTCAGTGCAACTTTGATGGATAACACAGCCAATAGTTCAAATTTCAAACTTCAAAGGTAAACTGTCATATAATGTTCATAACTTCATTGTTTATAGAATAAGCCATAATAAAGAGTCAAAACAAAGTACTAAGTTCTAGAGACTACTTCTAAATAGGAAACAGAAAAAGAGATCTAGTATACAGTAGCAAGTAGCAAGTACTATGCTCTAAGTTTTCCTCTTGCCACGAGAAACTTCTAGTTTTTTCTCCTGTGATCTTTGAAGAAGAGAAGTAGGAATAGGTGGAAGTGTTTGTGGAACACGACCAACAACTGAATGGCCCCCACATGACAATGGACGCTGTGAAGATAAAGGAAAAATTGATGCATTTGGAACACTTCTAGTGGATGGGGGTGGCATGTCTTCTCCAAGAATATGATCACCATCATATTCACCCAAAATTTCCGCTTCCAACCATGGTTAAGAAACCTTTTAAGGCAAGGAGCGTTTTTTGGGAGCATTTTTAAGGTAGGGAGCATTTTTTTTTTCCCTAGGGAGCGTGCTCCCAAAAAACGCTCCCAAAAGGGTGTGTTTAGGCTTGCACTTGGGAGCGCGCTTCAAGAGTGGGAGCGGGAGCGGNGGGGGGGGGGGGGGGGGGGGGGGGGGGGGGGGGGCGCTCCCCTGCAGCCTGGCTTTTGAGAAGTTTATTATGAATGATAACACCCACATTAACAAAGACTTACATAATACAAAGCTAAATTGGAGGTCAATATTTGCTCCTGCAACATGGATTGGATTGTGTTTCTATACAAATACCATAGCAAAAGTATAGATTCATCTAGATGCTGCTTATATTACTAAATGAAAACTTAAGTATTTATATTACATATTGCATGCTTAATTTGAAGCCTTTTCCCCTAGCTTGAAACTGGAACTGTTAATTATTTTTAGAGTGATAGACAGACCTCAACATGCACTCAAGCATCTGCTTGGTCACTTCTAGTTTTCATGGTTTTTGTGAAAAGATTGTATGGAGACATATTCGCACTGTGGTAGTGTATTTTTAATTTTTGCATACTGTTTTGGGAGCGTTTTCCAAATTCCTGTTTGTGAACATGTAAAAAATCATTCTATGTTAGAAAATGTTGTTTTGCTCCAGTTAGGCTTCTGTTTCTGTCTTAGAAAATAATCCTCCACATAGTTTTAGGCTTGGTTTCATTCATACTCATTGGTGTTACATTATGAATATACTTCATACCGTTGATGCTACAACTTTACACAGATCGCAGATGTGTGAACATGAATTTTTCTATACTTCACATGTTAATGTAAGCAAACTGCCAAACTGTTGTTACATTTCAGGAATGTATTCTGAAATGCTCTTGACACAATAAAACTAGGAAAATTTCCAAGTTCCCAACAATATGCATATCATTGAGCTCAACAAATCTATAGGATATGTGATTTTATAATATCTCTTTCTTTCTCTTTGATTGACCATTTACTTTGACACATTCTGCAGGTTTTGGGAGGATTTGACAAGGAGAAATATGAAACTCTTCGAAAATGGGCAGTAGCTTCTGATGGAACACAAGTGCCAATTTCCATTGTTTATAGAAAAGATCTAGTAAAACTAGATGGCACAGATCCTCTACTTCTTTATGGATATGGCTCGTATGAGGTATGTTCGTTTGGTTATCTCAACATGATTATGGATCCTTACATTCAAAACAAATGCTTCCTGATTCACTCAAACTTTTAAAGAACGTGTCTGCTTGTATTAGACTAGCAAAACTTATGTAAATACTATGGAGCTTGTACAAGTCAGCATAAAAAATAAAGGAATACCTCTAGTAATTTAAAATGTATTTCTGTACTACGTCAATTAACAAAGCTCTTAATAGAATGGTTTTGATTACCCAAAAGTTAACTAGTTTCATAGTAATCTATATAGTCTACTGACATGTGCCAACACTAACTTGATCAGTAAACTGTCGGACAATCTTATCTTGTATAGAATAACTATCAATAATAGTCATGTTGTAAAATATGGATTCAGAAACAGATGACGATCAACTATAGAGTAATATATGAGAATTAGGAGGTCTGAAGAGGCTTATGAGTTTCATCATATTATGGAAAACCATCCAAGAATACATTTCTATTGATATGATCCAAGGAATACATGAATATGAATCCCAACATATTGTTTCTTATATCCATCTAGGATAGCAATGATTGTTTTCTAGCAATGATAAGCGCAGTGCCTCAAATAACTGGCTAGTGAATAATTGTATCTATGAGGAATAAATCTTTGTCTGGATTGGTATTGTTGCCGTCCTAATACACACCTGGGTTATCGTGGAAGAAACCTTCAATCCACTTGGTGTGTCCTTGGGGGCAAGTCTCGAGTCAAGGTGCTGTCACCTGATCCTCGACTCCTCCGTCTAGGCCAACTCCTAGCGAAGCCAAGGGGGTTAGTCCCTATGAAAATAAACTAAGGCTTTCTAAACTATGAAAGAAAGAAAACTTTACTGTACGAGTTTATTACTTGAAAATAAAATTAGATCAATTAACATTTAACATTTATCATCATCATACTCAAAAAGGGTACTTGCTCATCAACATGCATAGATCATCATCAGATAGTCAAAGTAAGATACTTGCCCATAAACATGCATGTGTATTATCAAATGATATAATGTCTGCAAGACTTAAACATAAAGTTAGATAAATGCACAAATGAAATGATTGCTCACATGAAAGATAGATTACTCAATGAATAAAATTGCTCGCATAAGACAAAGATAGATAGTATGTTTTAACCAATGCCTTAAATGGAGTCGTGGGCAGCGTAGATCGAAGATTTTATTAGGGTTAATTTTGTAATTAATTTAGTGGAAGTGTTCTAAAAAAATAAATAAAATTTTATCAAAATTTAGTGAAACTTTTTAAGGCAAAAAAAGGACTTTTTGGGGTTTTAAAAGGTCCTAACCTGGGCTCTTTTTAGAGAGTTCTGTTTGCTGTTTTAGGACAGCAAACTAAAGATCTCTAAATAACTTAAATAAACAATTTAAATTAAGCTAACTTTAGATCTCAAACTTAGATGCAAAAGACCTAAAAATTGCTTTAACACTTGCTTAGATTTATCTTTAAAATGAAAGCTTTTAAACTAGATCTAGCAAGTTATGCATGCATGTATTAGATATTGAAAATTAAACCTTGAAACTACTCTAAACAAGATGCAACCAAAATAAAGAAGTAAGGGAAAGAGCTTATCGAAATTTTGAGTTTCTTGCTTGAGCTTGGAAAATTTAAGTTATGGGGCTCTCCTTGATGCAAAGAAGAGGGTGAATGCCTTCTTTAGGAACTCTTTGGACAACAAGGAAGTAACCAAACTTCTTATCCTCTCCAACAGATTGGTGCTACCTGCAATATTAACACCTACAAACTCTTGTATTTGGTGTTTCTCTACACAAACCAGCTTCAAAGCACATTAGTTTAACCGAAAACACACATGCATTAAAACAATTGAGTATAGATCAACAAATCAATTGAATAATAAACAAATTATACAATTCATTCCATCTAGATAATAGTATCCTTGTGATTAGCCAAATAACAAAGAAATTATGCATGTAATTAATACAACATCACCTCATAAGTCTAGCAATTCGTTCACACATTAGCTCCACACACCATGAGTAGCTCCAAAGACTTTTTTTTTATTCCAAAATACGAAAAGTGTTCCAATAGATTTCTTCACCCAAGACCGAACTAACTAAATGAGGAGGGTCAACCTCTCTTAAATAGAAGAAAGGGTGGAGATCCCTAGGCAATTGCATGCGCTAGGGTTAGGGATTTGGAGGATTGGGGGAAGCGTGAGTGGTGAGGGAGTTACATGGAATGGCGCACTTAGACTAGAGGGAGAAAGGGTAGGTAGAGAGTAGTCTAAGTGGGAGCGTAGGTAGGATGGAGAGGAAGAAGGAGTGACGTGAGCTAGGAGAGAAGACACGCACGAGTGAAGGGAAGCTTACGTCTGGTAAAGGAGTGTAGGTAAAGTTGAGTGGGGAGATACGTAAGAGATGAGAGCGTGAGAGTATGGTGAAGAGGGGTTACGTAAGGGTTGAAGGGAAGCTTACGTTGAAGCTTACGTATGGGATGAGAGGGAGTGCGCACTAGTCAGAGGAGGAGTGACGCATTAGATTAGAGGTGATGGATGAGTGAAGGGAAGGTTACGTAGCTAAGTGAGAGTGTACATGAGTTAACTTAGGAGTGAGGGCGAGTGATTAAAGGAAAAAGGGGAGTGACGTGAGGATGAGTGAATAGAAAATGAGTTACGTAGAGGGTTGGCCACATGAGAGGTGCGCTAAGGTTAGGTGAGGAGCCACCTAGGATAAGGAGTTGAGTTCCTTTATTTGGAACTCCTCCCAATGCCATGTCATCCAAAAGGTTGACCTCCCTTTTAGTTAATTTGTCTTAAGTGTTTTATGCAACTAGGAACACCCAAAAACATTTTTTAAATCACGTTCCCAGTTTCCTAAAATTTAGGAAACTCAATTAATTGCCCCTTTTCTGCATTTTTCGAGGAATATTGATTTTTTAGTGATAATAATCGCTTTTTTCCCTCAAAAGATGGGAAATAGGGGTTTACCTCATGCTCTGGACTGGAAAACGACAGTAAATATGGTATCTGACAATGTCTGATGCCATATTTTTTACACATTGACTCAGAATTAATAAATTCCAATTTTGCGGGAATTTACTTAATTCACTAAAACTTTTAAAAAACCTATCAGACTTAGCCGCAATTTCCAAATATCTCGGACACTATGTTGTAGTATGAGCTTATATACATTCTGACATTAGACATTGGATTTTCCATGCCGAGACCTGCTTGTCAACACATACTTTGGCTTTGGAGCAAGTCTTTTTCCGAGTGAAAAAAACTTAGAAATTATTTAATCTTCTCACTAAGGTAAGGAGAAAAAAATAATTAACAAGTGAAAAAAGACTTCGGAGTATGTGTCCACTCCCAGATCAAGGGTGGCCAATAGCCTTTTACATTCTCTCATACTTAGAACATTTATTACAGTAGTGGAAATGCGGGAAAATGGGTTTTTTCAGGGCCTGCTGAATCACTGAACTCTGCATGTATGAGCATTGCTTGCTCATTCTCTAGTAGCTCTTTAGGAAATCCAACTTGTGCAAACTGGTGGATAACATGTATCATTAAAAGAATTTTGTACTCTGGAACTTGTTTTGTTATTTCTTTAAATGACTCCATTAGATAGCTTTGGTGTTTTCATCTCAGTCTCATTTAAACCTTCCAAATGAATTATTTTGTTTTGGCTTGAAACATATTTAATTTGTAGGCTCGTGTGCAACATTTGAAATTGCAGGGTTTTATACGGGTGCATACAATTTTTTTTTCAAATAAAAAGTTCAGTATTTTCCTCAGGGGGTGTTCCTAGGGGGTTGTATGCCGTCATCAAACAAAGATTTCTGTGTAAAACTCCCATTGATTAACACACAATAAATCTCACTCTTGATTTACCACCTGTAATGTTAGAAAAAACGCTGTAATTCCTCCTGCCAGCATTGGTCTGATGTGACTGCTACTGTTTTCGCTTCAACAGATTTGGAATATTCCGCTTTTCAAGCTGTAATACTACTGTATATTACGTAAACTCTCTTCCTGTGTTGGTTGCTTTCAGGGAGACTTTTCCTGTTTAACTTTGTCATCCAAGGCATCAATTAACCAGTAGATGAGGTTGTCTTATTTCCTTTTAGAGACTAGATAGGATTAGCATGCTTTTCATGCAATCAAAATTGGCAAAGCATTCTACTTTAATCCTTTCAGCATTTGTAGATTTAGCTTTATTCTCATGCTAATATTGGATTAAGTTGAGTCTAATCTTTTCTTGGCAAAATTAGTGTCGTTTCCAAATCAAAGATGAGTGGGCGAGTTATGGTATAAAACACTTTATTTAAGGCTTAAATTTGGGCTAGATAGAATTAGCACATGTCAAACATACCCAAGAGGTCAACTGTCAAACTAGGTTGTGGACTGGTGAAATTGAGCATATGGAATCAAGGTCGAGAAAGTCAAATTTGGCAAGAATGAGCCTAAACATAGCCACTTGAATTAGGGTTTTGGAAAGTAATTTTAGAGTTTGGGCATAAGGCAATTTTATAACCCCATGCAAATGGAAACCTTCCAACAAGCTGCCACATGTCACATTGGGAGACCCATTTCTCTGCTTAATATTGCTCTTGATTCGTCACTCTTTCATCCATCAAAACCTTGAACCACCCCATTATTGCTTGCTTTGGACCATGACATTCAACCTGTACCTGCCATACATAAAAGCTACTAATTATAGACATTTCCCAAAAAGCAGTGTTCCTCCAAAAAGCAGGGAACATTGATCATGAAGGGAGGTAGCATTAGTGTATCTTTTGAAATAGCGAAAAGTAAAAACCAAAAATCGGCAAGATTCATCATCTCACATGTAGGTAAAAGCAGTCTCATTAGACTTGTTTTTTTACAAGGAATCCAAATATGTGTTCAAAAACGACATGCAAGCTCTGAAAATCACACTCTAAAAATAGCAAGTGTCATGAAACTTCTTTTATGTCCTCCAAAAAGGGCTCATAATCATTATGAGCTCACGAGGACCAATAATATGTGAAAATCTTTGACATGCAGGTCCTGGATCTCCAGCTATTGGAAAAAAAACAAACTGCTAAAAATAACAGTTTTGCCAGAATTTGGTGAAACTGGCTCTGAAATAGGCTTTGACCACTCTGAATTTCTGGATGCTCATGTAATGGAGTTGGCTTGATGGAATCTCATTGGATCTTAACCTTCCAGTTGTGCAGGCAATTTGGGGTTTAACAAGAATCAAAAGCATTCATGAATCACAACATCAGAACTATAAGTTATAAGTGATAATTTGAAAACCATCATTGATAATTATAAATTTGATGACTAAAATCATGATGCCTCATACAAAAATGATAATGGTAAATACAAAAACAAGTGCCTTATCAATGATCACTCTATTAATATGATAATGTAGAGTAGGTTTGACTACATATCTTGAAACGGGTCTACATCCTCATCATATGCATATTGCAACTCTACAACATGAATAGACCATGGGGGGGCAGGAATGTTGGGAGCTGCAACAAAAGGTTAGATTGGTGGTGTAACATCCTCAAATAGGTTGAGGTGAGTCGTGGCATCTAGTGACATGTTTGATTGAGATAATATAAGATAATTTTATTAATGTACACGAATGACCACAAAAGTAGGTCAATGGGATTGAAGATTACAACAAGTGTGAGTACAATGTGGGAGTGCAAGTACAACTCCTAGACAAAGTTGAGAATAACATAAAAAAAAGAAAGGAAACCTAAAGTAGTGCAACCTCAACATGTATAAAACTGTGACAAAAATACAGTGATCCAAAATTTAAGTCCGTATGTTTGGCACAAAAATCTGTAGAGAGAGAGAGAGAGAGAGAGAGAGAGAGAGAGGTTTGACGATGAAGTTGTCAAGGTGTACTTGGTTTGATGGTCGAGGGCGAGCGGGGCGAGCTAGGAATTGGCTTGGTATTGGAGTCCTCAGGGACTGTCGGGGGGTCTGACTGTATGATCCTACGAGGGATGTAGGAGCGAGTGTTAAATTTATAAGCAGCTGCGAGAGCCATTCTTTTGGAGGATGGCTAAGACCCTAGACGAGATCTAGGGCCCCCAGTGCACTCCTGGGGTATTTGGTCTGGGACCAAACAGTCAGTGCCATGGCAAAAGACCCTTCTTAGGGCCCTTGGTATATGACTAGGGTTCTTAGTCTGAGACTAAGCAGGTAAGCCCCTAGATATGTCTAGGGCCCCTGGAAATGTCCAGGGTACCCATGCCTGAGGCATGGGTTGATCCATGGTCTTGTACCATGGTGGAAAAGACCCTTGCGAGGGCCCCCAGTATACGACTGGGGTTCTTGGTGAATAACCAAGCAGTAAAGACCCCTGAGAGGGCCCCCAGTATACGACTGGGGTTCTTGGTCTAGGACCAAGCAGTTAAAGCCCCTAGATAAGCCTAGGGCCCCTGGAAAAGTCCAGGGTACCCATGCATACGGCATGGGTTGATTCTTGGTCTATGACCAAGCAGGCAAAGCCCCTAGATAAGCCTAGGGCCCCTGGAAAAGTCTAGGGTACCCATGCATATGGCATGGGTTGATCCTTGGTCTCTGACCTTGGTGGATAAGACCCCAGGAAAAGTCCTGGGGCTACTTGATTCTTTATCAAGTACTTGATGGTACATGACCTTCCTTGAAGAAGGACATAACCACAAGAGGGATAAGTCCCATATGCAGTGATGATAAAGTAATAGGTTCACCATGTGATATGAAGGAATGAGTAATGCCACCTTGCAAACCCTCCTTTACCCTTGCTTGGCTGTCTTGGGGTTTTTGGTCTTATTAAAGGGCTAAATTTAAAGTTAAAATTTAAAATGTTATTATCACATGTTTAAATTTGAATTTAAACATGTGATTTTAATTTAACTTAAGTTAACCCTTACCCTAACCTAAACCTATATATTAAACCCTCCCCCTCTCACCTTTCACTCATTCTATTATTCTCTTGTGCTAGCATTGATCCTCTCTCTAGCTTGCGGCCTCTTTGCATTTTCTGTGGAGAGCTTCTTCTTGGATTTGCTGTGGATTCTAGCTGCCGCCTTCTTCTCTGCTGTTGAAGCTGCGGCCCCTCTTGCTATGAGTGAAGACTCCTAGTTGCGGCCTCTTCTATTCCTATTGCAGATTTTTGTGTGTGGCTGCAGCTCCCTTTGAGGGCTGACTGTGGAGGTGAAACCCTCTCCTTTGTCTGCTGTGTGAAAGATGCGCCCCTCCTTGAGGTGTAAAAGGTGCGGCCCTCCTTGCTGTGTGAAGGGTGCGGCCTCCCTTGCTGCCTTGTTGTGTGAAGGGTGCGGCCTACCTTGCTGTCTGCTGTGTGAAAGGTGTAGGTGCAGATTCCCTTGCATTTGCTGGTTAAGGGAATGTGTTTCAGAGTGTGAGCAGTGTGACTTCCATTGAGTGCAAACCTTTGAGGTTACGGCCCAGTCCTGTGATCAGATCTTAAGGGTTTGTGAATATCCCTCTTCTCTATTTGCTGTGTGAAGAGTTGATCTAGTGTGCAGCCCTCTTGCTAGGGTATTTTGTGGAGTGCCTTTTGCTAAAACTACCTAACTGCTCACATTTGTTCACTGCCAAGATTAGGGTTTATACACAGTTCAGTTTTTAGCCTCTTGGGTAAGGGTTTTTACTGTGTGAGGGTTTGGGCATTTATTAGGTTTGTGTTTTTCTCCCTGTTGCCTTTGTGCTTGGTGGTAAGAAAGTTCCTTCAGTCTTTGGCATAGAGATCCACTATTGATCTATGAATTGAACCTTTGTCTAAGCATACTCAACTGGATCTATACCTATTGTGGTTACTGTGCTATCTTCAGAGGTAAGGTTGCTGTACCAGGTATGTGCCTTACTTATCTTTCTTAGATTTGGAGTTGATTCTACTTCAGAACTGTTTAAACTAGTATGCATTGAGTAGATCTAAAGATATAAATATATTGTGAAATGATTGGACAGAATTGTTATATCTGAAATCTGTGTTTAGTGATTTAGATCTATTGTTATATTCAGATCTGTTCATTGCTACATTAGAACAGAGTACTATCTTTAGATTTGAGTTTATGTTCATATGTGATCAGAAGTTGTTGCTGTCCTTCATAGATCTACTTTCTATGTGTCCTATCTCTGATTGAGTAACAGATCTATTTGTTTTAATCATTGAAATTTAAAAGAGACTACTGTTCTGCAATTTTACCCTAAATCTAACAACGGGGTATACCCCTAGCATCCGAGGCTGAAGGAAAGAAACTATGGATAGATCTCTGACAACTCATCTGAATCAAGGAGGTAGTCTAATAGGCAGGAGGTGCCCTGCTCTGGATCCATCTTTGAGCTAATCCCTCTAACTCTCTGAGGATGTATGGCCTGATGTGCAGTTCGACACCTCCAAATTGGTCTAGATGATAATGATCCAACTTTTCGAGGGGGAGGTTGAGGAGAGACATGAGGTCTCACTAATCTGCTATCTAGTACACTTTGGGACTTTGCTTGTTGCTTGTTGCTCCAATCTAATGGATCAACATGAAAGTATGAGGGGATCGTCCTGGTCATCCCAAGGCGGGGTATAACATGCAGAAACTGAGATATGTGGCTGAAATCTCCCTGATGAAGAGGACTAGGCATCTCTGGTCCTTGTATCGAAAGAAAGTAGAGAGTGAGCCCCCCGAATCCCTAAAGAGGAAATGGTAGCGTCCTCTGATCTCATAGTGTATGGGGCACCTAAAGATGAGGTGCATCTTAGTCTCCGACTCCTGTAAGTGGCACATTTGGTAGATCCTATTTGTTCGTGGTATATGGTGGTCTGTCTCAACCTGGAGTTAATGAGATCCCACCCGAAGCTGTCCTGGAGGGATCCTGAGTGAGTGCATCCAATACCTGCGTGTGTAAGGGGGGTGGACGACGATGCCATCCTGCAGCGCCAAAAAATGTTTTAGGTAGAAGCAGATCTTTGAGCCCAGGCTTGTCGGAGGTGAAGTCCAAGGAATTGAGTGAAAAACCTGTAGATGTCCTCTCTGATAGTTTGATTCAGTACCTTTCTAGTCAACAAGAGATGGTGCGGTGCATCAAGGGAGAAACTGAATGGGGGGAGGCGTTTCGGGGAGATATTCATCGACTGGAGAAGCTGAGACACCTCTGAGAACGAACCACATGTACGCCCTAAGGGGGGATTCGAAGCAAGAGCCATCGAGGAGCAAAGAGCGAGGTAGGGGTATCACTCTCTCCCAATGGTAGAGTCACTGAAAGATTTGTCTTTGCGAAGGAAAGAGACCAAATGGAAGATGACCTCGAGGCAGAATGGGCGGACACCGAACTCTGCTTGAACAATGGGCGGTGGAACCGTCCGCTTGTAGCGGATGATACACTTGAGAAGTAAGGTCTGGGCCCTCTCCAACTTGTCCCAGTCTATTTGTAACAAGTTCAAGCCCTAGATCTCAGAGCCATAAAGAATTGTGGGTCTGATGATCGCTTCCATGAGGTAGAGTTTGGACGAGATGTCCTGAAATTGCCCTAGGAAGTATTGTTTTTCGATGATGGCCAAGAACTGTACCCCTTACTAAGCCGAGGCTGAAGGGCTTGCCGCATACCGAAACGGGGCCCCGTGAACTGTACTCTCAGATAAGTGTACTCCTGTGAACTGTACTCGCAGATAACGTGTGACTATTCCCTATTAAAACAATGAATGCAGTGAGTAGGCATGCAATGTGCATGCTAACTACTATACTTTTTCTATTCTTTTGTGCTTACAGCAAGCTGTAACTGGTCCTTAACATTCACAGGTGATCTTGTGCCAATGTTTGCTGGCCAGTTATTAATTTTAAATTAGAATTTGCCAAAGCTTTATTGATTTTCAAGTCTGGTGTTGATATATTTTGATCATTTCCTTTTCTTTCATGCTGGGTAAAGGAATAAGCATGTGTATGAATTTGATTTCATCATTGTTTCCATTTCCAATGTTTGTATACACTTTACTTACCGGTAATGCACAATGTGATTAGCTCTTGGAGGTTAGGGTGGATTAGATTTTTATGTATTGATGTCTTTTTAGAATTTTATATATGTAGGTGTAGGATTAAGAAAATAAGCATGTGTATGAATTTGATTTCATCATTGTTTCCATTTCCAATGTTTGTATACACTTTGCTTACCGGTAATGCACAATGTGATTAGCTCTTGGAGGTAAGGGTGGATTAGATTTTTATGTATTAATGTCTTTTTAGAATTTTATATATGTAGGTGTAGGATTAAGAAAATAAAATAGAAAAAAATTGGCATTATTGTAAAGAAAATAGAGGCCAACCAGAAATAAATAATATCTTTTGAATTTAATTTTTATACTCATGTTTGCTTTTTATATCAATCTTGTACCTGGTTGTATTTAAGTAATGATGGTTATAATGAAACTGTCCAAAGATTTGAAAAGAAAAGTCATTTTTGATCGCTATAATTATGTAAATGTAAATATATTGAAACGACAACAATAAAATGATCGACAGGTCCATGATTTTTTTTTAAAATTTTGCAGGTCACAGTTTATAGAGTTTTTATTTATTTTTAACGTGCTAATTCGTAATCCTTGGTTTTTAGGTCTGCATTGAGCCTGATTTCAGAGCAACACGGCTATCCCTGATTGATCGTGGCTTTGTATATGCAATTGCTCATATTAGAGGTGGTGGCGAGATGGGACGGAAGTGGTATGAAGATGGAAAATTACTGAAGAAAAGGAACACTTTTACAGATTTTATTGCTTGTGCAGAATATTTATTAAAAAATAAAATTGGTTCGAAGGACAAAATCTGTATAGATGGAAGGAGTGCAGGGGGACTTCTTATTGGTGCAGTATTGAATTTAAGGCCAGATTTATTTAAATCAGCAGTGGCGGGAGTGCCTTTTGTAGATGTCGTCACAACAATGCTAGACTCTAGCATTCCGTTGACTACTGCTGAGTGGGAGGTAAATTTTGGTTGAAAACTCATCGTTACTGCATTTCATTTCCAAACTGAAGCATTGAACTGGATGAGAGGTAGAACCATGTTTGTCTTCTTACTTCTTGGTTTGTTATTGTAAAACTGTCATTAATATGTGGGTTTGTATGAATGCAAAAGTTGCCCCTAATTTTGTATGATTTTTGAGCTGTCATATGAGTGCCAATCAGTGTATTACTGTATGGTGTATTGCAGGAGTGGGGTGATCCACGAGAAGAGAAGTTCTACTTTTACATGAAATCCTATTCTCCCGTTGACAATGTGAGTACCAGCCATTAACTTAATCTTCACTGTTCAGGTCTTGGCTGGTGTGAATCTGTGTTTCAATTGTGGAAGACTTTTTGTTTTGAATTTATTTACTATATTAAAATTGTCTTAGATTGATGTCTTGTGAAAATGTATCACACAAATTCTCATTCTTAGATTTTTCAAGAATATTTTTTGTGTTGAAAGGCGATATGGGTTGTTTACAAGCAGTGTCCTTCTCCAACATCTTGCTGACCCCAAAGGACAACCTTGACCCCGTTGGTTCCAAGTGACTAAGGTTCATAGATGAATTTTTCCTTGCTGACCCCAAATGACAGCATTGACCCCGTTGGTTCTAAGTGTAATGTTCCTGACTTGGCTAGTCTAGGAAACGCTGCTAATGTGTGTGTAGGATTAATCATTTACAGCATATAAATGATCATACAAATAACAAATGCGACAAAGCACTGCAAAGTTTATATTATGATATCTCTACGGAGTACAAAGGCCGAATGTGGCTAAATAAAATGAATCACTCGGCTAGATCAAAAGACAAAAGGATCTTAGCTGGAATACAATAAGCAAACTAAATGATAATACCCGATAATAGATGAGCACTACGGGATCAATGGATGAGCTGGAACTATGGCAGCTCGTACGGTAACTGCTGGAAGTCTGGAAAGTGCGCCTAGGCGGCTATACCTCTCGAAATGGCCTGGAAACTGTCCCAAATGGTGCGCCCTTCTCTAGTTCTCAGTCCTGGTAACTGTCGGACCCCTTTGTTGATGGGTTTGGACCCCGGATGGATCCCCCTGGGGGAATGCGCCCCTCTCTCACTGGCAAAATGCTCCCTAGTGATTCCATCGTCGGAATCGACTGAGATGTGTCTCAAAATGACCGCCTTGGTCTACTGGGAAATGGGTCAGAAGGGTTTCCTTGAATATGGCTTGATGCTCGCTCGGGAACCCTGAATGTATCCGCCAAAAGTGTCGCACTTCCAAGTCTGGAAAATGCTCCCCAGATGATTCCTCCATCGTAATCTGGCGAGAAACCAGGTAAAAGATGCGCCTTGCCTTCCTCTCAAATGGGTCGGAGGGAAATCTCAGAATTCTCCCTGGATGGGACAAATCGATTCCCTGAACCTCCTCAAGAGTTGCGCCCTCACCCTGGATAAGTGCGCCTTTGCTGCTGGACCCTGCGTAACTGCTGCTGAAGAATGATGGAAGACCTGTGTGATCTTCCCGGTGATTAGGGTGTGTCTCTCAACACCGAAATCAACCAACTGGTGTCTTCTTCCTGGAATCCATTGAACTATCTCTCCTGAGATGTGCCTCTCTCCTCAATGACAAGTCATAATCTGCATAATAATGAATTAGGTCGCTGACTCTTCTCTTATAGCTTTCCAAAACCCTAATTCACTGCTGAAACCCTAATTCGTTTATGACCTTTTCCCTCCAAGTGACTTTTACTTTATTTTATTATTCCTTGATTAAATCACTTAATTAAATAATCAATTAATCATTTTATCTCTAAAAAGTGATTTATCCATCCTTATGGTTTGAAAGTCACTTCTCATCATCTTATCCTGTAGTGCTCTTCTTCCCGATTCCGATGAGCTATTACACTAAGAGGTTTCTCCAAGTAATATGCCCATTATGACCTTCTTAGTGAAATTAATTAAGATATGACCCATAATAACTCAAAATTACGGGAATCGTTGAAATTCAACGAAACCAAAACCAAGCTGTGCGGAATGGATCCTGATGATGAACGATGCAAGTTGGGCCCAATAAAACCCCTCAATATCTCCCGAACTCTGTGTCACCCCTATCTGGCTACTCTGGTATGCATAACACTCTGTAAAGTTATAATGTCCCAAAATGGGGACATTACACTAAGTGACTAAGGTCCATGTGTGGGGATTCTTTTGGAAACAACCTTTTGAGTATGGTGGTAACACTCCTCCATCCAGATCGCAAGTCTGAGGTCCTTGCGATCAATTTGTTCTCAATTCAATGTAACATCTAAAAAAATGGGTACATGTCGATTGTCAAAATGCATTGTTTAATTGGGACACACTCCCCAAGATTTGGATGCACCCCCACGCCCCTCGCAGCCTTGGTATAGCGGGACACCTTATGAAATGTTTCATGGCATTCCCAAAAGGAAAAACTCTATGAAACATATAGCTAAATGTTTTGCAAGGAAAGGGAGGTATTTTTCACATGGGGTTGATAGCTAGATGCTGTTGAGAATTGTAGATGATGTTGAGAATTGTAGCTCGCACATGTTTCATGTGAACGTGCAAGAAGTAGTTCTAGATATTTTTGAAAAGTGATTCTATATTCGAAAAGTAAATTCTATTTTGTAATTCACTTTAGTTAAAAAGTGAAAGTCTTATTTTTAGCACCTGAGTCTAAAAGTGTATTTCATGCATGCATGACTTAGACTAGGAGTAATCTCAGAAATAGATTAGGGTTTTGGTCTTATCTAAAACTATAAAGACAGGTCAAGATAAAGAGTTCAAAGACACAAAAGAACACATGAGGAGTTGAACACACACACAGAGAGAGAGAGAGAGAGAGAGAGAGAGAGAGAGAGAGAGAGAGAGAGCAAGCAGGCATGAAAGAGTTGTTTCCAGGCAATGAATAGTTTTGTATAGTCATACAGAAAAGTTTCGTACAGTCGTACGTATCCATACAATAGTGTTGTACAACATTTGTAGAGTCCGTATAGCAAAAAACTGTCATTTCTGGTTTTTTCAGTAAGTTGTACTCTCTTGTTAGGTTGTTCCGCTCAAGTTCAAGGTGATTTTTTGGTATCCGTGCAATGTTGCTTTTTAGGCAGCTTGTGGAGGTTTTCTTCTAAGTTTTTCGAAGGAATTAAAAGCTTGATTTGAAGGAGTGATTAGCTATGTATGTGTGCAATTGATTTTATGCTTCTGCTATTTGATTTCTAGCTATTGTGTGATTAATCCTATGGTTTGAAATTTATTTCTGCATTAATTAAATTCAACAATTTACTTGTTTGATTGAGATCATAAGGACTTTAGTCACCCAGGGTTGGGAATTTTCACATGGTATCTAAGCTTATTTCTCTAATTGAGATTCTGTAGGATTTGTAGTGGTAAATCAACTACAGGGAAGGACCAATAGTGAGAGGGTTTCAAAGTTTCATTTTTCAGATTTGGGAATTTGTGCAATGGATCTCAGAGATGGCATCAACTAGCCTTAGGTTTGAGGACATATTCCATGGTGCTCGAATTTCTTATCATGGAAGGTGAGGGTTACACTCTTACGAGAAGAGAATGATCTTTGGGATATTGTCAAGAACATTGCTTCTCCACCTACAGATCCGTAGGAGTTGGTAGCTCACAACAAGAGGGTAGTGATGGCCAAGTGGATTATCTTTGATGCCTTAAAGGATCATCTTATCCTCGTGTATCTGAAAAGAAGACAACGAAGGAGATGTGTGATGCCTTGATTAGTCTCTACTAGAGTCAGAACATAATCAGGAAGATGATATTGCGGAACAAACTCAAATCCATAATGATGACCAGATCAGACACAATAACCAATTACCTTATGAAGATCACACAGATTCGTGATCAACTTGTAGCAGTTGGGGAAAAGGTTAAAGATCCAGAGATGGCACTTAATGGTTTCCCTGCTTCATTGAACCAGTTGTCAAAGGTATTTACGCTTGGGAAAAGATTCCCGACTTTGAGACGCTTTGGGATCCAGGAGGAGATTCAGATGGAGTCAAAGGATGGAAAGAAGGATGGTGAAGAGAACCTAGCTCTATTTGGTTAGCCAAATGAATGCAGAGGTAAAGGGCCCAACAAGAGTATGGGAGAAAGTGAGGAGTCAACCTCATGGATAGGAAAGAAGGATTTGAGTAAAATCAAGTACTTTAGTTGTCATTAGCATGGTCATTATGCATCACAGTGTCCAGATAAGAAGGGTAAAGGATAACAACAACAAAAGTAGGTAGCAGCCTCTGCAGAAACTCAAATGAACGAGTTTTTTGCCAAGTTCAAGAAATATTTCTCGTTGGTATCTTGGCTTTCTGTCAGCATGATTCCCAAGAATGTGTGGTGTTGTCGTCCTAATACACACCTGGGTTATCGTGGAATAAACCTTCAATCCACTTGGTGTGTCCTTGGGGGCAAGTCTCGAGTCAAGGTGCTGTCACCTGATCCTCGATTCCTCTGTCTAGGCCAACTCCTAGCGAAGCCAAGGGGGGTAGTCCCTATAAAAATAAAACTAAGGCTTTCTAAACTAAGCAAGGAAGAAAAATTTATTCTAGGAGTTTATTGCTTGAAATAAAACTTTTAATCACAAGATAAATTTAGCACCACATGATATTTAACCAAAAAGGATAATGCCTGCATCATCAACCATGAGCTTTATGAATTATCAAATAAAGACAAGCATTTGCACTTACTAAACCATATAGAGATAAACTTTAAAGACTAGTGCCAAACATAAAGTAGTAAAGTGTGATGTGATGAAAATGTCGCGTTAATTTTATCTTGAGTGTTTTAGTTAAGGGATTTGGTGTTAGTAAAAGAGTTTTGAAACCGTGAAGTGGGGATTAAAGTCGGGGTCTCCACTCTTTGTGTGCAAAAGTGAATGTGGCCTCTTTGTTCGTTATTCGCCAATCTTATAGACTTACCGACCGGGTGTGTCGTAGGTCCAACGAGGAGAGAACCTAGATCTCAAAGTTTCCCCTTGACTTAACATACTCCACCTAGGGTAGAGGTCTTAGATGAATAACACAACTTAGAGATTGTCGTAATTAAACTAGCATGCACTATTCAAATCTTTTCTGGGTCATCGAAGCACTTAAAGCGTGACAGCAGGCTTGCATACTCAGATTTGAATAGCTGGGGTTTATTACAATATATTTGCAAAATTGAAACTAAAGGTAAGCAAACCTAGAACTTGCATAATATTTTTAAGACTTTGATTTAAGTGATGTGTGTTAGTTTTAATCTTGTTTATGCATGAGAAACTAAAAGAACTTAATGAAACGGGAAACAACCCCTAAAAAGCAAGAAAACACAAAAAACACCAGTTACCCCCCAGGGGCAGGGGAAACAACTAAAGGTGAGCTTTGTGGATTACTAACTTTATTACAAGTTGAGATTACTCTTCTTTTGGAACACTTGGCCTTTATATGGAGAGATCAAAGTGCTTTACAAAACTTTTATGATGGAAAAATCAAATACGAGGCTCCCGGGAGCACCGGGAGGGTCCTGGAAGGGGCTAAACTTCAAAAGTTCAACAACATTTCCTCTTGTGCCTGTGAGATCTGCACTAAAACAAAAAGGTATTAAATGCAAAAGGTGACCAAAAACACTTTAAGAGTGTCTTTGATCAACCCCTAAAAATATGTGAAAAATTTCTAAGTTAAACTACACTGAGGACAAAAATTAACTGAGTGATAGCTAAATAGCTAACCTCCTTAGGATCTTATTGGCTGATATAAATTCAACAGAGAACAACAACCTATCTTGCATATTTATACTTTAGAAAACACAGTAAACTTTTGCCTATCACAAGCCTAAAAAATTTGCTAGAAATTGAAGGCTAGTAAGCAACAAAACTAAGCTAGATTTTGGCAAATAGATATATTCTTTCAACAAAACTCAGATCTAATTTTAAAGGCTGCATGCAACTGATATAAAACAGATTTCAACTTTTAAAGACAAATCAAAACCTTTCATGCAACAGGAAATCAAAGGACACACAGATTTTTCTTACAAATTTTGAGAAAGTAAAGGGGAAGAGAAATTCAAAACCAAGAATTTGGGCAATGGAGTCAGAATGTTGTTTGAAGAGGGGAATCCTTCCTTTCTTTGCACTTGAAGACGTTAGGGGTTCAAGCAAGAACCCTCTATTCCTCCAAGATAGAGACCTGCAAACTTGGCAAAACCCTTGCAAGCGAAATGTTAAAATATCCAACATATAACCTAAGAAAACATGTAATTAAAACAATAATGACATGCACTCAAAGATTAATTTGTAACAAAACAAGGATTAGCAATACAACCTAGTTTTACTAATACCTCATTCCAAAAGATAAATAACAATGCTAGCAAGAGATCTTTACCATACTTTAAGAACCATAATAGGAGTAGATCCTCCACACATTTGCTCAAGACAACACAATGATGCTCCAAAGTCTTTTCTTCCAATGCTTAAAAAAGTATTACAACAACTCTTCACCCAAGATTTCTCTAACAAATGAGAGAGATCGACCTCTCTTAAATAGAAATGGAGGTGAGGATTCCTAGGCAATTGCATGTGCTAGGGTTAGGTATTTGGAGTAGGGATGCATGGGTAAAGGAGGAGTGGCACACTTAGATTAGAGGGAGATGTGTGTGGTGAAGGGCGAGTGATGGTAGGTGGAGTGGAGGTGAGGGGGAGTGAACTAGGAGAGAGTCGATGTTCGGTTTTGGTTTTAAAAACTATGGTCTTTGTTGTTGCACAGTTTGTACTTGGAAGTAAAGGAAAGGTAAAGGAAGACAAACTGATGTAACGAGAGACTATCCTATCACTGTCACCTCAATAGGATGTCCCTTTCTATCTAGGGTGGTAGGCCCAGGGGAGACGTCCCCGGTGACCTGGGGTTTTGAGAAGGCAAAGGGTAAAAGGTCAAGTTAAAAGTTTCCCTCTTACAAGTCACCACCGATCAAAAAGTCCGGCTAAACAACCAATAAAGATAATAATAACCAGATGATGTACCTGCCCGGAACAAAGCAACAAGAAAGTATATTTGCAAGGTCACTTGTTGGTTAGTACTTCATATAATTGGAGAGTTTCTCAAATAAAGCAATCGACTGATATATTGATGAAGCAAATCAAGGATGTATAAATGGAAATAATCAAAATACTATACTTCAACAATAAATGCTTAAAAATGAGCAAGAACAACTAATTATCAATATCATAAAAGATAAAACCAACATTCATGAGAAGCAAGTATGCATTAATCCCTTCAATTGCTTTAGAAGCTTTGAGTGCTGCAAAGTATGACTATAACTTGAAAGAATAATAGCAACAATAGGGTTAGCAAGTTAATCTAAACTAGGGTTAGAAAGGTGTTAGTAATTGCTCAAAGATTTGGATGTTTGTGGATTGTGATCAAAACACTCAAGCAAGAGGTCTTAGACTAGTGCATTCATAGGGAAAATGGAGTCAACAAGTAGCAGCAAGAGTTAAGGGAACAATATGATAATAGTAGGGCCAAAGACAAGAGGAGTTTGATGGTGAAGTGTTGGTAAACCAAGGCTTCAACCATCAAACCCTAGGGGAAAACGACTTACTAAGGTGTAGGCAACCCTATGCCTTAACACATTTTCCTCCTTCTTTAGCTCAATGACAAAGTAAAATCGGCTAGGATAAAGAACAAGAGATAGGGTGTTGCAATGGAAATGCCCTAGCAATATCTCCAAAAGAAAAAAGGCTCCTTGGCATTAAAATAAGGACACCAACATGTGCTTCTTTCCTAGGGTTTATTCGAGCAATTTCATTAACACAATGCAAGTAAAACACTATAACCAGTCAAGTAAGGGAAGGATTGCAGAAATTCACTTACATTTACCAAGTATTCATCAAGCCAAACCCTAGTTATAAACCTTCCACCAAGAAAAATGCCAAAAATCACCAAAAGAAGCCTCCTTCAACAAGTGCGCCACAATTTCAGTCAAAACCCTAATGAGGGCCGCAAATTTTAGACCTCACACAAGTGTGAGTGAAAGATGATGAATAAAAGAGAGTTTTAGCTCTCTTAATTATACCATACCAATGACCTTAATTTTATTTTAGGTCGCAAAAGGCCGACATGACAAAAATACATCAAAATATTGTTTTACATTAAATGTCATAATTAAAAAAAACTAGTCAAGCAAAAGTGATGACGTCATGCACTTTTAAGGTGACGTTAGGCCCCTTTAGCGCAACATTGGCCTCCTGGAGCAAAACGTTTGGCCTCCTTGGGCCTCAGGAACATGCCACATGTGCCACAACTGCCTCCCAAAACCTCCATAAGTATTGGATGTCATCATGAGTGTCCTGGGTGATGTCATGGGCCTTCCAAGGCCAACGTCCTAGTGGAAAAGGCATAACCCCCTGGGTGAGGCTCTGCCAAGCTACCTCTGGTGGAACGTCCTCCTCTTCTCCGGTGCAAGCCCTCTGATCTGTCTCTGCCCCCTGCTGGGTCTCAGCATCCATCTGATTGGATTTCAGCCCCATGGAGGTCCGAACTAATCATTTCCCCATGTGTACCTGTCTATAAGGGTACCTGTCCATTGGGTATGGTCCTACACATCAACAGACACGCCCTCCATGGGCTCATAAGTCAGATGGATCATAGTAATGTCAATCACATCTAATCATCAATTTTATTAAACATGTGCATAAAACCCCTCTTACCCTGACAAGTGCTGAAAGACATTATACTAATCTACATGCCAAGTTTGGAGGAAGTGACAGGGCGTCCTATTGGGCTAATGCTCACTGGATGTGGGGTGTTTCCGGGAGAGATCAAATCCAAGCCATGTGAGTGGGTGAAGTGGATAAGGGATGTCTGGGCAAGGGGTGCAATGATAGCAGGGAAATGCATGGCTTACCTGTGGGTGCCTCTGTAGAGGGTGAGTTGCACCTGTCATGGATGCAAATGTTTCCAAGCCCATTCATGCCTTTTGTCTTTTTCTTATTGCTTTTTCTTCAAGAAGCTGGCTAGTGGATACTGCCCTGGCGTGGTGACCAGTGGTGGCAATGTTACCCACAAGCATTTCACGGAAATTAGAAGGCTGGCTTGTGATGAGACCCCCTTTCTCTTGGCTATGCCACCAAGAGCCACTACCCTGGCGTGGTGACTAGCTGCTAGTAGTGTCATACCCCTAGATGCCCATGGAACTAATAGGCTGGCTCGTGATGAGACCCCCTATCCTCTAACCATGTCTTGTTTTTATTATTTTTATGGGTCCCTTTGTTTCTTGCTGAGAAGATTTTTACTGCTTTCTTAGGGATCCCTGGGCAAAGCATCTCGAGGTTCATTCTTTGGCTTCTATCTTTTGCCAGCTACTTTTACCCTTTGGGCCTTTAGCCCCTTCTTCCCACAAGGTAAGGTGCAACCCTTAAATATTTGGCCAAACCAATGCCCGGACTAGTGTAATGGGATGGATGAGCGGGAAAATGATGGAAAGTGGTAAGTGTTGCCTCCTTATACACACTTGCAAACGTGAGCTAAGTTTGGCTCACTTAGTGTGTCCTTGGAGACACAATGCCTAGGTTAACAACCCATGCTGTCACTTTGACCGGAACCTCTTTCGTCTAGGCTTACTCCTAGGGAAGCCAAAGGGGGTAGACCTTAGTTACTAGATGTGTTAAAGTTAAGTTCTAGGAGTTAGTTTTAATTGTTTACAAGGTTTAGGGGATTCTAATCCTAAGATGCTAAGGCAACAATGCAAGGTGCAAGGGTTAGCATGAAAAACAAACCTTTTCCCTAAGTCAACTAAGACTAGTGCCTAAAGATTGGGCAAGGGGGCAACTATGTTAAGGGGTGTTTCGTTACAAGTAGATTACAAGTTACTTACAAGATTACAAAAGAATCAATTAAACCAATGAATATTAGATACAAGTACTTACAAAAGAATTACAAAATATCTATTCACAAATGAGATATCCACA
>ML778900.1:434076-444343 GCA_009831015.1 Picea engelmannii | reverse complement strand
CAGCTACACCGTTTTGTTGGGGATTATAGGGAGTAGTGAGTTCCCTCTTGATCCCAACATCTTTGCAGAAGTTCACAAACTCTTTTGAGGTATATTCTCCTCCATTATCTGACCTGAGTATCTTAATCTTTCTTTCAGAAAGGATCTCTATCAAGGCTTTGAATTCCTTGAACTTACTGAACACTTCATCTTTAGTTTTCAAGAAATATATCTAGGTTTTACGAGAGTAATCATCAATGAATGATACATAATATACATACCCGCTAATGGAGGATGATTGCATTGGGTCACATACATCTAAATGGATGAGTTCTAGAACTCCATCTGTCTTGCTGTCCCTCTTCGCAAACGGGTTTTTGATGTTCTTCCCTTGTGCGCATCCATTGCATATGCCTTTATGGTCACCTTTGAGTTCTTGTAAACCTTTGACTGCGTTGCATATGTATGGTAGTGCCTTGTAGTTGATGTGGGCTAACCTTCTATGCCAAAGTTCACATGAGTTTTCAATGGCGTGGGTCATGGCAGCCTCTAAGTGACCCTTTAGTTTATACAAACCATTTTCTTCATTTCCAATGATGATTGCTTCATTTAAGGTTTCTCCTTTAGCCCACATAAGAACTTCTCCATCTATAAAGGCAACTTTGAAGCCTTTCTTTTCTAAAGCTGAAATGGAGAGTAGGTTCTTCTTCAAGCCTGGTACATATAGTACGTCCTTCATTTTTAGTGAATTTCCTGAATTCAGTTTATGGTTTGATTCTCCCACTCCCTTGGTAATCATCTCCAAGTGTCACTTTCTGAGAAAACTTCTTTTCTGAGATACAAGAGAGAATGTTTCTTTGTCTCGTCATGTGCTTGGATGCACCACTATCAATGAGCCAAGTGTCCTCTCCGGGTGTTACAGATCTTGAGAGGGCCGAGATCAAGGCATGGTCTTTGATCTGCTCTCTTATCATCTTTGCGGGTGGCTCTTCATCTTCGATTACATGGGCATGGAGCCTCTTATGTTTTCTCTTGTATTCTTCTTGTCTGGCTGGACACAAGTTCACAATGTGTCCCATCTTGTCACAATGATAGCATTGTATAGATGAGTAGTCTCTTTCCTTTTGTTGTCCTCTCTTCTGAAATCTCCTTGGATGAGATTCTTTATGATTGAATTTGTTTGACTGTTGAGGCTCTTTATAAGTCTCCTTTTGGAAGTAGGGTTTCTTCCTTCTTCCTTTGGTGTGAGTAGCTAGGGCTTGATCATCATCTCTTGCTAGTAACGCTTCACGATTCGCTACTCTTGTTTCTTCTTGGATGCATTCTTCCCATAGACTATCAAACTTCAGTTTCTCCGTTCTAGCACAAATCATTTGGATGAAAGCATCCCAAGGTCTTGTGAGACCATTTAGGGCCGTCATTATGAGTTCGTCTTCGTCTATGGTATCTCCAATAGCTTCTAGCTGTTCTTTGAATTATGAGATTCTGGAGAAGTATTCCTGAATCTTTTCTCCTTTCTGCATCCTTGTATTCTTTAGTTGAGTTCTTAGATTCATCTTTCGATTTATGTTCTTTCCTTCATATAGTCTGGTCAAGGCATCAAACATTTCTTTCAGGGTCTTCTTAGATGACACATAAGGAATCAGGTGGTCTTTGATTGAATCTGCAATGATTCTTTTGGCCCTGATTGTGTCCTTTTGATGCTTTGCCTTTTTTGCAGCATCGACGGGTTCCGATACTTCTGGCCAATCCTATACTTCCAATGCCGGAAGTTTTCCACTCCTTCTAGCTTGTCAACAAGCTTAACGCTTGCAGACATCTTTACCTGGAGCTAGGAAAATGACCAAAAAAATGAAAGTGCTCAAAATAAAAAATTGAACCTACCAGGAGTTGCGCTTGGTTGAGGCGAGTAGCCTGGTGTGTTTGGATCTGAGAAAATCCAACTTTGGCTCCTCCAAATTTGATCTGCGGATTTTTGGATTGGTGCTTCTGGTACCTCTGGTACTCTCGTACTTCTAGTACACTGGTTTTCTGGTACTTCTGGTACTTTGTGAAACTAGGGTTTCACTTTCTGGGAGATCCAGCCACTGAAAATGTGCGCAGAGAGTGCCAAACTGATCCTTAGGGGAGGGCGCACTTTTCTAGATGGTTTTGGGGCTGAAAAGCTTCACCATCAAAAAGCCCTAATTTTCATGTATGACATCAGTGACATTTTTCACTTGTGAAAGATGCTTCCTTCAGCTTGGCTCTGATACCATGTTAATGTTTAAGCCATTTTCATTAGATAACAATAGCATAATCCAAGATCACTGAGAAATACACAATCACAAGAGACATAGCATTTATCCTGGGAAACCCTCTAGGGGAAGAAAACCCAGCAAAACTTACTTAATATAGATAGCCAATACAATGCCAAGAGATCTCTTAAACTAATACAGAAAGTCCTCTCCCAGATATGCACCACTCTCTCTCCTTCTTCTCCAGTAGCAGATCTGAAACTTGTCTCTCAATGAGCAAGTGAGTTGTGTGTCTAAGTGAGGCGCTGGCCTCTTTATTTATAAAGTTTGGCATGTGTGAAGTGTCTCTTCACTGGCAGGGCCGACTTCTCAAACTGGGTGGGTAAACCCACCTTTATTGTATTTCTGGGCTTCTTTAATATCTGCTGGGGCCGACTTCTTATTCTGCCTATTACAATTGTCTTTTGACCAATCCGCAAAAGGGGATTTGGTCCTATTACAATAACCGACACGATCAATCCACAATGGGGATTGATCCGATGAATAATATATCAAATAATAATTAGAATACTCTTTACAATTACATTATTTCAACAATCTTTGCTAGTCTCAATCTGTCGGTGACCAGGGATGTAGACTCTGTATGCCTTCGATGTCTCACTATATCCAAAAAAATACCGTTCTTGCCTGAAGGGTCCAACTTGGATCTCTTGTCCTTGGGAACATGCACATACATTGGACAACCAAATATCCTCAAGTGGCTGACCTCTAATTTTTTAGCTGTAAACATTTCTTTTGGTGTCTTGTTCCCAAGTATACGATGGGGACTTCTGTTCTGCACATATACTACGGTCCTAGCTGCTTCTGCCCATAGATGCATCGGTAAATCTTGATCATGAATCATTGCCTTCACTGCTTCCATGATTGTTCGGTTCTTTCTTTCTGCCACACCATTCTGCTGAGGATTGTAGGGAGTAGAGAGCTCCCTCTTCATCCCAACTTCTTTGCAGAATGCCTTGAATTCATCTGATGTGAATTCACCTCCATTATCTGACCTTATGATCTTTATCTTCTTTTCTAAAAGGTTTTCAACAAGTACTTTGAATTCTTTGAACTTGTTGAATACTTTGCTTTTATCTTTCAAAAAATAAATCCAAGTTTTACGTGAGAAATCATCAATAAATGAAACATATTATACATACCCACCAAGTGAAGTGGCTGACATTGGTCCACACACTTCTGAGTGCACGATGTCCAAGACTCCTTCGGCTTTGTTGTCGTTGCTTGGAAATGTGTTCTTCACATTCTTTCCTTGTGCGCATCCCTTGCATATGCCTTCGTGATTCACTTGGATCTCTGGCAAACCTGTCACCATCTTGCTCACAATCGGTAATGCTTTGTAATGTATGTGAGAAAATATTCTATGCCATAACTCACTCGGAGTAACTGTGTTGTGTACTAATGTTGAATCTGAATGTCCCTTCAATTTGTATAGACCTTCTTCTTGAACACCAATCAGCACAACATTATCAATAGACTTTCCTCTTGGCCACATGAGAACTTCACCATCAATGAAAGCAACTCTGAATCCTTTCTCATCCAATGCTGAGGTAGAAAGGAGATTCTTCTTCAAACTAGGTACATATAAAACATCCTTCATCTTCTTAGGCTTTCCGGAATCCAATCTGTAAGAAGCTTCTCCTACTCCTTTAATGGGATACTGATAGTTATCATCGAGCTTCACCTTGTGAGGTGAATCCTTCTGAACTAATTCAGAGAAAGAATCCTTTTAACCTATCATGTGCTTAGAAGCATCACTATCAATAAGCCATGTGTCACTTCCATGAGTAACTATCCCTGTAAGAGCTGATATCAATACATATTCTTCGCTTGAATCATCTTCTTTGGCTTTCTTCTGATCAGGTTCATCATCTTCTGTGGCATGAGCATGTCTTTTATACTTTCCTTTTCTGACCTAATCTTTTGAGTGAGGACAATTTCATGCAATGTGTCCCATCTTCTAGTAGATGTAGCATTTATAACTTGAATAATCCTTTTGAAACTTTTGTGCCTTTTGTGGCCCTTGAGTCTTTTTGTGGGGATGAACCTCTTTCTTGCTCTTTCCTTTTCTGGCATGTGCTACTAGTGCTTGATTTTCATCGTCTCCCAACTTCTCTTCTCTTGCTTCCAATCTGGCTTATTCTCGAGTGCAATCTTCCCATAGCCTACTAAACTTTGTTAGCTTTCTTCTTGAACAGATTCCCTGAATGAATGATTCCCAAGACCTCAGGAGACCGTTCAATGTAGTCATCACTAGTTCAACTTCTTCGATGGCTTCAAAGTGTTCTTTGATTTGAGTTACCCTAGTGAAGTAGGATTGAATGGTTTCTGAACTCTGCATCTTCACACTCTTGCGTTGAGTCCTGAATGCCATCTTCCGATTGATATTCTTGCCTTCATATAATCAGGATAGAGCAACAAACATCTTCTTTGGAGTTTTCAATGACGAGACAACAGGGATCAAGTGATCTTTGATAGAATCTACGATAATCCTCTTTGCCTTGACTATATTCTTCTTGTGCTTTGCCTTGGCCTCATCTCCCTCTGGCTCTAGAACTTCTTTGACGAAACCTTCTAGATCATTCTCTTCTAGAATAAGCATCACTCTGTACTTCCAGGCTCAAAAGTTATCGACACCCTCAAGCTTCTCATCAAGCTTAGTGCTGGAAGTCATCTCGTCCTAGGATGAAAATACGATAAAATAAAATTTATGCAAAGAAGGGTTTTGTTTTTATCAGAGAGTGTGCTATGCCAAGATGATCTTCTTTCTTTAGAGATCTGCTCCAAGTTTGGTCTCCAGATGCCGTGACCTAGGGTTTTATGAGGAAACCCTAAATTTTCAACTTGCGAATTTTGGAGATCTGATGCAGGGGAAAGATGCGCCCTCCTTGATGGCTTTATGTTGACCAACGTCCTTCAGAAAGTGGGTGACGTAATCACCTAGGGTTTTATGTAGAAACCCTAATTTTCAAAAACTGCGAAAACTGCAAAACTGGTCCAAGGAAAAGATGCGCTAGGGTTAGGAGAGTCTTCCTATGGTCTTGTTTTTCCCAGTGAGTTCCTCTAGACTATGAAAGAGGCTTCTTTCAGGCCTGCTCTGATACCATGTTAAAATTTCGCTTTGGCAGTTAAGTGTATTCTATATTCTTTAACTTTTAACTATTAGAACAATAACTGCATGCATAAGGATCACTGAAAGAAAGACATCCACAATATACACAAGATTTATCCTGGGAAACCCTCTTGGGGAAGAAAAACCAACAAAACTTCGTCAATATAGATTCGTCAACAAGTACAACATCTCTCTCCAAGAGAGATCTCACGAAACAGAAGATAACCAAAAGATAGACCCGAAACCCTGACCACAATAGAGTAGTGCAACACTAGACCAAGAAAGATAGACCGAGAGATAACCAAAACCCTCTACGAAAACACTCCTCCTTTGTAGCTGTGTCTCCTCCTAAGACTTGCGCACTTTTCCTTGAGAGAGAAGTTGTGTTGTGAGTGTGCTTCAAGTGAGGTGCCTAGCCTCATATAAATAGTAGTAAAGTCGCCCTTTAATTAGGTCAGGGCCGACTTGTACAATTGACTTTTTTTAATTTACATTTGACTTTTACAAATGCACAATAGGGCCAACTTTACAAATACAACATAATATTATTCTTTAGGGTTTTGACTTGGTCAAATAAAATAAGAATATCGTCCGAAGCTACTCAAACTTCAACAAAGGCTATGACAGAGGAGTTCAAGAATCTCCACCACCAACATTGGGGTACATAAAGGGCTTGGTGCTCTTGATTAAATGTCAATCCCACACCTTCATACGTGATAGAATCCTATGAAAATGCTGCAATCCTGCTAATCCTGAAATCTCAAAAACTGTAGCAATCTTGAACACTATCAAGTGTGCTGAATTTTGAATGGAATATGAAATTCTACTTTCTTCATGTGAAGTGCTCTCAAATATCTTGAAACAATTAATGGAAATGTTAACAAATTTAGTTAAAAGGATAAAAAGGAAAGATAAAGGAAATGATAAAAAGGAAAGATAAAGAAAATGTCAACCTTTAGGAAAGATAAAGGAAATGATAAAAAGAAAGATAAATGAAATGTCAACTAAAGATAAAGGAAATGATAAGAAGGAAAGATAAATGCAGTGTCAACTAAAGATAAAGGAAATGATAAAAATGAAAGATAAAGGAAATGTTAACTTTTACTTAAAGAATTTATCATTAAGTCAAATCCCGCTAGTGCGATTAGTTTTGATGGGCCTCATTCTATAAGATTACCTAGGTTCGGAATTTAGCTAGTGGGGAGGAGACACCTAAAATCCAGCCATGCTAAGGGTTGGTGTGGCCCAGGTCAGGTGCGATCCCGAGGTGATTTTGACTCCTTAGAGACCTCTGGGTCGCGGTTTCTTAGACCACAGGCTAGTCCTGCAAGTCACAGACAAACTAGCGAACAAAAAAAATAAGAATTTAATATTACCATTATTTTCTCTCAATTCACTATTGCTCAAATCGTGTGAGGGAAAATGAGTATGAAATCCTCTTTATAAAAAATGTTTCTATTCTTAAAAGCTTCTAGAAGTCTCATTAATTATTAATTAACCTCTAATTAGGGATTAAATCCAAAATTGTAGGTCCCAATTGTAATTTAAAAAAAAGGGTTCAAAATCAACCAAACTAGAGATGGAAATGTGCTGTACCTACATGGTAAGGCTTGAAATGTGTTTCCCACACATGAGATGCACCCTTAGAACCACAAACACATTTCAAAGTTGTACCGCAAACATTTCCATGTTTCCATATGGAAATGTATCTGGTACGGCACTTGAAGTGGTGTTTCCTATAACATAGTTTCAGATGATTCTAGAAAAATGATTCCTTTGAATATGCCGTAAGCCATACTAGAATGTGGGTTGGAGAAGAAGAGTAGGGCATTGAATTGAACTGCATGTTTTAATTTTTAAAGTTAGTTTCCTAAGGTAACATAGATGTATGCATTTGAGAATTAACACTGAAGTTTTCTTCTGGTCGAGCTTGTGAAAGATATCATTTCAGATGTTTCTTCCAGGAAAATCAGTTATACCATTCAAAAACAAAATTATATTGATATCCCAAATTAGCCTGAAAAGGTGTTGGGATTCAAATTTTTGGATTTTTCCAAATAAAATCTCCTTTATATTGATTTTGTATTTAACAAGGAGCATTTGAACTGTAAAATTGACTACTTTGTGTTCCACAGGTTAATGTCATTCATTTATTGTAGTTTTCAATGTTTGGATATTCATTTCTTCTGTCATATTTCTGTTCAACCTGAAGTACTAACCATTGAGCTTATTTGCTTTTATATGATGGATAAAACTATTACACCAGTCCAGAAACTTGTTACATCTTCTGACTGTTGGTCACTTGCATACAGGTCCAATCACAGAACTATCCTAACATTTTAGTCACTGCAGGTCTCAATGGTAAGGAAAATTTATCAGCCTTAGTACATTCTTAAATATTTTGATGTCATAATCTAACAGGGATCACTGGTTGTGCAGATCCACGTGTGTTATACTCAGAACCTGCTAAATTTGTCGCTAAGTTAAGGGAAAAGAAGACTGATAATAATTTGTTGCTATTCAAATGTGATCTTGGGGCTGGGCATTTTTCAAAATCAGGACGGTAAGAAATCATTTGATTTGATTTTATTGTCAGAATTGAGATTCTACTATTTTCAGCAGTTGGCCTCATGAATTGTTCAATTAATATTGCCTTTGCTCCTGTACAAACAATAGAGCTTGTAGCTTTTAGATCTTTGCTACTGTACAACCGATCTGTTTGGTAATTTAGACCTTCGGTAGTTTGCACAATGTTTCAAAATTTTTGCTGAAACCTTGAGAAGATAGCATGCATAGCATGCATATCATCTTATGATCAATTGTTCTTGTCTTTTCCATAAAACTCTGATCTAGTTGCCGAATATTTCTGAGTAAAACAAGGCTTGGGATAGAAAACGAGCCAAGCAGAACTGCAGGCAAGTTAAACTCACTGTGAGCAAGTACATGATGGTCAAACTCTGACCTGCGAGTATTCCCCAAATTTTTTCACAGGTCATCAATTTCATTCATGAACCCGATGAAAAATCCATGTTCTAGTCTTTCTGACCGGCTTCCTTCTCTGTCACTGAAACAAGGGAATCTTCCCAAGAGATTTCATATCTCCTAGAAGTTTCTGAAGCTACGATCTAGTCTTCTCATGGCATCTGTCTCCCAATCCTGGAAGTTGTCTCTTCATCTGATTCTTTTTGAGATCAGGCTTACTCTCAATTTCTTCTGAGTCTACAAGGACTTCACCATCTCTTATGGGGTATACTTGGTGTTGAATACCAAGTCTAAATGTGAAAAGCTGAGTCAGACTTCAAGTGAATTCTGCTTCCTGTCAAGGTGGCTTCATTATCCTTTGAACAAGTCTACCTTGAGTTCTTGTTCTAATGTTCAATCAACAACATTTGGAACATTGACTGGCATATCTATAAATCATCGGAAGTTTTTCTCATCATGAAAATCATCATCCACAACAAGGAGCTGGAATGGCATCATTATCATTTACATCAATATGAATTAGTATAACACTAATACATCATCATCATCAATAACATCACGAGACTGATACAACATGAACAACAACAACATCACAGCATGAAGGCTGGAGCATCATCAACATTAACACTAAGTTGGAAATCTTCAACATGAAGCTGGCATCTCATCAACATCAGCACTAAGCTGGAAATCTTCAGCACGAAGCTGGCATCTCATCAATATCAACACGAAGCTGGAAATCTTCAGCACGAGGCTGACATCTCAACAACATCAGCACGAAGCTGTAAATCTTCAGCACGAGGCTGGCATCTCAACAACATCAGCACAAAGCTGGAAATCTTCAGCACGAGGCTGGCATCTCAACAACATCAGCACGAAGCTGGAAATCTTCAGCACTAGGCTGGGATCAAAACAACATCAACACGAAACTGGAAATCTTCAGCACTAGCCTGGCATCACAACAACATTAACACAAAGATGAAAATCTTCATTACTGGGCTGGCTTCAACACTTGTCCCCCTTTCGAGGGAGGTCCTTTCGGACTACACCAAGCTTGTCTCGAAAGTGCTTAAACTTTACATGAGATAGAGGCTTGGTCAACACATCAACAACTTGTTCATCTGTGCCAACCTAATGGAGCTTTATGGCTCCTCTCTGCACCATATCACAAACGAAGTGATATCGGATCTCTACGTGCCTCGACTCATCATGGAACACATCATCTTTATACAACTATGGTTATCACATATGATCACAGTGGGTTCCATCTCCAGATCAAATAGATCTGTCAATAACATCCAAAACCATATGGCTTCACCACTGGCGGAACATGCAACAATATATTCCTCTTCTGTCGTGCTGAGAGCAATACTTGATTGCTTCCTACTCTGCCATGAGATCATGGCTAACCCCAGACTAAAACAACATCCTGAGGTGGTCTTTTTGTCAGAGACACTTCCAACCCAATCTGAATCAGTATAACCACTCAAACTGAAGTCATGATCTCTAGTATAACAGAGACCAAAATCCAATGTACCTTTAAGGTATCTCATCACATGTTTTGCATCATCAAGGTGAACACGTCTGTGTTCTACCAGATACTGACTCAAGGAAAAACATATATATGGCCTGGTATTCGTCAGATACATTACCGAACCAATAATTTGTCTGTACAGAGTAGCACCAACCAATTCTGGCGAACCAATAATCTGTTTGTACAGAGTAGCACCAACCAATTCTGGCGAAGTATCAACCAAGAGCTTCAACTTTGTTTCCATGGGTGTGTTCATGGATTTACACTCCAACATATCAAACATCTTCAGTATTTCAACTGCATACTTCCCTTGGTTAAGGAAGATCTTCTCTGGGCTCTGCCAAACTTCGAGACCTAAGTAATAAT
>ML778900.1:415794-429401 GCA_009831015.1 Picea engelmannii | reverse complement strand
GTCTTTGAACTTCTCCATAGTTGAAACGTTCTGCGGTTCCTTCTCTTCTCCTTCTTTAAACTCTAGCTTCACGATCTTTCCTTTCACAATATCCAACACTTTATTCTTAGCAAGGATGAGGTCAATCCTTGTCGTCCATGCTTTGAAGTTAGAGGCTCCATCTAGCTTGTTCTCAGATTTCATAGAGTTCGTCATGGCTTGCTTGACTTTGTCAAACCCTAGATTTGACCAAAAATCCAAACTTCACGTCTTGGCCTTCTGAGAGTACCAGGAGATGCGCTGGGCTAGGGTGCATTGATCTATCCGGAGATTAGGTCAATCTCGTCACTTAAGGTGCCTTGACAAGAGGTTTAGGGTTTCTGCAACTGCTTCTGCTGGTAACCCTAGCTACAGTGCTTTTGGAAGCTTCTCCTGCTAGTAACCCTAGCGACAATTCCTCAACGAGCTCAATATCTAGCGGCTATGTTTCCTTCCAGCGTTTTAGGTTGACTAAAGGGGTGTGGGCCTATAACCTGTTAGAATATAGAAGATCATGTGCTCGTTTTACCATTGACGATACCCTCGTCACCCAACCACAGGCCGAAGCCTCCCTTCGAGCACCTTACCCTTGACTGAGAATTCCTCCAGAAGCAAACCCTAGGCTAGATAGCCAAACAAAGAGTAGCACATTAATCCCCAAGGATAGCACATCACAAAAGCTGATCAGATAGTCCCAAACCCTAGCCAAGAGATATTCAAGCCAAAACTGAGAACTCGCTGCTGCTGCAGCTGCACCAACTCTTCCTCTAAACCTGCGCACCAAACTGCAACTGTAGTGCGCACCAAACTGCATAACTGCAATTCTGAGATATGACAAATGAGAACTGACGCCCTGTATTTATAGTGGTTCTGCCAGTTTTGTTGGGGCCGACTTCTCCTTCTGGATAAGTGTTTGTTCAGTATATTATTATTAATTNTGGCCGACTTCTTCTCTTGGAGGCTAATAGCCTAATATAAATTATCTTCTTGAGCCGACAAGGCTTCTAGGGTTATTAGCCAACTCATTAGGGTTTCTCTTGCTTCCCAGAGTCTTCTATTCTCGCCAGGTTCACACGTGGGGGTAAATACCTCCCGCAGCTACTATAATATTAACAGGTAGGATCATTGAGAGAAACACAATCACAAGATACACACCATTTATCCTGGGAAACCCTCATGGGGGAGAAAACCTAACAAAAACTTCCTTAATATAGATAGCCAATACAATGCCAAGACAATAAACCAAAACACTAGAGAATATCCAACACTGAGCAATGCGCCTCTCTCTTCCTTCTTCTCCCAACTGCAGCTACCAAACTTGCGCACTTGATGAGCAAATGAGTGAGTGAGATAATGAGGCTCTGGCTTCCTTTATTTATACAAACTGGCAGGTGCTGGAAAGGTGTCTCTTCACTCGGCATGGCCGACTATCATCCCACAAGTAAATGATAAAACCTTGGAGAAGTAAACTTGGGGTAAGCAATAATTTGGTGAGTGAAATAGACAACTTGCAATAAATCCAAATTATGCTTTAGAGATAATTTCAAGTCAAAGATAAACAAAGAGATGCAAACTTTAAGTGGAAGCACAAATTAATCTTAGATATATGTGTTGATGTTTTGGTAGCTGCGGGAGGATCTTTCCCTCCTAGATGACCTTTCTTAGATGCAAATAAGATCCATTGAGCAGATATTGAAATACCCTAGAAGAGAAGTCGGCCTAGAAGAATAAAGTAATAATGAAAAGACACTTGTCCAGAGAAAAGGTCGATCTATTCTAGTGGCCAGGAAGACTAGAAATAGAAGATGTCTTGGCTCATTTGTTCACTCACTCACACTCTCCCAGCTACACAGAAGAAAGGTGCAAGGTGCATGTTTGGAGGAAGTGATGCTGTAGCTGGAGCTGCACAGTTTATTCTTTTTCAGCCTTTTTGGTATCTCTCTCTAGCTTTGTATGGTGTTGCTGCTGCAACTGGGGTGGTATTTCTGGTTGAGCTATCACTTGTGCTAGGGTTTATCTTATTGGACTTGCTTTGTGAACGAAATCTATCTAAGAAAGGTTGCTGGGTTTTTCCCAGGATAAATCTCGTGTTCTTTTTGTCTCTTGTTTATGCTGCTACTGCTCAGTACATGATATATATATGCTAATGATAATGAAGTAAAATAACACAAGTAACCTAATGCTCTGTAACTAAGAAAAATCTAACATGGTTTCAGAGTTGGTTACCTTCAGAACAGTTTGACCAGTGGAAGGAAGATCGGTACAATGACACCTTGCAACACCCTGCAGCTACAATACCTTGTCAAGCTCGTTGAGCACTTTCCCAAGGATGTTGGGAATAATTCTTGTACAGAGCAGTACACCCTACCCTAGCGCACCCCCTGAAACCCTAAACGTACAGTTTGGTGAAGTTTGAGAAATTGAGGTTTTTCAGGGGCTAGGGTTTCTACCAACAAAAAATGTCTACCAACATGAGAGTAGAAGACAGATTGGATGGAGCAGATAACTTTAGATCTTGGAAGCACATAGTTCTCCTCATTCTAGAAGAGAATGATCTATTAGATCACGTAATGAAAGATCTTCCAGAACCTGAAGATGAAGAAGCAAAAGAAAAGTTCAAGAAGAATGAGGTCAAGGCCAAGAGGATCTTGACAGATTCAATCAAGGATCAGTTAGTAGCTATTGGAGATCCAATAGAAGACGCTGAACTCTTTACCACCACACTCATTGGATTCCCTCCCTCATGGGACCCATTTATCCAAGGAATTTGCGCAAGAAGGAGATTTCCCAAGTTTGACAAGTTATGGTAAGATTGCACTCAAGAGGAATCCAAGCTGATATCCAAGACACAAAAGATTAATGGGGATGAAAATCAAGCACTTGTTGCCCAAGTGAAGAAGAGAAAGAAAAGGGAAGAAGGAAACCCAAAGAAGTCTAAGAGACCTTGTTACAAGAAGGATGGGTCAAAGGTCAGATGCTACATTGTCTAGAAGCTGGGACATTATGCCTTTCAATGTCTAG
This sequence comes from Picea engelmannii, assembly GCA_009831015.1. Classification (NCBI taxonomy): domain Eukaryota; kingdom Viridiplantae; phylum Streptophyta; class Pinopsida; order Pinales; family Pinaceae; genus Picea; species Picea engelmannii. Next base: position 426,362 of record ML778900.1, on the reverse strand, counting down.
GTAGAAATGAAAAGGAGAAGAAGAAACACCATGCACATGCAACATGCAAAAGAGCACTCAAAGGCATCAAATGATGAAGAATTTGTCTTTTAGACAATGACGTTTCCATGCATATGAACGATAGAAGGAAACTCAAGCAGGACAACAACACCAGACTCCAGGTTTTCATATCAGGTTTAAAGTTTTATATTGTTGTTGCTAAAGTAAGTACTGCACCTAGGATAACAGTCTTTACAACTTTATTATTTGCTATTGCTATCAAATGTTTAGGTGCACCTGAATACTGTCGGTACACTTACCATTAAGAAAATGCTCATTGTTCATTATTAATGATATACTTGTCTGCAAGATGAAATTGATCTCCTCTAGGAGATGTTTTTGATTACTAACCATTCCATGGAGGTTACCATGGAAATGTTGCTCTTGTCTCTTGTTCCGGGAAGGTCACAAGTGATAGTTCTGAGAAGGAGTTATGATGACGATTGCAGGAGGAAACTATTTAGACAGTCTCTAGCCGAGACATAGAATTGTGTACACAAATGTACACACCCATGTGAAGAAGAAGACGAAGAAGAGTATCTCTTATGGAGATTGACTGTGAGAAGTAGAAGGCTCCAAAGATGACCATGCAGTTTTTTGAGATTTGGGTACCTTGGAAAGTGGTCCCCTTGTGTTTGTGAGTCTCTAAACACAACGTGGGAGACTATTACCCTTCTTACTTTACTTTATGATTCTAATTTCACTTTGACTTAGGAGATTTAATTCAAAAGTGAAATATGTCACTTAAGTCCTTAAAGTGACAATTAATTCACTTTGTGGGTGAATTAATAGACATAAAGCAAACTAAGGAAAGTGGGTTTCCTAAGTGAGATTTAGGGATTGAATCTCACCCATTGATTAGACTTGGCTAGATTGGATCTAGGCCATTGATCTAATAGGGTTTGGCCAAAGGAGGCTAAAGGAGGGAATAGGGCATTATGAGACTCATTCTTCACCTGAGAGGAGAGGAGAAGAGAAGGAGCACTTGGGCACATTTCTTGAGGAGAGGAGGGCGCACAATCTTGAGGGTTTGAGGAGGAAGCCATTGCTTGAGTGGAGCTTGCTTGGAGAGATCTTCCATGGAGTCTTAGCCATTTCTAGGAGGAGGGTGCGTGCTTGTGGAGGAAGGCACATTTACTAGAGGAGGGGCACAATCTTGTGAGGAGGGCACACTTCTAGTAGAGGAGGCTTCATCCATTGGTTGGAGGATCACTCATATGGTTGAGGCTTGCTCTAGAGCTATAGAGGTAGTCTTTATGGGTGAGGGCGCAAGCTTCTAGGAGGAGGGCTCATTCTATGGAGGAGGGACGCACATGCTACAGGAGGGTGCACTCTAGAGTTTTGGAGGGTGCATCTAGCCATGGAGAGTCTCCTATCTTGAGGAGAGGCCTCTTTCATTCACATAGGCACATTCTTATGAGTAGAGGGCACAAGTGTGAAGGAGGGCGCATCATTTAGAGTTTTTGGCTTGAGGAGGGGGCACACTTGAGGAGAGGGGCGCACTATATCTTTGTGGGTGGCTATCTTGAAAGGAGGGAGATACTACAAAGGCAAGGCAAAGGCAAAGGCAAGGTTAAAGGAAGCAAAGGCAAAGTCAAAGCAAAGGCATCAGGAAAAGACAAAGGCAAACAAAGGAAGAAAGGCACACCAAGGCAAGGGGCACCTTACTTCAAAAGGCTAGCAGGGAGGTCTTCAAGGAACTCCAAGGCATCCGAGAGTGGTTGCTATTGTACCAGGTTCACTTGTATATGTGTTGTACATTTTGCTTTGAGGCCTTCTATATATATCTGCTCCAAATTGGTTTTGCCCATGGGGGGGGTTTTCCAAGGTCATGTTGACCAAAAACATATGTGTCAATTTCATGCATGCTTAGAAGTGTAGATCAACATTTTAAAGTTAAAAGATCTAGAGGTAGTGTTATTTGTTTTGATGTATATTGCATGTGCTAATATTGAGAAAAGAAAACACTTGCAAGGGCACCTCGAAAGGACACTTAACCATCAAAATATTGAGCTGAAAGTTGGTGACTGTTTGCTGTCCTAAAGCAACAGCAAGGGACAGCCACAAAGTTGAAACTTAGAGCCAAACTTAAGGTCAAAGACAGACCTTAGTTGGCAGCCTCATAGGACCTCAAAAAATCTGCATGGTATCGGAGCCAATGGTGGCTTAGACTTGCTGATTTTTGAACATTTTTGTGGACAGTTCAGGGCAGATTTTTGGACAGCGTTTTGACAGAGTTTATGGACAGCTTGTGGGCAGATTTGTTGGACCGTTCAGGGCTGATTTTTGACACTTGTGGACAACCTCTTTTCACAGTTGCGTGGACAGGAGTGAGGTTGTATTACACGACCTCTTTTGACAACTATATTGCTAGGAGTGAGGTCGATGTTCGTTTTCCTCTTTTCACACCTATGTTGACATGAGTGAGGCAACGTTCCTTTACAGTTGCAGCATCAATTTGAGTGCAGAGGACAATGATGTCAGCATCTCAGATGCGTGTGGAGGATAGGCTAGCTAGAGCTAGCAACTGGTCGCCTTGGAAGGCCATGATTGTCTTTGTCTTGGAGGACCTCGAACTATGGGATATAATTGAGGCGCATGTGGTTGTTCCTCCTACTACTGCTCCCATCTTGTTAGCAAAGTTCAGGAAGAGGAGCAACAAGGCAAAGAGGACGATATGTGATTCAGTGCGGGATCACATCATTCCCCACTTGACTGGGAAAGCTTTCGCATTTGAGATGTGGGCATCCATATGCAAGCTTTATGAGAGCTCTAATGAGAACTGGAAGATGGTTCTTCATGATTGACTCAGGGGCATTCACATGCTCCAGGATGAGTCAGCTACTTCTTTCCTTGGCCGATACACCCAGATTAGAGACGAGCTTGGAGCCGTTGAAGAGGTGGTGGACCCAGATTCTATGGTGAGGACAACCTTAAACAACTTCACCAAGCCATGGGGTCCATTCATTCGTGGCATTGTTGCCAAGGAGGTCATGCCCACATGGGAGAGGATGTGGGATGACTTCGTTCAGGAGGAGACTAGACTTGTGGCAGAGGCTTTTGGACAACATCAGCAACAGACAGTGCAGGGTGATGAGGATCTTGCTCTTTGGACAAAGGGCAAGAAGAAGACCGACCGGGGAGGTCGGTAGGGTCGGAAGAGAGACATGAGCACAATGAGATGCTTTGCTTGTGGAGAGATGGGTCACTATGCAGGATAGTGTCCCAAGAAGAAGAAGAAGAAGCAGGATGTTTCAACAACGACAACAGAGGAGCTTGAGTTTGATACACAGTTTGCGAGAGAGTGTGCATTCACCAGTTCTTTGTCTGTTGTTACACCATCCAACATCAGATGGGGAGACAGAGTTGAGGAGGACCTATTGACTCATAGTAGTGATTCAGAGGGAGCTCAGACTCAGGTTTCGATTTCACCATCTTCAGAGGGGGTGACTAGTCCACCCGAGACACCTTCAGTTTCCGAGTTGTCGAGACAGAGGGTTAGTGCAGGGGCTTCAGAGCATCAGAGATTGATGAGGAGGAGCGACAGGGCACCACAGAGGCTTGAGCCTCACTTGGCTACAGAGACGGGCAAATCAGGTTCTGGATCCACTTCAGGTGGAAGCTACTTGGCGAGAGGCCAAGTTGAGGATCTTGGTGAGATGCCGAGATCCAGGTGCTCTTGGTGAGATACCAAGAGGGAGAGACACTTGGTGAGATGCCAAGAGAGTGACTCTTGGTGAGATGCACACTTCTAGTAGGGGAGGCTTCATCCATTGGTTGGAGGATCATTCATATGGTTGAGGCTTGCTCTAGAGCTACAAAAGGAGTCTTTATGAGTGAGGGTGCGAGCTTCTAGGAGGAGGGGTGCACATTCTAGAGGAGGGCGCACTCTAGAGTTTTGGAGGGTGCATCTAGCCATGGAGAGTCTCCTATCTTGAGTAGAGGCCTCTTTTATTAACGTAGGCACATTCTTATGAGTAGAGGGCACAAGTGTGAAGGAGGGCGCACCATCTGGAGTTTTTTTGCTTGAGAAGGGGGCGCACTATCTCTTTGTGGATGGCTATCTTGAGAGGTGGGAGCTACTACAAAGACAAGGCAAGGTTAAAGGCAACAAAGGCAAAGTCAAAGCAAAGGAATTAGGAAAAGACAAAGACAAGAATAGGAAGAAAGGCACACCACGACAAGGGGTGCTTTATTTCAAAAGGCTAGCAGGGAGGTCTTCAAGGAACTCCAAGGCATCCGAGAGTGGTTTCTATTGTACCAGGTTCACTTGTATATGTTTCTTGTGTTGTACATTTTGATTTGAGGCCTTCTATATATATCTGCTCCAAATTGGTTTTCCCCATGGGGGGATTTTTCCAGGGTCAGGTTGGCCAAAAACATATGTGTCAATTTCATGCATTCTTAGAAATGTAGATCGCCATTTTAAAGTTAAAAGATCTAGATGTAGTGTTATTTGTTATGATGTATATTGCATGTGCTAATATTGAGAAAAGAAAACACTTGCAAGGGCACCTCAAAAGGACACTTAACAATCAAAATATTGAGATGAAAGTTGGTGATTGTTTTTCTGTCCTAAAACAACAGCAAGGGACAACCACAGAGTTGAAACTTAGAGCCAAACTTAAGGTCAAAGACGGACCTTAGTTGGCAACCTCATAGAACCTCAAAAAATCTACATAGTTAATTTGACCACTCTTCAGATCATTAGGAAGAGTCAGTAGTGCCAGAAGGGCCTACCTAGAAACGATGCAGTAAAGAATAATGTTCTCATACAGATACATGGCATTAATAAGCCATACTATAAAGAGAAGCATATGACTCCTCTAGTGGTGAGGCAAGTGGCCCCACCAAGTACCAACTCAGAAGGAGCTAGATTTCAAAGGGAGTCAACCCTTAGGATCTGGTAGGGAGGAGCAACCTCCCAGTATAGTCCATAGGAGACTAGACTTCAGAAGAAGTCAACAGATGCAGCGGAAGCAGGTGGCTCCGGAGTTCGTATAGACTCTGAGGGAGTCAAGCTTCAGAGGGAGCATTCAGACTGAAAGCAAGCCTGATCTTAGAGAGAGTCAGATGATTCAGAGGAAGAGAGAGATATCTTACAAAACTTGAGGAGGCTAGATCGTAGCTTCAAAGGCTTCTAAGAGATGTGAAATCTCCTGGGAGGATTCCCTTGTCCCGGTAGATCTTGCTACATTGACAGCCAATCAGAAAGATTGGGATATAGATTTTCCTTAGTTCCAAAAACCACACATGCTATGTGCCATTGATTCAGAGCCTTCCATCTTTGAAGAAGCTGCTGAGAAGCAGGAATGGAAGGATTCCATGATGGAGGAGTATCAGTCCATCATGAAGAATGATGTGTGGGAGGTGGTTCCAAGACTAGAAGGGAAGTCAGTAGTGACTTCCAAGTTGATCTGCAGACTGAAGCGTGAAGAGAGATTTGTGGCTAGAAGATTCTCCCAGTGAGAGGAAGAAGATTATGATGAGACACTTGCTCTCGTAGCCAGAATAAGTGTACATAAAGCAACCACAAAGATACATGAGAAGGAGTCTCATGTCTGTAGATTAAAGGAAGCTTTGTACAAGCTTATACAGGCACCCATGACATGACATACTAGATCATACAATTATTTGATGAGCTTGGGGATGGTTTCCCATTGATCCTATATGTGGATGACTTGTTTCTTATAGGGGATGAGAAGCTCACAGATGGGTGCAAGAGGGAGCTCAGAGTTTGAGATGGAGGATCTAGGTTTGATGCATTACTTCTTGGGATTGGAAGTGTGGCAGAGATCATATGAGATTTTGCTTAGCCAAGGAAAATATACTGTTGAGATTCTATAAAGATTCGGGATGATGGACTACAAGTCCATGACCACACCTATGACGATAAATCTGAAGCTCTTGAGTGACAAATCTTTAGATTTGGTGGATCCCACAATGTACAAACAGTTGATTGGATCCTTGATGTACCGGGTTAACACCAGACCAGACATATGCTTTGCAATGAATACCTTGAGTCAACACATGGTTGATCCTAGACAGGTACATTGGATGGAAACAAAGCATATGTTGAGGTACCCTCGTGGTACGGTTGGATATGGATTGAGATATGTCTCAAGTGGAGATGTGAAGCTGTAGGGATATACACATTCTGACTAGGTAGGGAGTGTAGTGGATCAGAAGAGTACTTCTGGATGTTGTTTTAGTCTGGGATCAGGCATGATCTCATGGTTGAGCAGGAAGCAGAGATCGGTGGCACTTAGTACGTTAGAAGAAGAGTATATTGCAGCAAGCGTGGCAAGCTGTGAAGCAGTGTGGCTACAGAAGTTGCTAGTCGAGATATTTGATCTAGAATTGGATCCAACTTTGATACCTTGTGACAATCAAAGTTGTGTGAAGCTTACCGAGAAACTTGTATTCCATGATAGGTCTAAGCATATAGAGATCAAATATCATTACATCCGAGACATGGTGCAGAGAGGGGCTGTGGAGCTCCAGTACATATCCACGGACGAGCAGATAGTAGACATTCTCACCAAGCCCTTATCAAAGAGTGAAGTATGAGTACTTCAAGGACAAGCTTGGAGTGTTTCTGAATGTCCACCCTCGTTTAGAGGGAGGTGTGATGTTTCTTCTCATGCCGGCTAATCTCTCTGGCCAAGGGTTCCTTGGATCAGTCATGTGAGGTGATTGAGGGGGTAATGCACCGTCGGACCTTCTGAGACAAGAAACATCACACACATAGTCGTAAGACTACGACGGAGGTTGTGTGACTCTGGACAGTAGTTGTGTGCTACTTCGGTGGATGTGTTCCACTTGCGGAGGCTGTGTGACTCCGGACAGTAGCTGTGTGCTACTTCAGTGGATGTGTTCCACTATTGGAGGTTGTGTGACTCTGGACAGTGGTTGTGTGCTACTTCGGTGGATGTGTTCCACTGGCGTACACTGTGTGACTCCGGACAATAGTTGTGTGTTACTTCAGTGGATGTGTTCCACTGGCGAAGACTATGTGACTCCGAACAGTAGCTGTGTGCTACTACATTGGATGTGTTCCACTAGCAGTGATTGTGTCATTGGACATTAGTTGTGTACTACTTGGAAGCAATTGTGATCTATTAGATGACATTATAGTAGTTGTGTGCTACTAGTTGATTGTCGTAAATATTACCAGATCGCTTGGATGTAGCTGTGTGTGCTATTGTCTGATCGCAGAGACCGTGCCTGATGATTCGAGCTACCAAAGGCATTGTAGCAACTGTATGCCTGCTAGCAAATTGCAGAATAGTCAGTGGACTACTAGATGAAGACATCATGAAAAATGCCTCCCTAGCTAAGAGGGAGTGTTGATGTTTTGGTAGTTGCGAGAGGATCTTTCCCTCCTAGATGACCTTTCTTAGATGCAGAGAAGATTCTGGAAGCAAAAGATCCATTGAACAGATATTGAAATACCCTAGAAGAGAAGTCGGCGCAAAAGAATAAAGTAATAATGAAAAGACACATGTCCTGAGAAGAAGTCAGCCTAGCCTAGTGGCCAGGAAGACTATAAGTACAAGATGTCTTGGCTCATTTGTTCACTCACTCACACTCTCCCAGCTACATAGAAGAAATGTGCAAGTTTGGAGGAAGTGACGTAGTAGCTGCAGCTGCACCGTTTATTTTTGTTCAGTCTTTTTGGTATCTCTCTCCTATGCGATACTCCTTGAGGAGGTGCGCTACCTTTGTATGGTGTTGTTGTTGCAACTGGGTGGTATTTCTGGTTGAGCTATCACTTGTGCTAGGGTTTAGCTGATTGGACTTGCTTTGTGAACATAATCTATCTAAGAAAGGTTGCTGGGTTTTTCCCCCATTTCGGTTTTTCCCAGGATAAATCTCTTGTGTTCTTTTTGTCTCTTGTTTATGTTGCTATTGCTCAGTACATGATATATATATGTTAATGATAATGAAGTAAAAGAACACAAGTAACCTAATGCTCTGTAACTAAGGAAAATCTAACAATATGAAGTGGTAAGAATAATCCCAACTTATGCTTAATTTAAAACAAGTCCAAGGCATGACAAGACTTGCCCAAATTACTAAATCTCATTTAGGAATTTAAACATGCAAATTTCAGATTTGTAATTAGAGTGAAATCAATCGAAAAAAGTATATAAATACTTTAACCAAACGTTTAGGGTTACATCGCTAATTAGGAACTTAAAAGATATTCAATAAAAAAGACATCTCGATATTATTGAAACAAGTCTAAAATGAGAGATTATCAAGTGTGAAAATAATAGACTTGAGTCACAATGTAAATCCAACTTATGCTTTTATGAGTATTACTATTGGATTTATTTGATTTAACCAATGTTTCCTTGAGTAAAAGATAAGTAAATTGCAATAATAACTCAAGGAAAATTCAAAACTAGAACTTGAAATAAAACTTGAAGGCTTACTTCTAACTTGTGAATATTTGACATGTCTATGCTAGGATCTTATGCAAATAGAACAATACTTGAATTTATATAAGTCTGATCTTCTTATGTCTTTATGGTAATTCCCATATTTACATAAATATTTTAAATAGCCCAAATAACAAAGATAAAACTTTAAATTATTAGATTGAGGGCAAATTTTGCAATCAGGTTTTCAAGATAATAACTTTAAAATCAAAACCCTAATTGAAATAACTCTAGGAAATGAATACACTTTGAAATTAAACCATTGAACTTTGAAAAGAAATGTTAATTAAAGATAATTCAATATTTTTTTTTTAGATTTCCAATAAACAAAAAAAGGAAAAGGATTTTGGGTTTTTATATATTTTGGTGGTTGATGGGAGAAGACAAGTGCCTAATCCTAGGACTAATGAGGTCAAAAATAAGTTCTTTTAAATGGCTTATTTTCTTAATGGATTGGAGTAAGGAGGCTAGAGCTAAATATTCAATGGTTTCCTCTCTCATCTAGATGAAAATAGAGACCAAGACCTACAAAGAAGGGGTCCTAGAAGGATCACCTTCAACTAGCAAAATTAACTATAATCGAGTAATTGAAAATAATTACCTTGCTAGGATTCTTAGAGGATAGACAAAGCAAGAAAACAACAAACAATTACTAAACTATCAAAGGAAGATAGGGGAGGAGTTACCTCACATGCAATATTCCTTCCAACTAGTAGAGTTTACCCTTCAAATGGATCAATTTGCTAGCTTATATCTAGGAGAGTTGACATCCACATCTCAATCTTGAAGCACAAAAATAAGAACCAAGGGAGAAGAACTTAAACCAACACCAAATTGCCTCAAAAGGAAGATATCCAATCAATTGTATTCTCAAATGCCAATCAACAACAACAAATAGTGTGAGGGGGAGCCTCTTTTATAGAGAGGAGTCTCAACAACCCTCTTGTTATAGTAGTATATTCTCTCCTTAGATCTAGCCTAGGAGATCACAAAAAATACTTATCCCCCAACTAACTATGAGGACAACATAAAAAAATACGTAAACTATCCAAATAGTTGTGCCACATTTTCAAGATTCTCCCAAGAGAAGTGACATGCCACCCCAAAAACTTTCCTCCATAATGCATGGTAACCACCTCAAGACTAGATCGGTCCACAAAATGAGAAAACAGAGAGAGAGAGAGAGAAAAAGGCCACACGTGTGGCACATGGGAGGCTCCAAGAGGGGGATGACTCATCCAAAAGGTCACAAGTGAGGTCTACAAGATGTAACCTCCTCCCAAATCCATGCTAACTACCTCCCATAAGTCTAGGAGGGTCAAAACAAGTCACACATGCCAAGTAGATGCTCTAATGGTCCAATGATGCAGTCTCCGAGGTTGATGGCTCCTCTAAAAGTGTGACACATGTCTTCAATTGAGATGATATGTCTAAGCGCTCTATGGAATAAGATGTGGCATGACATGACAAACAAATGTGCATGAAGAATAATCCAAGAGTGGCTAGGGTGTTGGTGAGAGAGGCCCTCCAAGTTCTCACTACATAAAAATATGTAGAAGTCCCCTATGAGGTGGTTTTACGTGATCTCAAGTGCTAAATACATGTCATACATCCCAAAAGTGCTAGGTAAATAATCACCTAGGCCAAGCTGTGACAAATACATTGGTAGATCCATTCTTAGGCATAAAATAAGTGTGCTTTCTAGGTGTGACAACTTTTACATAATGGTAAAGTGAAAACCGCTATGGGTTCCCTAAGTCATGTATCTTAATAGATTCACTGCAACACCCACCTCGGCCATAAATGACCTCTAAGAGATGGTTAGTATGAGCCATAAGGGAAAGGACTATCTTGAAATGGGGACTAAGACGATGGGCCATGAAAAATCACAAGGGTCTAGAGAAACCACCTACATGAAAAAAACACTTGACATAGATCATTTGTTGGATCATGTTGTCATTGATGCCAATGGTTTGATTGATTGATGTCATTTATTGATGTCAAGTGATTGTTTGATGTCAAAGGATTGATTGATTGATGATTGATGTAATATAATATGTATTGTCCTTGATGAGAATGCAT
>ML778900.1:345223-396542 GCA_009831015.1 Picea engelmannii | reverse complement strand
GATGACAACATAACATCATACTTTGTGAGAATCTCTCAGTTAAGAGATCAACTACAAGCTATTGAAGAGATCATTTCAGAGAAGGAATTGGTAAACATAGTACTCAATGGTCTTCCCAAGACATGGGATGCATTTGCCGCAAGTTGAAGAAAAGGAAGGAGACACACGAAGCATCAGTTGCCAAGAAAGGAAACCCTCAAGGAAGACCAAGGAAAATAAAACAAACTTCTTCTTCTAAAGACGAGGTAACAATATTCTTCATAGTTCTTGTACATACCTTGTTTGCATAGTCTCTGTACATATCTTGTATATCTATTTCTTAGAAGATAATATGTTCCAAGAGAAACTATACCTATGGAAGAACAACAAGATAAGGATTGTTGTCATTATGACTACAAGACAAGACAATACACATGAAAGGATGAAGTACATCAAACAATTCATGTGGAAGTTATTACATAAGTAACAACTGCAAGATAAGACGAAATTAGAATCAATCTTAAAGAAACCTAGAAGAAGTAAAGACAGAAAGAAGTCAACAATCAAGAGGAAATTGGAGAAACACTTATGACACTTTGCAGTAAGGATACAGACGAAAGCGTGGACTCTGTTAGATGGAGGGAGCCGATTATATATTCCAAAAGAAGAGCATGCATTCATACATGAAGCAAGGATTAGGAGGGAGCTAATCCTATGATCCATTGAAGATGATGAAGTATATATCCATGGTAGCAACCATGAAAAGTAGTACGTGTTCATTTTACTTTAGAAGAAGTCTTCTTCGAAAAGAAGCCTTAAAGTATCCCTAGTTGTCCATCCACATCCGTGATCCTATGACATGGAATCTTTAGGGCATGGAATCTATAAGAAACTCCATGGATCCAAGAGCTAAAGAGAAACATGAGGAAGAACATGAAGATTCCAAGAAAGAAAGAGAAGCCAGAACAACCAGTCATTGTATCGAAAATCACAAGATTACCAACCTGATATGAACTCACTAAAAGCAATAAAGCAGAGGAACTGAAAGTTGTGATGAAGAACAATGTATGAAAGACTTATGAATGTAAGCATTGCGAGATCTAGAACTAGAGGTTCTACCAGATGGAGGGAGAAGACTATGATGATTGCTTGTTCCAGTAAACCAGACATACCTCTACATGAACCATTATATCGTCCGCAATATCCATGGGTTGGAGTCTACATCAGATGAATGCAAAGATTGTTCTCCAGAACAATTGAACAAAGAGCGTATGAAGAGCAACCTCAAGGCTTTGAGGTATACCAGAAAGAGACTCTTGTATGCAAATGAAAGGAGACAACTTGGTGGAGAACCTCCAATGCACAACAGAAGCGTGGTGAAGACTTTCTATAATAGAGATATTGTATCAGAATGATTACTCAGAAGATCAGGATCTCATGAAGGCAGAAGAAGTACCACTTGTATATGTTCCAGTTTGACTCTTGCCACGATGTTATGAGCTAGCAGGAAACAAAGAGGAATCCAACAATGATATTCTTTATTGATCAGAGCTATATGAAGCCTTCAGAGAAAACCAGTATTCCAGAAAGACCGAAGTACATTTGAGATCAAGCATTACATTCTCCATGATGAAGTCCAGAAAGGAGAAAGTGGTTCTCCAATATACATCTCCACAGATGAGCAAATACGCAGACATTTTGGTAAAGCTTTTGTCCAAGATGAAAGAGTTTGTGTACTCAAGCTGGAGCTCGTGGAGACGACTTCCTTATTGAAAAAGGAAGAGATTATTCCCAGGTTGGGGGGGAGCATTGATGTGTTATTGACTTATGGATAGAATTCATTCCCTAGGGTAGACTCATTCTCTCCAGGTTGCACTTTGTTTAGTGTCAGAGGAATGGCCCAGGGTGGGGAATGGTCTAGGTTCAAAAATCAGGACAATTATTCTTCCTTGCTTGAGAAGAATAGTCCAAATAGCTCATCATTGATGTTTGACCTTCTCAGGGCATATGCTCTTCCAGATATCACAAATGTGAGTGGAAGAATGGCCCAGATGATTCAGTTTATATCATAACAATATTTTTTGTGCAGGTTGATATCAGAGGATTGTTATGGACACTGTATGTCTCTAGACAATAGATGCATGCTACTGTGGTGGATTGTGTTCCACTGATTGTGACTACACGTCACTGATCAAGTATCTGTGTGCTACTTGGTGTGGTAGTGTACCACTAGATTATAGTTGAGTACTACTATGGATAGACACAGTTGTGTTCTATTGAATGATATTGTTCTGATTGCCTTGAAGACTATCAACAATGTTGGAAATGATTATCAGCTAGATGAATGATCAATGGACAAATATTTCCTAGACGAAAAATGGTCCAGGACATATGTCCGGATTAGAAGAGTGGTTCTTGTGTCACTCTATGGAGTGAGTGACTTATCCAACATCATGTCTAATTACTCAGATGGAGTATGGTTTCGAGAGATGATGCAATTGATGACATCGATAGTGATGGTGCTCACGATCTAATCATGAGATAGTCTATACGACTATGTTGATTCTACCGGGTGAATGGTATGTTTGTGCTCAAAACCATTACCTTCAATACCTCCCTAGATAGGAGGGAGTGTTGATATTATGGTAGTTGCGGGAGGTATTTACCTCCACGTATAAACCTGACGAGAATAGAATATTCCGGGAAGCAAGAAGAAACCCTAATGAGTTGGCTAATAACCCTAGAATACAAATCGGCTCAAGAGGATAACTTGTATTAGGTTATTAGCCTCCAAGAGAAGAAGTTGGCTAGAAGAAATATTATATACTAAAGAATTAGTACCTAGAATGAGAAGTCGGCCCTGGTAGTCTGCCAGATTTAGAATAAATACAGGAGGCTTGTCTTCATTCTGACCAGCATTCTCAGAACTACAGAGCGCACTTGTGCGCACTGCAGTTGGGCAGTTTTGTGCGCAAGTCTGGAGGAGAGTTGTCGTTGCAGCTGTTGCAGCTAGCATATTTCGTTTTGGCTTGGACTATCTCTTGGTTATGGTTTGGACTATTTGATCAACTCTTGTTTGGTGTGCTATCCTTGGAGAAAAGTGCGCCACCCTTTGTTTGGCTATCTAGACTAGGGTTTGCTTCCGGAATGATTCTCTGTCAAGGTTAAGGTGCTCGGAGGGTGGCTTCGGCCTATGGTTAGGTGACAATAGTGATATTGTCTATGGTAAAATGAACACATCCATCATATTCTAACAGAATGCCTGATCTTGGTCCTGTATGTGGATGATTTATTCCTTACTGGTTCAAAAAGACTTATTACTAAAATTCAAGCACGCATTGACTTCTGTTTTCGAGATGAAGGATCTGGGTATGATGCACTACTTATTGGGACTAGAAGTATGGTAGAGAACTGATGAGATTTTCCTGAGTCAAGGAAAATATATAGTGGAAATATTCGAGATAATGGACTGCAAATCCATGCCTATACCGATGATGATGAACTTGAAGAAGATGAATGAAGCTTCTTTCGATTGAGATGATATTGATCCACATGTGTACCAACAACTGATTGGATCATTGATGTATCTGGTTAACACCATACCTGATATATGCTATGCAGTGAATGTGCTTAGTCAGTTCATGAGTCATGTCGAGACAGACTCATTGGATAGTAGTGAAGCATGTATTGAGATATCTACGAAGCACTGTTGGATATGGCCGGAGATATGCCTCTAGTGTAGACTTGAGTTTGCAGAGATATGTCAGTGCAGATTGGGCAGGGAGCGCAGTGGACCAGAAGAGCACATCTTGTTGTTGTTTAACCTTGGGGTTGCCATGCTTTCTCGATGCAGCTGGAAACAAAACTTTGTGGCCTTGAGTACCGTGTTGATGGGACTTAAATCCCTAGTTCAAAAATATGAACCAAACCTGCCACCAAGGCCCAATTAGACTCTACAACGTTTGGAATGGTTCTCCAGATCTTGCAATTCGACCAATTAATCGATTGGCTTTAACGTTTTCTTGTGAAGGCTCTTCCTTCAGTTTGGACTATCTCTTTTGTATTTTCTCTTGGGTGGGACCGATGTGAGGTGTAAGCCGGTATAAACCAACTTGGAAACAAAACAAAATTATGTTCTAACTACTGGGGAAGAGGTTGAGCTTGGGAAAACCCGCTACTCAAACATGTAGAACACAATTCTATACCACAGGCCTAGTACTAATACGTTAACCATGTGAGCATCCAATTACTATCTGAGATTACTAATTATCAGAAAGAAAACACATATGCAATAAGATAACGCCAAGCAAAATAATTCATCTACCATAATAATTCATCACATAATCACACAACGATTCATCATTTTCATCATTAAGGAAAAGAACAACAAAGTATTGCACCAGATAACTTGACAATAAATTGGGAAACTCTTGTTACATCTATTCATGAAACGAGATAGGAAATAGTTCTTCTCTGCGTCCACTCACACATGCATTCAATGAAAATAATTTCGTCTTTGGTCCAGAAGGACTTCTCAATTCATAACAGCGTCAAAATAATTCTTAACAACCAGAAAGAAAGAGTTCTTGCAACAACCATCGACCCTTAATTAATCGGTCGAGGTCTTCATTTATAATCTAAAGTTCAATTGAAAACAATGGCTAAGTGCAGTTTAAGCAAATCAAAATACACCACGCGACGTCATCTTCTAACAGTTTCTTTAACAGTCAACTCAAGATAGTTGTCTGAAAGGATGACTTTTCTCATACTCAGACCAACTGATAAACAGATCGTCGCAGGTTTGAGCCCATGGGAAACTATGTTGCTCCATCGGAGCCGCATGTATCCCTCTGATGTCCATCGCATGCGTCCGGTACTTTGCCAGACTGGAGTTTAACTGATGTAACACAATTCGAGCTCTAATCGAATGGTCCATAAATCGTTGCACTTGCCCTAGTATCGCGTCGGTCATCTTGACGAGCTCTTCGGCCCACTGTGAATCTTGTTTGGCATGCGACACGACTATGTCGCACAAGTCAACAAAGTAGTCGGGGGTGCTGAAATCAGGGAGTCTGATATCCTTCATTGCTTTGTTGATTTCTCCCCAGTGTTTCTTGCATCTGACCCATTGCTTTTGAATTTCTCGACGTGGGTCCTGACACATCTTAGCCCAATACTTGGTTGATCGTTTCATGCGATTAAGACTGCTTTTGCCTAACATGGTGATGAGGATGGAGTGATCCAACGTGATCCTCCTTTTTCTTTGTGGTTATTTGGATGATGGTCTTCCTCTTTCTATCATAAGAGATCACATAGAGATCTGCTACTTCATCCACTGGTTCCAGAATCTGTTGATCACCCCATGTGAGTGTGTTTCCCAGACTTCAGGTGGTGTGAATTTGTTCAAGATCCGGTTCCTGAACTTCCTCGTTGTGCTCCGAAGGCTCGACCTCTTCTTGACTCTTATCGGGGATCGGAGTATCAAGCGCAATAGAGGCGTTGGGAGTGGGTTCGATACTTACTTGTGCATCGATCGTTGAAACGTCGACGTCCTTTTGCGGGAATCCTTCCTTTGACTCGCCCAATTCTGACTTGTCGTTCGGATTGTCTTCTCGATTCTTCGATGCGTCGGGCATATTTGTGTCGAGGTCCCTTTCGACTTCCTTTTCCTTTTGTGGGATTTCCTGGTGGTGGGTTTCTTCGGAGGCATTGTTCCTGCAACTGAAAACGATGCTTTAGACATGTGTACAAAATAACGTTGGACGAAAACATATGAATTGATGCGTAAAACACCCATAAGCCGGTACATACCTATAATGCTTGCTAAAATTGTTGTTTTAATACTCACTGGACCTTGGAAGCTTTCTCTGGATCGCTCGTCTTGCTCCTCTGGGTTCTCCGAACTTCTTTGCGCACAAAATGAGCTCATACACAATGACTCAAAAGAATATAACGGGAGAGATCCTACTAGTCGTATCAACTAGTTAATATGAGTAACAAATGCAATTCAAAACAACCTACTGTCGAATCTCTGCAAATAAATTCTACGTTGGTTGATGGTGGAGGCGCGGAGGGAGATGCATTGTATCTGGAGGCTTAAACGGTCCTTTTGGTTTACGCATGAATTAGCAACTAATGCGCAATCCTGGAATTAATTAACCTTTTAAATGTGTCCTATCTAGCGTATCTTAGAGCTAAAACTTCCCATCACGTCGCATTTCTCAGCGGACATGACGGGGATCGACGACACCTTGCATATGTTTCCATTGGTATCCTTCTTAGAAAACTTCTGATGCCGATAACATTTTGACAGTCGACAATCGACGATGTCCTTCCTTCATTCGTGCGGCGCTTACTCTCTTCCAAACTTCCCGACACCGATGAGGGTCGGTCATCGACAAAATTCTTGCGTAGCGCCTGTCACGTAATTAAGACTGTTGTCTGTCGACACCGATGGAGGTTGGGGCTCGATTATTTTGGTCGTCTCGGGTGAAATTCGTCATCTCTAATCCTTCCCGATGCCAAATTCCTTTAGCGCATCGGGGAGAAATTTCGGTTGTTGGTGCTTTAATCAAATGTTAGTCTTTGTTAATTCATGATGATTTTCTCTTGCCCGGACAACTTTGAAAGACTTAAAATGAAAAAAAGAAGACGAGTAAAGGCAACATTTTCATACTAAGATCGAATTAGACATTCACAAGAGATCAAGTGGTACCCAAAAAGTGAAATTTGACGTAGACTTTTAGGGTGTGTTGAGTGCTCAACAAATGGCGATTCACTGGGCGAAAGCAGAATCTTTGTTCCTTCCTCAGGGATTGGCTGATACAGAAGTAGGTGGAGAACTTAACTGGTTTTGAATTCGAGCCTCTTTTACGCTTGCATTTTGAAATTCTTCGGTTGATGCTTCCGGGTCTGCCCGTGGGGTTTTAACCTTTATTCCTCCTTTGTTTCTGTAACCCTGACTCAGGCACTTTTAGACAAAAATCTGGCAAAGTATTCACTGGCATGAATCCTTTAGTTACCTTTGATCACTTTCTATGGAGTTGCTCCACTGCCAACAAGCGTCCATAGCCCCGGCGGAGTCACCTCGACATCATAGACCTTGCTCCACTGCCAGCGAGCGTCTATAGCCCCGACAGAGATATCTGCATACCCTCTCCCACTGTTCACTCATTTTCTATAGTCAACTTTTATTTTGGCAGAATTCCCTGAGCAAGTGAGAGATGATGATGTCTGTTTAATTTGCAAAGCGAGATGGTTCGGGTGAATTCTTTGCTAGCTTTTCCTTCCGGGTTCATGTAGTCCTTTTCGGCTTTCCAACTTTCCCTCATGGTCTTACCAAACCACTAAGCAGACACTTTTGACATTTCTCCAAAGTTGTTCATTTGTGTAGGTTGGATAAAGAACTCTTCAAAGTGATTGTAGGTTCCTTGATGCTTCTTGTGTTGTTTGTGAGTGATGAGTTAGGAACAGAGTTTGCTATGTCGCATGATTTGAGGTCGACCATTTTCTTGCTAAACACAACCTTCAAAAAGTGCGGAAAACAAAACTACAAAAAGAAAATAAAGAAAAATCACAAAGATCTATCTAGAACTGAAATCATGAAAACAACATACAAACAAAATAGTTTTTTTATTTCTTTTATTTTATTTTTTATTTTTTTATTTTTTATTTTTGATGAAATATTATTACTAGAAATATTGTTTCAAGGCTTGGCCATTAACTGGAAGGGCATCAGGTTCTCCCCTCAGATTCTGTAACCGATAAGTGCCTGCCCCAATCTTCTCAGCTACCTAGAAAGGTCTGAGCCACAGATTCTGAAACTTAGAATGCTTCCCTTTTCATTCATTTGCTCTGTCCCACCTTAGGACTAGGTCTCCTACTTCAAAACTCTTCTCTTTAGCCTTATGTTTATCAAACCATTTTTTCACTATTTGTTGGTGAGCTAGGAATTTTGACTTAGCCTTTTCTCTCTCTTCTTCTAGCATGAGGAGAGTGTCAATCCTTTGTTGTATGACTGATGAAGGTTGTCCTCAAGAATCTTGGGCTAGTTGAAGAGATGGGAGATAAAGCCCATTTGGGAGAATGGCTTCATGTCCGTAAACCAGAAAGTACGGGGAATTTCCTATAGCTTCCTTGGGTGTTACCCTATCGACCCATAGAGAGTTATGGAGTAGATTATGCCAATTTCTTTGGTTATCCACAACTGTCCTCTTTAATATTCTTACTAGGTTCTTATTAGTGGATCTTGCCACCCCGTTTCCCTGTGGATAATAATTTGCAGAGTATTCGATTATGATTCCTTTGTCCAGAGAGAACTCTGTCAATAGGGTGGAAGAAAAATAGGCTGCATTATCAAAAACTAGGACAGAAGGGATACCAAACCTTGTGATCAGTTGTTGTTCTATGAATTGGATCACTACTTTTTCGTTTACATGAGTCAAAGGGATAGCCTCTGCCCATTTTGTGAAGTAACCAGTGGTGGTCAGAATGTACTTGTGTTGTTTTGAAGAGCTTGGTGTGATTTCTCCTATGATATCTAACCCCCATTGCTCAAAAGGCCTAGAGGCAATCACGGGTTGAAGTGGAACTGCTGCTCTCTTTTCTCTCCCAGCACTTACTTGAAAAGTTTTGCAGTTTCTAGCGTAAGTGTGAGTGTCTTTGAACAAGGTGGGCCAGTAATAACCAGCCCTCGGTATCTTATGAGCGGTGGTGTTTCCTACGAAGTGTCCACCAACAGGGCCATCATGGAGTTCCTTCAGTACTTTGTTTGCATCTTCACGTTCGAGACATCTTCAAAGTACTCCATCATAATTAATTCAGAAGAGTACCGAATTTATGAGGCGGTATTGTGTAGATTTTAACCTGAGAGCTCTCCTTTCCTTGGGGTTGATATTTTTTGGGCAGGCCCCATGGTGTAGGGGGTAGGTCAGATTCATATACCAAGAATTGGGCCTTGGGGAAATGTATGAATCTTCTCCACACCATAATTTCATTTGATTCTCCCATCTGGAATCTTCATTTGCTTGGTCCTAGGCTTCAACTGCCAGTTTGCATAACCCTTTCCCTTTAATTAGCTTGGCAGGTTTTATATCTAGGTCGAATTCCTGAACTACTGACATCCATTTCCCTCTTCCTTCCCCCATATCATGTTGAGTAAATAGGGATCGGACCGCAGGGTGAGGCACACTTACTTTGGTGTGGTTCTTGAGGATGTAAGGCCTGAAATGTTTTACTGCCTTATAAACTGCATATGCATGTTTGTCAACAACAGGATAGTTAAGCTCGGCTCCTTGGAGATTAGTGCTCATGAATGACACCGGAGCTTCATTGTTGTCATCATCCTTCTGAGTCAATACTGTAGCTAACGACTGGTTGGAGACAAAAGTATAGAGGAAGAAGTCTGTATTGAAATCGGGACTTCGTAGCACAAGGGCTCGGGATATGGCAGTTTTAATATTGCTGAAAGCATCCTTTCGTTCATCATCCCACTTAAATTCAGTGTCTTTGTGAATCATATTTTGTAAGGGTTTGATGATTTCCGCGAAGTCGGGAGTGAATTTCCTCACAAAATTTATTTTCCCGAAAAAGGATTGCATAGTTTTCTTGTTATGTGGTAACGGAAGTTGAGCCATGGCTCTAATCCATTCTGGGTCTATGCGAATACATGCATGGGATATAATATGACCTAACATCTTACATTTCTCGATGTCGAAAACGGTTTTCTTTGGATTTAAGGATTTATTGTATTTCCTACACCTTTCGAAAATTTGAGTTAAGTGTTGGATGTGTTCTTCTCTGTTCTTTGAATACACGGTTACGTCTTCTAGGTACACTACGACACACTTGTTGATTAGTCCCTGAAATGTTACATCCATGGCCCTTTGAAAGGTTTCTCCTGCGTTGATTAACCCAAAAGGCATGTGTTTATAAGCGAAGGTTCCCCACTTGGTTCGGAAGATAGTTTTTAAACAATCTTCCTCCGAAACCAGGACTTGGTTGTAACACGAGAAACTGTCCAGTAGGGAGAATATCTCCGATCCAGACACGGTCTGCAGGAGTTGTTCCATTAGCGGGATTGGGTAATTGTCCTTTTCTGAAGCTCTGTTGAGATTTCTAAAATCTACGCATAAGCGAATTTCTTCAGAATTTTTCCTCACAGGAACCATATTCGCTACCCATGCGGAATGCCTAACCTGGAAAATGATCTTGGCATCTAAAAGTTTCTTTAATTCCTGATACATGAGAGGTTCCAGGGATGGATGATACTTTCAGAGTTTTTTTTGAAAAGGTTCCACCTCAGGTTTTAATGATATAGTGTGTTGAATGATCCGGGTGTCGTAGGTTTTCATATCTCGGTAGGACCATGTGGAGACATCTTGATATTCTCTGAACAGTTTGAGATAATCTTTTCTTTCCTCTTTAGATATGGTTTTGGCGAGATTCACATTCTTTGGATTCTTCGGGGTCCCAAGATTTATAGTTTCATGCAAGGGGCAAGAGCTTTTGTTCTTTGCGTTCTTAGGCCCCCTGAAGCGTTCTTTTAGGTCAAACAGATTTTCTAGAATAGCTATCCCTTTCAGGATGGTGTGAGATTTCGATCTGTCAATATGTTGGCCTATTCAAGGATCAATTTCTATCGCTTGTTCCTGGAATACCTCATCATCAATGGCTAAATCTTTGAAATTGTCGTGGTTAGTCAGGAAGTCTATGATCTTCTCATCTCCTTCAAAGACCTTCCAATTAGAGATATTGTTAGGCACCAATGGTTTGTAGAGCAGTTCCACGGTGAACTAGGAGGCTTCATAGTCCTCCAGGGGTGACAGCCTCGAAGCAGTTGTGGCCAGGGAATCAACAAGGATGTTCTTTTCTCTGAGGATCGCGGTGATATTGAAAGATTCAAAATGCTCCATTAACCTATGCACTTCCTGCTGATAGTTCTTCAGGTGAGGGGAATTGCAGTGTATAGTATTCATTACTTGTCTAACGATAATCTAGAAGTCCCCGAAAACTTTCAATTTTTTGACGTTCAAGTCTATGGCTTTATTTAACCCATGTACTAGAGCTTCATACTCGACGATGTTATTGGTGCATTTGAATTCTAGTCTACAGGACATGAAATAACGTTCACCTTTTGGATCAACGAGGATGCACCATGCTCCTGATCCTTCCTGCAATTTAGATCCATCAAAGTATATGGTCCAAATTTGTGAAAGACAATAGCCCTTTTCTCCTTCCTTATTACTTTCTAGCTCTCCTATCTCATGTTCTGTAGTTTCTAACGCAGGGTCTTGGCAGAAGAGGGTGTCTTCTGTCGGTATCAACGATTTTTCTTGAAATACCATTTCAGAGTTTTGAGAGAGGGGGACATCGGATAAGAGAGGAGAAAAGTTTCTGAAGTGGGAATTGTTATCCCTGATTTTTAGGGATAACCAAGAGATCATGTCTTGAGGCCCACAAGTCCTAGACATGGAGTACAGAGAGCAGGATTGACTTGAGCATGGCCCTAGAGGGCCTATCATTTTCTTCTTCCATCAGCTTTATCTTGTCAGCAACAGTAACATCCATCACCATCGGCTTGGTCCTGTATCAGAAGAGGTTCTTGCTCCATGAGGTAATTGGTCCAGGTATCATGGTATGTGTCACTTTTGATCATTGAAACCTTTAAATATATGCATCTGATTCCCTTTTACCTCTAACAACTGCTTGGATCTTACATTAACCCACTTGACCATGGTTGGGGAGATTGACAGGGTGCCCTAGCAAGCCTGTGCCCATAGGTTTTGGTTTGCCACTAGGGGGATTTCTGAAAAGCCATCATCCGCTCCCATCATAACACCACTATTTCACCTTGTCTCCCGCTCACTTATCTCGTTCCCCTTGTCCGGGCATTGGGTTGACCTTTTTGTAGGATTGCACCTTATCTCGTGGGAAGAAGCGGCTAAAGGCCCAGAAGGTAAAAGCAACTGGTAAAAGATAAAAGCCTAGAAATAAGACCTCGATATGTTTCGCCCAGGGATCCTCGAGAAGGCAATAAAAGCCTCTCAGTAAGAAACAAGAGGGACCTGGAAAATAACAAACAAGACCTAGTCAAGAGGATAGGGGGTCTCATCACGAGCTAGCCTATTAAGTTCATGGGTACCTAACAGTATGACATTGCCACCATCTAGTTACCACGCCAGGGCAGTGACCATTGGTTGCATGGCCAAGGGAAAGGGGGTCTCATCATGAGCCAACCTTCTCATCACTGTGAAAGTACTTATGGGTAACATTGTCAGCTCTGGTCACCATGCCAAGGCAGTGTCCTCTGATTAGCCCTTGAATAAAAAAAATAAAAAGAAGAAGAAAAAGGAAATAAAAGAAAAGAATAAAGGCAAGAACGAACTTGGAAAAAATTGCATCCATGACAGGTACAACTCGCCTTCTACAAAGGCACCCACATATAACACTATGCATCCCTAGCTCTCGCTTCACCCACATGTCTGGAAATCCCCTAGCCACATCATCTCAGTTACATGGCTTGGATGAAACCTTCCTAGAAACTTCCCTTTTCTTGTGGATACTAGCCCAATAGGACGTCTTGTCTTTTTCTCCAGTCTTTTATTGTAGGTTTTTGTAATGTCTTTGAGCTATTGACCAATGTATCAGGGTTTTTATGCGTATGTTTAATAATATTAATGATGAAATGTGATTGGCATTGCTATGATCCCTGTGACTAATGAGCCCATGGAGGGCGTAGCTTTTGATGTGCAGGACCATGCTCGACGGACAGGTACCATTTGGACCGGTACACATGGGTAGATGATCAGGTCGGACCTCCATGCGGCTGAAGAGCCCACCATATGGATGTTGAGACCCCATCAGGGGGCAGAGACAGGACGATGGTTGATCAGGGTTTTACACCGGAGAAGAAGAGGGCATTCCATCAGAGGCACTTTGGCAGAGCCCGACCTAGGGGGATTGACCCACTTCCAATGGAACGTTTGCCCTGGATGGCCTAGGACGTCACCTATGAGCTCATGACATCACCTTGAGCGTGTGACAGTTTGACAGGGCAGTTGGCACGTGTGGCATGATTGGGAGGCCCAAAGAGGGCCAACGTTTTTCCCTTTGGTGCTTCATTTGCCCTAAAAGGGGATAACGTCTCCCTCAATGGGGCTTGACGTCTTACTTTTTCTCAGTTAGGGTTTTAAAATGAACATTTAATGTAAAAACAATATCACTTTGATATTCTGGCCTTGTCGACCATTTTATGACCTAAAAGGTAAATTAGGTCATTGATACACTATATATTGAGGAGTTTTAGCCTCATTTTATCATAACACATCACTCACTGATTAGTGAGGTCTGATTTTAGTTCCCTACTTGGGTATTTTTGCTGGTTTAGTGAGGCGCACTTGTTGAAGGAAGGCATTTCTTGGCATTTTATGGTTTTTTCTCTTGAAGGAAGGTGTTACAACTAGGGTTTGCATGGTTATTTCTTAGATAATTGTAAGTATTTTTCTGCAAAACTTCTCGATTGAATGGTTGTAGTCTTATTTTCTTACATGTATTTATAATTTGTTGAATCAAAACCCTAGGCGACAAGCACACAAGCAGGTCCTTGTCTCATGTCCCCTAATAAAGAAATTTTCAGCCATTGAAGAAGGAAGAAAGAGCCTAGCCATAGCTACACTCTCATTTCTTGTTCTCCCTGAGCTAGTTGTACTTTCCAGAAGTCAAGAAGGAGGAGATGTCCCAGGCCTAGGTTATCTACACCTAGGGTTGTTTTTCTTCTAGGGTTTAGTGATAGAGCCTTGTTGTAGCAACACTCTCCCTCACTACACTCTCTTGTCTTGATTTATCTTTCATGCTAGCCCTTGTTGCCAAGTTAACCTAAGGAAGGAGGAGAGAGCACGAGGCCTTGCTTTAGCAACACCTGAGTGAGCCTCTCTCCCCTAGGGATTTGATTCTGGGGCCCTGCCATAGCATCACTTCATAACTTTTCCTTCTAGTCCTTAGCCGTCCTCCTTCAACCCTCGCGTCCTCTATTAAATTGAATCCATTAGCCCAAAGGAACTGATCTTAGACCTCCAACGTTGAAGTGAAAGTGATCAAACAACTCTCAAACTCTTTTCTAAATTGAAACCCTAACTAACTGCTAACCCTAAGTTGTTGACGTCACACCTGAATATTTCATCTTTATGCAACAACATCTTGTTTTAAGAGCAATTGAATGGTGATTTAGGCATTAATTGATGGTGTGTTGATTTGTTACATTGAATTCCATGTCATTTCAGTATCTATTGAGGAAGTGATATTATTTGCATTGCTACATTGATAAACATTGACTTCGTCAATATTTATTGCCATAATTGCTTATTTAAATATCAGATAGTCTTATGAAGTACTAACCCATTGAATTATAGCTTGCATATATTGGTTTGTTGTTGCTTTGTCCCGAGCAGGTGTTCTCCTTTGGGGATTCACTTCATTATTGGTTGTTTAGCCGGGACTATCTGTTTTGGTGGTGACCTGTGAAGGGGGGAACTTTACCTTTGTCCTTTTAACTTTTGCCTCTTCAAAACTCTAGGTTAATGGGGATGTCTCCCCTGGGCCTAACCTCCCTAAAGAGAAAGAACCTCCCCATCGTGGTGACATTGGGTGGGATAGGTTCTTGTTACGCCAATTTGACCTCCATCTTATAGCCATTTGACCTAGCTACAGACTGTGCGATAACAGGAATCACAAGAATAATTGCCCAACACGGGGAAATCTGTAGATGAGGGTTCATTCAGGGTTTCTATATCAGTGACCGTATGTTTCAGATATCTCTCCCTATCAATTCTGATCATATTCTTGTATCCCTTCAGTGGTGGCCAAAGGCGTGCCCAGTCTGTACTAAAGTACCCATTTAACTTCTCATACCAATCTCGACTTAGTAATAACCCATAGGCCTTTGGGATGTCTACCACGATGATGTCAATCACTTGCACAAATTTAGGATGTGTCACTATTATGATAATTACATCCCTGAGTTCCCCCATGACTTTGACCTGGGTCTTGTCTAGTTGTATCACGTGTTTGTCGCTCTGTAGAGGAATGGCATTTAATTTTCTGCAAATAGACAAAGGCATAACGTTGGAAGATGCTCTTGAATCTACCAAACAATTGTGGAGGTTCCTGTTGAAAACTTCAAACATTAAAAGGAAAGGTGGGACAAAAGGTTTTCCCTTGTTATCTTCCGAGAAAGTGTTTATAGTTGGTTTATTTGCTAGATCTGTGGAAGTTAGATCTCTTTGTTGTTCATTGCTTGTTGTAGGGTTTTCTACTGATTTAAAAGCTTGTAGCAGGAAATATTTTTGCTGAGGGATTCTACATATGTCCATTACCGATATATTAGCCTTCAACTTCTTCAGATCTTCAACTACGTTGTACCTCAACTTGGGTGATTCTCGGGTATGGATACTAATAGGGTTGCAAAAGGTTCTTTCAGGTGATCGGGGAATGTCTTATCTCTCGAAGTTTGGGTAGCAGTGATGCCTTTTGGGACAGGTGGACCTTTACTGCATGTCTACACCACCGATACCTCGATGGGTGGTTCTTGAGACTCAAACAGGTCGTCAGAAGGCATGATCAGGTCGGGATCCCATATTAGCATGAATGTATCTTGTGGTGGATCAACCTCTTCCTGATTGACAATATTTATAACTAGACCACTCAATCATTCGGTTAGGGAGACTTCGTCTAGAAACCGATTGACCATCAAATTCATGGCATGCACCCATTGAGGGCAATCTCTTTCGGAGTGGTTTTCCTGATGATACGTACAGAAAGAATCAGATGTCACATTCCCTAGATCGATATTTAAGTTGGTTGAGGGAGGTTCAATCGCCTTGAACGGTAAGTTCCTTTTAAAGAAAGGCTTGTAGGGCCTTTGGCCTTGGTTCCCTTCCCCCGCGTTTCTCTTCATGTCTATGATCTTGTTTGATAGTTTCTTAACCATGCATTGTAGATCTTCTATGTCTCCATTACCTTTGTCGAGAGTCTTTTCTGGTTGTTTCTCCGATGGTCTAGTCAAAAGGAGTCCTCTCCTGGGGTAAGGTTGAGCTTCTTTCTTAACTAATGAAACCTGGCCTTCTTTACACCCTTTCATCTGGAATTCTATCATTTTGGCTTCTTCGAAATTATCAGCTAGGGTTTATTTAGCAACCCTTTTTATGAACATGGAGATGGAAGCTGGGAGAGCGTTAGTGTAGACTTCGATTTGCAATTCTTGAGTTGGCTTAGCTTCAGGCTGGAAATTGTTCAAGATAGTCGTGAATCTTTGGTTGAATTCTTTGACCCTTTCTTTTGAACTCATGGTGGCGGCGAACAACTCGACCATCAGGGCTCCCGTAGTAGTTTCTTCAACAAATTTGTCTAGAAAATCTTTTTGGAACTTCGTCCATCTAGTTATATATCCTATCGACAGGTTGAAATACCACGTGGAAGCTGGATTTTCAAACGTATAGCGGAAAAGTCTGCATACTATGTCTTCATGTTGGACGTTCATAAGCTTGATTACTAGTATAAATTTCTTGATATGATCTTCACGCAATCCAAAGGTTTCGGGATCAAACTTTGGTAGTAACTTCTTTGGATGACGAGGAAGGTTATGAATGGGTCCTAGGAGGGCCAAAGCATCTTTGGCTAACCAGGGTTGATTGTTCAGAGGCAGGTTCCCCCTTTCATCATCATGGTATTTTTTGCCTTCCATATCTTCAGACTCTAAGTTAAACTCCTCTTCTTTCGAGAAATCGTCTAGTTCAGAGATGCCACCGACTGGTGTTTCGGGTATCAAATCAAGAGGTGCTTGGATTTCGGTAATCGCGAAATCTATTAAGTCTTCTACCGAGTGTACGAAAACCTCGTCGGGAGTACTAACCACTCGTCTTCTTTGTTGTTTTCTTCGAGGGAGTATGGGAGCTAAGGACAACACATCGATTTGCAGGGCATGGGCTCTTGTGATTCTTCTGAATTGATTTACTTCCTCGTGAGGAAGAGCGTAAGGTATTTCAGGGTGAAAAGGTTCTTCTTGGGGCTGGGGTGAGTTACTCGTTCTAGGAGTACTCAGTGTGTGTGGATTGTCTTGGGAATGACTAGCCATGCATGTGGGCTATTTTGAATCTATACGTTGATTGAAATACTTTGTAGAATATATATCCAACCATTCATTCTCAGGCCCTCCTTCTAGCGCCAGTTTTGTTGATGGGTCTTAAATCCCTAGTTCAACAATAGGAACCAAACCCGCCACTGAGGCCCAATTAGAATCTGCAGCGTTTGGAATGGAATGGTTCTCCAGATCTTGCGATCCAACCAATTAATCGATGGGCTTTAACGTTTTCTTGTGAAGGCTCTTCCTTCAGTTTGGACTATCTCTTTTGTATTTTCTCTTGGGTGGGACCGATGTGAGGTGTAATCCGGTATAAACCAACTTGGCAAAAAAATAGAATTAAGTTCGAACTACTGGGGAAGAGGCTGAGCTTGGGATAACCCACTACTCAAACATGCAGACGACAATTCTATACCACAGGCCTAGTACTAATACGTTAACCATGTCAGCATCCAATTACTGTCTGAGATTACTAATTATCAGAAAGAAAAAACATATGCAATAAGATAATGCCAAGCAAAATAATTCATCTACCATAATCATTCATCACATAATCACACAACGATTCATCATCTTCATCATTAAAGAAAAGGACAACAAAGCATTGCACCAGATAACTTGACAATAAATTGGACATCTCTTACTTGTTACATCTATTCATGAAACAAGATAGGAAATAGTTCTTCTATGCGTCCACTCACACATGCATTTGATGAAAATAACTTCGTCTTTGGTCCAGAAGGACTTCTCAATTCATAGCAGCTTCAAAATAATTCTTAACAAACAGAAAGAAAGAGTTCTTGCAACAACCATCGACCCTTAATTAATCGGTCGAGGTCTTTATTTATAATCTAAAGTTCAATTGAAAACAATGGCTAAGTGCAGTTTAAGCAAATCAAAATACACCACGCGACGTCATCTTCTAACAATTTCTATAACAGTCAACTCAAGATAGTTCTTTGAAAGGATGAATTTTCTCATACTTGGACCAACTAATAATAGATCGTCGCAGGTTTGATCCCATGGGAACTTGTGATGCTCCATCGGAGCCGCATGTATCCCTCTGATGTCCATCGCATGCGTCCGGTACTTCGCTAGACTGGAGTTTAACTGATGTAACACAGTTCGAGCTCTAATCAGATGGTCCATAAATCGTTGCACTTGCCCTAATATCGCGTTTGTCATCTTCACGAGCTCTTCGACCCACCGTGAATCTTGTTTGGCATGTGACTCGACTATGTTGCAGAAGTCGACAAAGTTTTCGGGGGTGCCGAAATCGAGGAATCGGATATCCTTCATTGCTTTGTTGATTTTTCCCCAGTGTTTCTCGCATCTGACCCATTTCTTTTGAATTTCTCGGCGTGGGTCCTAAGACATCTTAGCCCAATACTCGACTGATCGTTTCATGCGATTAAGACTGCTTTTGCCTAACATCTGGATGCCATGTTCTTCTTTGTCTCGGCCCTGCTGTATTGCATCAATGTACTCAAGTCTTTCTACTGCTTGTTGCGCCCTTTGGTACCATCGCTCCATGTCCTTGCATGTTGTGAGCGCCATGAGAGTGTCCTCTTGGAACTCAGTTATCTTTGTTGTAAAAGGGTGCCGCTCTTTTGTGAATTATTTGTAAGCTTCTTCAAACTCACTTCTCAAATATACTATGGTCTGGGTGGCTCCCTGGTAGTACTCAGCCAGGTGGCACACATGTTCTAGTTCCTTTCGGGTGGAGGCCAACTCTGTTTCATCTCGTTTGGCTCTGTCCTGGGTGGCTTCCGAGATTGCCATTCCCACGCCGAGGAGCTCCAATGTTCGGGCATTTTCTGTGTTATCAAGTTCTCCTCTATGGTGACGAGGATGGAGTCATCCAACATGATCCTCCTTTTTCTTTGTGGTTCTTTGGACGATGGACTTCCTCTTTCTATCATAAGATATCACATAGAGATCTGTTACTTCGTCGACTGGTTCCGGAATTTGCTAATCACCCCATGTGAGTGTGTTTCCTAGACTTCTGGTGGTGTGAATTTGTTCAATATCCGGTTCCTGAACTTCCTCGTTGTGCTCCGAAAGCCCGTCCTCTTCTTGACTCTTATCGGGGATCGGAGTATCAAGCGCAATAGAGGCGTCGGGAGTGGGTTTGATACTTACTTGTGCATCGGTCGTTGAAACGCCAACGTCCTTTTGCGGGAATCCTTCCTTTGGCTTGCCCGATTCTGACTTGTCGTTTGGATTGTCTTCTCGATTCTTCAGCACATAGGGCATATTTGTATCGAGGCCACTTTCGGATTCCTTTTCCTTTTGTGGGATTCCCTAGTGGTGGGTTTCTTCGGAGGCATTGTTCCTGCAACTGAAAACGATGCTTTATACATGTGTACAGAATAACGTTGGACGAAAATATATGAATTGAAGTGTAAAACACCCAGAATCCGGCACATACCTGTAGTGCTTGCTAAAATTTTTATTTTAATACTCACTGGACCTTGGAAGCTTTCTCTGGATCGCTCGTCTTGCTCCTCTGGGTGTCCCGAACTTCTTTGCACGCAGAATGAGCTCATACACAATTACTCGAAAGAATATAACGTGAGAGATCCTACCAGTCGTATCAACCAGTTAATATGAGTAACATATGCAATTCAAAACAACCAAACTTCGAATCTCTGCAAATAAATTCTACGTTGGTTGACGATGGAGGCGCGAAGGGAGATGCATTGTATTGGGAGGCTTAAACGGTCCTTTTGGTTTACGCATGAATTAGCAACTAATGCACGATCCTAGAATTAATTAGCCTTTTAAATGTGTCGTATCTAAAGTATCTTAGAGATAAAACATCCCATCACGTCGCATTTCTCAACGGACAGGTTGGGGATCGGCGACACCTTGCGTATGTTTCCGTTGGTATCCTTCTTAGAAAACTTCCGATGCCGATAACATTTCGACAGTCGACGATCGATGATATCCTTCTTTTATTCGCGCAACGCTTACTCTCTTCCAACCTTCCCGACACCGACGAGGGTCGATCATCAGCGAAATTCTTGCATAGCACCTGTCGCGTAATTAAGACTGTCGTCTGCCAATGCCGATGGAGGTCGGGGCTCGGCTATTTTGGTCCTCTCGGCCGAAATTTGTCATCTCTAATCCTTCCCAATGCCAAATTCCTTTAGCATGTCGGGGATAAATTTTGGTTGTCGGTTCTTTAATCAAATGTTATTCTTTGTTAATTCATGATGATTTTCGCTTGCTCGAACAACTTTGAAAGACTTAAAATGAAAAACAGAATATGAGCAAAGGCAACATTTTCATACTAAGATTGAATTAGACATTCACAAGAAATCAAGTGGCACCCAAAAAGTGAAATTTGACGTAGACTTTTAGGGTGTGTTGAGTGCTCAACATACCACAAAAGCAGAGTATATAGCCTTGAGTGTGGCAGTTCGCGAAGCAATGTGGATTCACAAGCCCCTGACAGATTTATTTGATCATGAGATGGATCTTAACATTGTTCATTGTGATAACCAGAGTTGTGTGAAGCTCTCTGAGAACCCTGTGTTTCATGATAAATCAAAACACATTGAGATAAAATATCATTATATCAGAGACATGGTGCAGAGGAAAGCAGTACACTCGCAATACCTTCCTACCCATGAGAAGATTACAAATATCTTCACCAAACCGCTTGCCAAGACGAAGTTTGAGTAATTCCATGAGAGACTTGGCCTGGTGAATAATACCTCCCTAGCTGAGAGGGAGTGTTGATGATTACAACCAAGACGAAGTTTGAGTACTTCCATGAGAGACTTGGTCTGGTGGATAATGCCTCCCTAGCTGAGAGAGAGTGTTGATGATTACAGCTACATGAGACATCCTCTAGGAGATAGACTGAGTGATTCAGCTTGTGAGAGAGCCCATGAGTTGGGTGTGCTCATGAGATGGGTGTGTTGTTCCTCTCTGAGACAAAGATGGAATGTTGTGTGCCACTATGTGGGGTGAGGAAGCCCATGAGTTGGGTGTGCCCATGAGATGGGTGTGTCGTTCTCTTTGAGACGAAGATGAAACGATGTGTACCCCTGTGAGGGGTGAAGGGGCCCATGTGATGGGTTTAATGTTCTCCTTTGTGCAGAGAATTGAGATGATGTGATACTCCAGATGATTCTCCTATGAGACATAGTGAAATAGAGATCTGTTGAGTAGGACGTTCTTGTGGCTGAGCAAAGGTGGACGTGATCCTAGTCGCTGAGCACTAGTGAGTGCGTATTCTGATAATTCTCTTGTGAGACGCAGTGAGATAGAGACTTGGACGTTCCCCTAGTGGTTGAGCACAGGTGGACGTGCCCCTAGTGGTTGAGCACTAGTGGGTGTATGAGATCCATTTCTATATTGTCTAAGAGTCAGACTTACCTTTAACCCTAACTGTGATGTAAAGGGTACAGGTCGAGCCCACCATAAAGTGAAAGATAATTAATGTAAAAGATAATTAATATGACATTTGTTAATTATATTTTGAGTTATTGAGGTCAGCCCTATTGTGCCAATAGACACATCATTTGATGTGATAAGTCTTGTATAAATAAAGGTGAATCCCCATTGAGGAAACACACTTGTCATTGTGTCATCTCATGATTTCAGAAGTCGTGGTCTGAAATTATGAGAATTACAACACCCTCTTGTGTGCTAGGATTGGTTATGGTGTGGGAGGTATTTCTCTTGAAGAAAATAGCAAAGGATTGGTTGGGTTTTCTTCCTTTGTTGAGAAGGGTTTCACGGGACACTTCTTGTGTTCTTGTGCATGGTTATTCTTCTTGTGATCTTGGTTTACTGCAGTTAGCTAATGTATTGTTGCAGTAGTTATGGTTCAGTTCATGCTAATGATAAAATTAATTAAACCTCATACTTGAGCTAAACCATAGTGAAAATTCAACATATCCTACTACCTCAATAGGTCACTAAGTAAGTTTCATCTCATTTTCTGCCATGCAAGTTATGTCAAGATCAAGTATGATTTTGGCCTCTGCTTTCTATTGAACCATTTTCCAACAATGCAAACTTTAAATAAATAAAAAAAGAGCTATGATCATCTAGTAGGAGAACCTTAGGCCATCCAAATTAGGGTAGTTTGTTTAAAAAAACAAAATCTAACTCGTTGCATGACTCTTAGGCCTTTAAATAGTTTTCCTTGTTATGTATCTCCATGGCATTTATGAGATGTACCTCCATGCCTTCATTGACTTGGTTAAGTGCAACTATGTGTTATGTATTTAAATAAATTTGACATTGTCTTAATTATGTGATAGGGTAGTTAAATAAGATAGCACTAGTCATAAATGTCTGTATTATGTAGCATGCCTTTGACAAAAACAATTATTTAGCAAGACATACTTCATGCTTTCCATCCTTAACCTCCTTTTTTCATTGGCTTGAAAATGGAGGGGACATTGTTGATCATGTAAATAAGATATAAAGTCTGTATACCATGGATCAACATTTACATCATAATCAATATAAGCACTTTCAAGCTAAAAAACGATTAGTGAATCCTCACCTAAGTATAGCAAAAGAGCTGAGTCCCTCCCTTTAACAGCCTTAGCACTCATGATTTCAAAGTCAAATTCCTGAATTTTAGCAAAGCTAATTCACCATTTTTCTATGTAGAAATATTTGCAAGAAGAGGGACCTTGACAATTGTGTGTTTTCCAAGCACATAATGTCTGAACTTTACCAATGCAATGACAAGGGCCAAGGCATGCTTCAAAATTTTCAGTCAAAATTTGAATAATAAAAGGTACATGTATCTTGAACTTTTCAGCATCAAGCTGCACAAGAATGGTTGAAACAACCAGTTCTATACATTCATATAAATCTGAAAATCTCTAGAAAAATCACGTTTGGCTAAAGCAAGGGATGAAGAAATAACTTTTCTCATGACTTGAAAAGATTCCTAGGTAATCCCAACAAAAAGATACATCCTTTCTTAACAATAATTGTATGGGCTTGATAATTTGAGCAAGATTTGGTACAAACCTGGAAGCAAAATTGATTTTCCCATAAAACCCTGAATGTATTTCTTAGAACTAGGTGCTGGTAGCCTTTCAACTGTAGTAAATTTCTCAGGATTGATGCTCACATCATCCTTTGAAATAATATGCCCCAACAACTTGCCTTTAGTTATATTAAAAACAAACTTGTTGGGATTTAATGAAATGCCAAACTTCTAACACCTAATAAAACTCTGCGTAAGATGGTCACTGATGATCAACTCTTTTTTTGGAAAGCATAGTTAATTCATCAAGAAAAATCTAAATGATCACTCTTATCAAATCATCAAAAGAAATGTGCATTTCTTGATGAAAGGTAGTGCCTGCATTGATTAGCCCAAAAGGCATTTGGTAATATGCAAAAGTGCCCCACCTTGTGGTGAAAGTGGTTTTAAAGTTGCCTTTGGAATTGATTTTAATCTTATTAAACCCAAAAAACTATCAAGAAGGCACATCATTTATGAACCTACTACTTGTTGTAGGATAGAATCCATGAAGGGAAACAATAAGTCATCTTTAACACTTACATGTTTCATGTCTCTAAAGTCTATGCAAAATCAGATGTCACCATTCTTTTTTTGAACCATGACTAAATTGGTGGCCCACTTTGAGTAGTGAACCGGGAATATCACATATGTTTCTAACATTTTGTCAAGCTCCTTTCTAATCAAAGCACCTAGATTAGTATTTACAAATCTTTGTCTTTGTCTAACCAATTTAACATCCTTCTCCAAGGGAATAGAGTCCTAGAGTATGCCCTGGTCAAAGCCTCTTAAATCTTTGGAAGACCATGCCAAGATATCCCCAAATTCATGTAAAATGGATAGAAATTTGGTTTTTACCTCAGTGCATTGGGCTTCTACATATAAGATCTTAGGGTCATCCTTAGAACCTATATTCACTTGGATAGTTTGACCAATATTTCTATTAGAGGATTCATGATTTTGCCTGGCTTCCTTGGAATCACATTAGCTAAAAATATGTTTTCTAACGGTATCAAACCTTTAGGATAAACATTGTGTGAGATCTATGACACTTGAAGAGTTGGGCATCTTGTCTTCTTGGTCAGCTAGAAAACAACAAATGTGTTCATCATTCTCAAAAACCTACCAAGATTCATCATTATTGGGCACATAAGGTTGATAAAGAGATATGACATCACAATTAGGCCCGTCATTAGAAAACAATATGTTATGATTAGAATAAAAAATAACTAATTTACCAGCTAATGAATTCGATTCGCTACGAATATATGTCATATTGAATGAAATAAATATTTCGATGAGCTGATCTATAATAGGATGTACCACCTAAAAAAATTATTAGAAGGTTTATATATCCTTTTGAACATATATATGATCAGTTCTAAGTCTCGAAAAACCTGTAAGTTATTGCAACCCATTTCTAAATCCCTTCCCAAACCTAGACATAAAGCTTTGAATCTGGTAATGTTATTAGTGCATGCAAAATTTAGTCTATAATAAAATTGACGAGGCTTACTTGATGTGGAGTATAACATGATTCTAGCACCACTATCTTCATAAGTGGAAGCAATATCAAATTTCAAATGCCAAATCTAATCGTCATTGGGACTTGACTGGACTCAGGAGGAATCTTCTTATTATGTGAAGACAAAATAGGTACCAAACCTAGTTTCAATATAACCTACCTCTGAACCTGAGGTGCTTCCAAAATAGGGGACAATTCTTGATTCCCTTAATATGGAAATATTTTTATAATCATGAGGGATAATCAAATGTAAACCATCAAGGCTCAAGGACCCACCAGTTAGCTACCATTCATGCCCAAGGATCATAGATAAATTGCCCACCTCCATGTTAGCTACTAATAAATTACCAGTGGTTTGGATCTCTAGATGAAAACACATGACTAAGGTAAGATATTTAATTTGTCCAATGGATGGTTGGACTTTCTTATTAAACGTAGGCATATTCTTCTTTTCACTAGCGGAGGTGAGACCAAGTTGTTCCATGATCAATTTAGACATTATATTGGGACATGATCCTCCATCAATCAAGTAAGAATGAGTAATTTTCCCCATTATTCACATAGACACATAAAAGGGAGGATACATAGGCTCAGGGCATGTCGTGGTTACAACATTGACCTCTTTCTGAGAATTTTCTTCCAATTCAACAACATTTGCAACACTAGATGTTGTTTCCCTAGTATTTACAATGGGTAAAACAAGGACAACAAGAACCTTATTTAGGTTTTGTTGTCTGTAGGTTCAAGCACATCTAAGAAATTGATATTTTCCTTTAGGGATGCCAAGTCATTTGCTACATTATAAGGAGAGGAATTGGATGTTATAACAACACTATTATGTGACAAAACAACATGATTAGGGTGTATAGAAGTAGGATTAGGGTGTTGTTTTGAGGCTGAAAATAGTCCAGGTTTGTCATTTTTCTTGACCTTGCCATTTCTAGTAGTTTCAATATTAGAATTTTATATAGGCTTGGGTTTGAACTAATTATGGGTTGTTTGGATTTGAATCATGGAATCATACACATCATCACATGATTCTTCTTCAATGACAACCATCGTATGTGTACTTTTCTTTCCTGTGGCACACTCTTTGGCTACCAAAAATGGTTCACAAGTTGTTGAATCGTGAGCTTCATCACAAAATTTTCACCAATGGTGAGCAGAAGCCTCTTTAGGTTGAGAGGAAATAGGCCTTGTTAATAGCCTAACGATAGGATTAGAGGTAGGTCTAGGATTTGTAGTCAGTCTATGCTCAAAATAGATCATCTTGTTTTGCATATCTTGCATCATTTGCAACATTACAATCATAACAATTTTAGGACCAACATTATCAAAGGGAAAACCTATATCCTAAGATTCTATTTTTCAAATTCTAAATAGGCGTGTATAGATGAACCAAGACAATTTACACCCTTTTCTTCTAAAAGATGGCAATAAGTAGGGGTAATGTTGTTATAATAATGGACTAAAGCTACCTACAAAGTAGGTCAAATGAATTTAGGAACTTTATTGAAAGAATTCATGAATTTGAGGTTAAAGGCCTTGCTAGTTTCACCCTCCTTAAAGGACAAGAAATTAAAATTCTTCATATGATCAACAAGATTTTTCATACTACCAAAGTAGACTTGAACTAGTGAATCAACTCAAACCAGGTTGAAAATATTTCATCAAGGAGGTCAAAGGATTCAACAATGACCTTGAATTCCAAAGAGTTAACAAACAATCTCATGTAGGTGTCATTTTCATGAGCACCAATGTTATCACATAAATTAGATAAAGCAATCAAGCGCTCATTAGTAGATGTCACGCCATTTCCTAAAAAAATGGCAAATGATTTTTAAATTATGGCAAAGGATCACTAGATGTTGAAATGTTAAAAGGAGAAGGCACATGCCACAAAATGTCATCTACATCTACTTCATACTGAAAATTTCTTAGATTTTTATCACCTTTTGGGGATTATTAGGTATAAGCACAAGGTTGGATTCACTAAACATACTTCCTATTGTAGTAGAACTAGAAATTGAGGTGCTTGATTGGGAACTTGAACTATTATGTGAGGTAGGAGAAATCATATTGAATACTATTGGGTTGTCCTTAGGAATATAGATTTTTTCTTCATAATTAGTATAGGATTGAGATGATAGCTTCTTGAAATGATGGAAAATTTGCCTTCTTGATTTACTTTTAGAAAGAGGCTTGAACTTACGGGATTGACCTAGAATTCTTCAAGATCTTCATGGAGAGCTAGACATAAACCAAAGGATAAACTTTTATAAGGCTAGGAATGTTAATTCCCCGATGGAGTCACCATTTATGTTCATGCTTAGTCTGAACCAATCAAGCACAATAGTCCAAACACCCTTGTAGGGCTGTTAAGTGGAAAGAATGGGGATGGAAACCCATGTATTGCTTAAATCCCTAAACTCACTAACTTAGTCATTAGGTTTATTAATTAACTAAGCTAGTAGAGTCATTCCCCTTAAGGGTACTAACCCTTCATTTACCTATGCATGTTAATTTTAAAACATGTACCTTATGTTAGTAGTTATTTTTTGTTAAATGTTCTATTAGTATGCAAATTTGATCCTAAACATGTATGCAAGACTATTGTGAATGTTGATCTAAACTAATAAATGAATTTTTTTTTGTTAAGGCAGACGTTGATAACTATAAGTCAGATTTGATAATGTCAATTTCCTAAATAAATATAAGTTAAGAATGAAAGGAAACAATCCATAAAATGCTATCAAAACCGCAATTAACTTGTTATGCTAGGAAACCAATTAGCATTGAATTCTAAAGTTAATAAATCTACAGAATTAACTAGTGAACCAACAAAATAATAATAATAATAATAAATAATAAAAATAATCTATTTTTAAGGCCATGACCAAACTAGACACCAAATTGGTGTATGAGACCCCCTCTTCCCAACGATTTGACTGGTAAAACCTATGGAGGTATACATACCCTACCCCCCTCTGGATTTGAACTTGTGACCTCTTAGGAGAAAACACATGTTCTTAACCATTAGGCCCACTCGGGATAAATGTATAGCAATTTCTCCTATAATCATGAAAAATCATGCATATATACAACAATTAAATCAAGTAAACATAGAAAACAAGTTTCTCAAGGAACTAAAAAAACTAAAATAAGATAATGTACAACGAAGAGATGAATGTAGGACATCCCAAAATTTATTATTAATCAACATTATATGCAGTAAGATAAACCCCAATAGTCCTAGTAACCAATTCGACTTCATGTAAATAAGATGTTTCTGAAACTATATGTTGTTCACAACAAATTAAAATCCAAGCTGGGTGAAGCCCTAGAGAGCATGAAGTCTTTGCCTATTCCACATTTAGATTTTTTGAAGGGAATATGTAATCATGACAGAATTAGTCATATGGACAATTACTAGAAAATATATTCATGAAGGAAATAAACAAATGTTACCTCCAAAGATAAGCACATCATCTCTCACCCTTAATGTTGTACATTAAGTTGTATCCTTCCTGCCATCGCTAGCACTATCAAGCTATGAAAGGTATGAGAGAATGAAAAAATGAATAAAACAAAAGTATAAAAAATCTATACACATTTTCTCTTTCTCTTTCCCAATTGGGTCCTCCTCATTTATTTTATATAAGTCTAAGTGGACATGTTAAAGATCATCCATGCCCCTTGATTTTCCTCTAGAAATTGATTTTCTAGAGTATTTAATTTTAAAATTACCCTAGAGCAAGAAGTTTGAAGGCATAAACTATGGTCAAATATTTTAAGGTCTTAGGCCAACTATAGGTTTACAACTATTTTTCCTCTATAAAATACAAGTTTTTCATTACACACACACATATCTTCCTTTCACCATCCAAGAGTGGTAACTCTATCTATATAGGATTTATGGAAAACTATTTTTTCTTCAAGCATGATACATGAAAGACATCATGCAATGTCACCTTATTTGGAATATTTAATGGTTTGGCTACTTTTCATATTTTCTTCCAAATTTGGTAAGGACTATAAAACTTGAGCACAAGTTTATGATTCATGTAGTTTTTAAGTGAGTTTTGCTTGTATCAAACACCCAATCTCCACTTTGAATTCACAATCAGTTCTCTTAAAATAAGGTTGTTTCTTGATTTGATTCTTTGCTTGCTCGAGATTATTCTTTAGGATATGAAGGATCTCATCAAAAGTGGCTAAGTATTGTTTTCACAATAGAGGCTTTGGAATGGGTAACAACATATTTTTTTATTGACAATGGTGGATATCCATATAAAGCTTCAAAGTAAGTCATTTTTGTTAAAGTGTGGTAGGTGGTGTCATACCATCATTCTATAAGGTGTAACCATTTGTGCCACTACAACTGACAATCATTTACAAATTTCCTCAAGTATTCTTCAAGGCATTTATTTACCACTTCATTTTTTCCATCTATCTAGGGGTGGCATGAGGTGCTTGCAATTAACGTGGTTCCCACTTGGTGGAATAATTCCTTCCAAAATTTTCTAGTGAATTTGGGATCCCTCTCAGTAATAATTTCATTTGGAAACCCATGAAATCTATAAACATTTTTCACATATCTATCAACAATTTGACTAGCTTTAGATTTTGATGACACCCCAATGAAGTGAGAATATTTGGTTGATCGGTTTGCAATTACAAAGATGATATCCCTCCCCTATGATGTAGGTGTTAGAATAAAATATGTGTGCTCATTTTTCCATAGACAATATAGAAATATTGTCACCCAGCCATAGGCACGAAGCTACCCCCGAGCACCTTTAACCTTGACAGACAGAATAATTTCGGAAGCAAACCTTAAAACCAATAGCCAACCAGGATAGTGTATCTCTCTCCAAGGCTAGCATACCAAGAAAAGAATTGAAACCATAACCAAGGAAGAAAGTACAAACCATAACCAAGTAGAAAGTCCAACCATAACCAAAAGCGAAAATCCCAGTTGCAGTAGCTGCAGTTGCACTGCCTCTCCAAAACTTCCACACCACTAGTCTGTGTGAGTTGTCAAAGTGTGAATGACAAATCAACTCTAGCACCCTCTTATTTATAGTGCTCTTTGTCATTTTTCCAGGCTAACTTCTTCTTTCATAAGTTAACACTTAAATATTAATTCTTTTATTGAGCCAACATGTGTTCTAGGGTTTCTACACTTCTGTTTAGGGTTTTTCTTGCTTCCTGGAATATTCTAGTCTCGTCAAATGTTACACATAGAGGTTAATGTTAGGATATTTAGACACTTAGGGGTAGTCAATATCTACTTGGTCTAATTTGTCATTAGGTAAAAGTGTGTTTCTTAGTGTATTTCTTTAGTATGCATTAGTATACATTTGTAGTTAAGAAATCTGACGGTCACAATATGTTCCCAATGTAGAGTGATTTGATGGTTCATATTCTCCTCGATCTAAACGACCATTGATCCATGGCTTAACACCCGATTGGTCCATGATCTCTATTTAAAGAGCATGGAGGTTCATTTTCCAATGATATATTGTGAGAAACTCTCTTGTAAAATCTCTCTGTAATCTTTTTCTTTTGCATTAATAAACTGCTCCAAGTGGTCACGTTGGTTGGGGCCGTGGATGTTTCCCCGTAGGGGTTTTACCACGTCAAAACATCGGTGTGTTGATCTTTGATCTGGTTGTGTGAGTGGTTATTGAAGGTGTTCGTCCTCTGTTGGAATACCTTTGTTTTCAAAAATGGTATTAGAGCCTGTTTGAATACCTGCTCCTGTTGTAGATTGAGATCGTAAAGCCGAGTTGCCTCATCTCCATTTTCTGTCATTTTCATACATTTTTGGGCCGAGAGAACTGTTCCATTTCTTCCGGAGCACTCATTTCAGTCTGGAACACTTTTTCGTTTCACTCGAAAAGGTTTCTGTTTTCCCAAGATATAGCCATTTCAGTCAGATCCAGAGGTATAAAGCCTGAGTACGCATTTTTTAAATTTTTGCAGAATATTGTTTTGGTTTTATTTCGGTTTTATATTTTTTTTTTTCTGGGTTGCTACTCTTTTAGATCTGCGCATTCTCTTTTCCCCACGTCTTGTGCGATCTCGGTAAATTAGAAACAGATAGGAAAAGGTGCATCTTTTGGGTAAGTTAACCGAGATCTAACCCTTATTGTCATCAAGAAGCGCAATTTTTTTTTCTTGTGTGAAAAGAGTTTTTTTGAGCACGCTCTCCAAGGCCATCTTCCACAACAACGACAACAACAACACCCCCAATCCTCTTGCTAAACAATACAATATGTTTTTCTAAACCATTTGGTTAAAAATTTTCTTATTAAGTAAGAGGTATTGAGTTCAAGTCTCTCTTTTTGTTACTTTTTTTGAAAAAATTCATGCTCAAATTGTAAAGTGTATTTCACTTCAAGTATAAAAGTGAATCACTATAAGTAGCTGTAATATTTTATTTTAGAGTTATTTATTTTGCATGTAGTTTTTCTTTTATAAAATAACTTCATTGTAAAATTGATCCCCACTTCTCTTTATAAAAGTGGGTCACTCCATAAAACAACTTACACCACCACGTGGTCCTTTGGTCATCGTTTATGCCTTTTTTTAAAAGGGCACAACTTTCACATCCAAAGTCTGTTTTTAGTGCCGTTTTTTTTTAAACCGCATAATTTTTCGAGATATTTTCATCCAGATCATAAGTTTTATTTTTTAAATCCATATTATCTACATATTTAATATGTCTTCTTCCAGTAATATGTTGCTTACTAGCACCAACTACTTCCAATGGAAATCTCATATGGAGAATTTATTAAGAAGTAAAGGCTTGTACCAGATTACCTTGGGAAAGGAAAAAGAACTCACTGATGCTGATAGGAAAGTCAAATGGGCTAATAGGAGTGATGAAGCACGTGGACTAATCAAAATGTTCATCTCTCATGATTTAAGGTTCCACCTTAAATAAATTGATGACCCCAATGAAGCTTGGGAAAAGATTGAATCTGTGTTTGGTAAACTCAATATTATTTGAGTACAACAATTAGAAAATCAAGTATTGAATTTAAGTCCAAGTGATTTTTCTTGCATTGGAGAATATCTATCTAAGTTTAAAACACTCAGAATTTTATGTGAAGAATGTGAGATAACGATGGAGGAAGAGCGTTGCATCTATCTTATTATTTCTAAGCTAGGTAGTGCATATTCTGTGTTTGTATCTACCTTTTATGCCATGAGAGAGTCTCTAGGGAAAGCTTATCAAAAACCCACTCTTGTGTCCTTTTATGTTGCTTTGATTAGAGAGGAAGATAAGCTTGTACAACTTGGAGTGATCAACACTAAAGGTACCTCCAACAAATCCTTAGTCACCCAACATAAAGACAAACCCAAGAATCCCAAGAAGCAACATCCTCGCTACAACAACAAGCAACATAAGGGTCCCAAACCCACTCAGACAACTTCAGCTCCTAATGGTGACAAATAAGCAAAATATAAAAATAAGAAGACTGACAAACATTGCAACTTTTGCGATAAAGATGGTCATTATGAGTCCAAATGTTTCAAGAATATGGCAGCTTTAGAAGCAGCAATGAAGAAGCACAACATCAATATTGATTCTACTTCTTCTTCTTCTTCTTCTCATGGACATGCACTTTCTGCTTCTAGTTTCTCCTTCAATACAACTTCTACTTCTTCTTCTGATGAGTGGCTTATTGATTCTGGAGCATCTTATCATATGGCTAAGGATAAAGACACATTTTTGGTTCTAAATGAATGTAACACCATGAAAATATTTGTCGTTGATGATAGATCTCTTAGTGTTGTGGGATCTGGAACATTTCAAGTAGATAATGGTCATTTCAATGATTTATTATGTGTTCCAAGTCTTTCTTGCAACCTTCTATCAGTATATCAAATCACTCATTCAGGTGAAGGTAAAACCATATAGTTTTCA
This sequence comes from Picea engelmannii, assembly GCA_009831015.1. Classification (NCBI taxonomy): domain Eukaryota; kingdom Viridiplantae; phylum Streptophyta; class Pinopsida; order Pinales; family Pinaceae; genus Picea; species Picea engelmannii. The sequence continues at coordinate 363,958 of ML778900.1, read as the reverse complement.
CCTCACCAAGTTGTAATCAAGGATATAAAAGATCCTAAGCATGTTCTTGCAACTGGAATTGTTGATGATATTACCAGGTTTTACAAGTTTGACAACTTTGGGTCATCATATTTTTCATCAGTTTTTGTTGCTCATAGCGATGACTTGAGAAAAATTTGGCATGAAGGGTTTGGTCATATAAACTATCGCTCATTGCAACAACTATGTAATCAACAGATGGTGATTGGTCTTCCTCTTGTTTCATGCAGAGATGGTGTTTGTGTTGGTTGTGTTCTCGACAAAGATCATCGAGACGGTTTTGACAAACGTGCCTCTTGGCACACCTCGATCCCTTTGCAGATTGTTCACAGTGATTTGTGTGGTCCACTTTCTACTCCTTTTTGTAGGTGCAAGTATTTCTTAACTTTCATTGATGACTTTTCCAGACGTACTTGGGTTTACTTCTTAAAACTTAAGAGCGAAGTTTTTGACAAGTTTTTGTCCTACAAGGCCCTTGTAGAAAAAAAATCTAGACATCAAATTCAAAGGTTAAGAACATATAATGGAGGCGAATATGTGAACAATAAGTTTACAAGTTATTGCACTACACAGCGAATCCAAATGCAACACATTGTTCCATATACACCACAACAAAATGGTGTTGTTAAGAGAAAGAACCGTACATTAAAAGAAATGGCTAATTGTATGATCCAATCTAAGGGATTAAGTCTAAAGTATTGGGCGGAAGCAATCAACTGTGAAAATTACATAGTAAATCACACTCCCACAAAGGCTCTTAAAAATATAACACCGAAAGAAGCTTGGACTAAAATTAAACCAGATGAGAAAAGGAAAGCATTGCAGCCTAAAAGTGGAAAGTGTATATTTGTTGGTTATTCTAAAGATGTCAAAGGCTATAGACTTCTTCAACCACATTGTAATGAAATTATTATTAGAAGAGATGTTAAATTTGATGAAAATCGTTTGGCCTGCGAGCCTAATTCGACGATTGTGCCTTCTTCGGCTTGTGATCCATCTTCGACGTTTGTGCCTTCTTCTGTTCCTATTCTGGTTTCTTCTTCCGATGATGACAGTGATGATGAAAATCCACCTCCGCCTGCTCACATTTATCCAGTTGATTCCTTTGAACCTGAACCAACACCAGCTCCACCGCTTCCTAGATGGGTCCGTTCAACACGAGAAGAATTTGGTGATCTTGTCGATGATCCTTCAGATCAACGTCGGACATGTTCACAGTTCCAGCGAGCCTCTTCTCTTTTGGCTCAAGTTTCAAAGACTCATGATCYAGAGACATTTGCAGAAGCTTCAGGTCATCCATATTGGAATAAAACAATGAATGAAGAGTATTGTTCTTTAATGGAAAACAATACTTGGGATCTTGTACCTCTTCCAAAAGGAAGAAAACTTGTCAAATGTAAATGGGTCTACAGAACTAAGTATGCATCATATGGAAGTGTTGAAAGACACAAGGCTCGGTTAGTTTCCAAAGGATTTTCCCAAGTTGAAGGATTTGACTATAATGAAACCTTTTCCCTTGTAGCCAAAATGAATTCCATCCACCTTGTTCTTTCCCTTTTTGCCTCACATAAATGGGAGGTCCGTCAGATGGATGTTAAATCAATGTCGGACATGTTCACAGTTCTAGCGAGCCTCTTCTCTTTTGGCTCAAGTTTCAAAGATTCATGATCCAGAGACATTTGTAGAAGCTTCAGGTCATCCATATTGGAATAAAACAATGAATGAAGAGTATTGTTCTTTAATGGAAAACAATACTTGGGATCTTGTACCTCTTCCAAAAGGAAGAAAACTTGTCAAATGTAAATGGGTCTACAGAACTAAGTATGCATCATATGGAAGTGTTGAAAGACACAAGGATCGGTTAGTTTCCAAAGGATTTTCCCAAGTTGAAGGATTTGACTATAATGAAACCTTTGCCCTTGTAGCCAAAATGAATTCCATCCACCTTGTTCTTTCCCTTGTTGCCTCACATAAATGGGAGGTCCATCAGATGGATGTTAAATCTGCCTTCTTGCACTAAGATTTTCAAGAAGAAATCTACATGGAACAACCTCCTGGCTATCTCCAGAATGAATCTAGCCTTGTTTGTCACCTTAAGAAATCTCTTTATGGTCTTAAGCAACCTCCTCGAGCTTGGTATGCCAAAATGGACAACTTTCTTATTGACACTGGATTCTCTATATGCCATTCTGATCCTAATGTCTATACGAAGAAAATAGGAAGCCATCTCATAATATTTGTCCTTTATGTTGATGACCTTATCCTTACTAGTAGTGACTCAAAAAATTTAAACCATGTGAAAACCAACTCTAAGAATAAATTTTAAATGACAGACTTAGGTTTTTTTCACTACTTCCTTGGCAGCCAAGTTTTGCAAACCAATGAAGGAATTTTTCTTTCTTATTATAAGTATGCTTGTGACCTTCTTCATCGCTTTCACATGGATGATTGTAAACCATCCCCTTCTCCCTTCTAGTCTGGAGTCAAGCTTACTGCCACCTGTACTTCTCCCAAAGTTGATGCCACCCTGTACCGTCATTTAGTTGGTAGCTTCTTATACTTGACTCATACCCGTCATAATATTTCCTTTGTTGTTGGTCTTGTTGCCCGGTATATGCAAACACCCCATGAAAGCCATTGGAAAGCAGATAAAATGATACTTTGCTATGTATGTGGTACAATTTAGTTCAAGATACATTACAATTCAGGGGGGACTCCTTTATTGGTTGGTTTCACTGATTGAGATTGGGTTGGCGACCCTGATGATCAGAATTCTACTGCAAGTTATGTTTTCAGCCTTGGTTCAGGACCTGTCACTTGGGCCTGTAAGAAACAACAAGCTATTGCACTTTCTTCAGCAGAAGCAGAGTACTGAGCAGCGGTAAATGAAATTCAAGAAGCCTTGTGGCTTCGACAGATCCTTTTAGAGTTTAGATTCTAGCAGCAACATCCAACCAGCCTTTGGTGCGACAATCAGAGTGCCATGAAGCTCGCCAAAGACCTAGTTCAACATCAGCACATCAAACACATCGAGCTACACATGCACTTCATCAGAAATCTCATTCATGATAAAGTTATTGAAGTGCTCTTTTTCCCTACAGAAGATCAAGTTGCAGACATTTTCACAAAGTCTCTTATAGAAGAAAAGTTTTCCAAACTTCGATCTATGTTAGGAGTTCAGGAAGTTGTCATTAAGGGGGGATAAGCTCTAATGCCTCATTCCTTCTCCTATTGTGTCACTATTTTAAATCCTTCCATCCTATCCCAAGTTGTTCTTAAGGGGGGATGTTAGGATATTTAGACACTTAGGGGTTAGTTAAGATCTACTTGGTCTAATTTGTCGTTAAGTAAAAGTGTGTTTTTTAGTGTGTTTATTTATATGCATTAGTATTCATTTGTAGTTGGGAAATTCGACGGTCACGATATGTTCCCAACATAGAGTGATCTGATGGTTCATATTCTCCTCGATCTAAACGACCATTGATCTGTGGCTTAACATTCAATTGATCCATGATCTCTATTTAAAGAGAATGGAGGGTCATTTGTCAATGATCGATTGTGATAAAATCTCTCTGTAATATTTTTATTTTGCATTAATAAACTGCTCCAAGTGGCCGCGTTGGTTGGGGCCATGGATGTTTCCCCGTAGGGGTTTTACCATGTCAAAACATCGGTGTGTTGATATTTGATATGGTTGTGTGAGTGGTTACTGAAGGTGTTCTTCCTCTTGTTGGAATACATGTTTTGTCGAATAGTTAATACCTCCCACAGCTACCATAATATCAACACTCCCTCCTAGCTAGGGAGGTATTAAAGGAAATGGTCTTGAGCACAAACATACCATTCAATCAGTAGCATCATCATAGCCACACAAGCTATCTTATGATCATGTAGATTAACTCACAAGAAACATCATCACTATCAGTATCATATGATAGCATCAACTGCATCATCTCTCGAAGCCATACTCCATCTGAGTAATCGAGCTTGATGTTGAATAAGTCACTCACTCCACATAGTGATACAAGAACCATTCTTCTAATTCGTACATATGTACTAGAAGAATAATCGTTCCAACATATGATGGAAGCCATTCCATGGGATACAAGGAATATTCTTCTAATCCAGACATACAACCTAGAAGCATGACTATCTTGGACCATTTTCCCTCCTGCCACTACTGTGAACTCATGGAAAATGTTTGTCATGTACCAATCTCTCCACTCTGGTTACTATTGTCAACTCAAAGAGACATACCATTCTTATAATCTGTACATACATACTAGAAGAATATATATCCATGGTACATCAACAATCTGTCAACTTGGACCATTCTCCACATGGAGAATGTCTGTCCACCAGCAATTTGTCCTGCCTGGGCAATTCTCCTCCTGGATAATGTATGTCCATCACTACACTGACTATCCATCTAGCTGGAAATCATCTCCAACATTAGTGGTAGTCTCCATGGAAATCATAACTCCAATATAACACAATTATGTCTATCCATAGTAGTACACAACTACTACCCAGTGGTACACAACCACACCTAGTAGCACATGACTACTAACTAGTGACACATAGTCACTATCAGTGGATCACATCCACCAGAATAGCATAAAACTATTTTCCAGAGACATACAGTCTCCACAACAAACATATCATCTGATATCACCCTGCATAAACAATATCATGATACAAATTGAATCATCTAGGCCATTCCTCTACTCACATTTGTTAGATATGGAAGAACATATGCCCTTGGAAAGTAAAAACATCAACCATGGGCTTATCTGGAATATTATTCCCATGCATAGAAGAATAATTGTCCCTAATTTATTATCCTGGACCATTCACCTAACTGGGCCATTCATCTAGCACCAATCATAGTGCAACCTGAAGAGAATGAATCTTCCCTAGGAAATGCATGTCCTTGATTGCTAAACCTGGACCATTCACCTAACTGGGCCATTCTTCCGACACTAATCACAGTGCAACCTGGAGAGAATGAGTATTCCATAGAGAGTGACTATCCAGACTATTTCCTAAGGAAATGAATGTCCTGCACCAACCTCCAAAATAAACCATTATTCAAAATTGCTCACAACTGTGAACTTCAAAAGAATGACTTCCCGACGAGGTGGACCATTATGCTTGACCACTACTCAAAGTGACTACCAAGAAGAAAGATTGTCCTAGACCATTCCCCCACATTGGCCACAAGGTGAATTGTTGTCTATGGTACATCAACAATCTATCGAACCATTTTCATTACGAAAATGACTGTCCGTAAGAAATCTTGAACCACTTTCCGAACTGGAAAGGAACTGCCCAACCTGGACCATTTTTCGAAGTGGAAAATGATTTTCCATAAATCAATAACATATCAGTGCTCCCTCCCAACCTGGGAGTAATATCTTCATTTTCCAATAAGGAAGTCATCTCCACGAGTACTAGCTTGTTCCTTAAGTACGCAAACTTTTCATTTTGGACAAAGGCTTTTCCAAAATATCTGCTATCTTCTCATCTGTGAAGATATACTAGAGAACCACTTCTCCCCTCTTGACTCTATCATGGAGAAAATAATACTTTATCTCAATGTGCTTCGACCTATCATAGAACATCGGGTTCTCTGAAAGCTTCACACAGCTTTGATTATCACACTATCTCACGGTCGAATCCAACACCTGATCAAATAGTCCAGAAACCATCTTACGAAGCCACACTGCTTCCGTACAAGAATCAAAGCTGCAATATACTCTGCTTTTGCAGTGTTGAGTGCAACAAACTTCTATTTCATGCTAGCCCATGACATCATGGCAAAGCTCAAATTGAAACATATCCAAGTAGCAGTTCTTCTATCATCTGCACTCCCTACCCAATCTGAATCGATAAATCCATGCCGTTGTATATCATAACTCAAACATCCCACAAAGAAAATATATGTCTAAGTATTATCCAAATACATTAACGAGCCAATCAATTATTGATACAGAGATGAGTCTATTAGATCAGAGTCTCTCAACTTCTTCAGATCTGTCATCATGGATTTGGAATCCATCATCCAGGACTTCTGAAGAACCATTTCAATATACTTCCTTTGTCATAGGAAGTTTTCAAAGGAAGTTTTCACTACGCTTTTGTTGTACATGAGAAGCTCTGCACCAAGTTTGCTTGAATCCATACAAGATATTCTTCCATCTGCATACAAGGGTCTCTTTCTAGTATACCTCAAAACCTAGAGGTTTCTCTACATAAGCTTCTTCAATTACTCTGTTGAGAAGAACATTCTTTACATTCATATGATGTAAACTCCAACCCATGGATACTGCAGGAGATATAATGGATCAGGTAGAGGTATGTTTGGTTACTAGAACAAGTTGGAATCATAGTCTTCTCCCTCCTTATGGGAGAACCCTCTATCCCTGAGTCTCGCCTTGTATCTATCAATGCTTCACAATTTCTCACATACATTGTTCTTCATCACAACTTCCTTCCATTCTTCCTACTTGACTGCTTCTAGTGGGTTCAAACTGGTTCAATTGGTTGTTCTGACTTTTCTTTCTTTCTTAGAATCTTCATGTTCTTCCTCATGTTTCTCTTCAATGTTGGAGTCCATGGAATCTTCTATAAATTACATGCCCTTCTTTCCTAAAGGATCCAACTTTTTACTTCTTCCATAGGAACATAAATGTAGATGGACAACCAAGGATATTCAAGGCTTCTTTTTGAAGAAGTCTTCTTCTAGAGTCAAATTGCACACGTGCTTTTTATCATGGCTACTACTTACAATGAAGAACATGGATAGATACTTAATTGTCTTTACAGATTATTCTTCAATGGATCATATCATTGTGGATTAGCTCCTCCTAATCCCAGCTTCATGCCTGAATGAGAAATATGAATGCTCTTCTTTTGTAATTTTGTGATCAACTCCCTCCATCTGAGAGAGTCTGTGCTTCTGTATGTTGCATCTCTTTGCTTTCTGCAAAGTGTCACAAGCATGTTCTGGTTTCCTTTTGATTCGTGTCTTCCTTCGAGTCTGACTCCTATGAGTCTCTTTAAGTTTGTTTCTATTTTTTCTGATTTTTTCCCATCTGGCAATTGTGTCATCCTAACAAACTTCTTCTATGACAACCTCTGCAAGGATTTTTCCATCACAAGGGTACTTGCCCGGAACAAGAACAACAAGAGAAAGAAAGAAATATCTATCTAGAGGAGATGTTAGTTTATTTTGCAAACAAGTACAATAAGCATCTATATCAATAGTATTCATATGTAGTCAAGTATTCATTACACCTAGCAATAATAGAATCTTTCAAAGATTTCTTTCACAATTTGTAATGTATCAACTATCACCCTTGATATATATCAATTTAATCAAACCTAGAACCTGAAGCCTCACTTTCTATGGAAGGTGCACTTGTTCTTATGAATGCATTGAATCTAAGATTACAGCTTGGACAAGATCTCTAGTACTTTCCTTGCAAACACACTCATGTTTTGCTAGATGATATAACTTAGATAACATATACAAGTGCATACCTTTGAAACCTTGTAGCATCATCCAACTTGTTTTCCAATCTGAAACTAGATACCATCTTGAAAAGAATAGATTAGAAACTCAATCAGAAGATTCAATGATTATAACAAGCTAGAAACTCTAAAATTTCAACTTTGACCACAAAATCAATTTGACCAGAAGTCAACCTTTGACTTTGACCAAAAATTAAAACCTGTCGTTTTTGCTAATTGAGGGTACCAAGAGGTGTGCTAGGCTAGGGCATACTAGGATGTCAAGGAATTAGGTCAAATTCTTTACCAGAAGTTCCTGAACACAAGGCTTAGAGTTTGTTGCAGCTGCATAATCAGAAAACCTAGTTGCAGTTGTAACTGGCGCCATAATGAGCTTAACAAATAATTGTCGCACTACCTTCCAGTGGTTAGACTATATTGAAGATGGTGTGGGCCCATAAACTGTTAGAATAAAAGAGATGTTCTTATTTTTCCATAGACAATATAACAATATTGTCACCCAACCATAGGCACAAAGCCACCCATAAGCACCTTTAACCTTGACAGACAGAATAATTTTGGAAGCAAACCTTAAAACGAATAGCCAATCAAGATAGTGTATCTCTCTCCAAGGCTAGCGTACCAAGCAAAGTATCCAAACCCTAACCAAGGAAAAAATTCCAAACCATAACCAAGTAGAAATTCCAACCATAACCAAAATCAAAATCCCAGTTGCAGTAGCTGCAGATGCACTCCCTCTCCAAAACTTGCGCACCACTAGTCTATGTGAGTTGTGAGAGTGTGAATGACAAATCAACTCTAGCACCCTCTTATTTATAGTGCTCTTTGTCATCTGTCCAGGCCAGCTTCTTCTTTTAGAGGTTAACACTTAAATATTAATTCTTTTATTGAACCGACATGTCTTCTAGGGTTTCTAGACATTTGTTTAGGGTTTATCTTACTTCCTGGAATATTCTGGTCTCGTCAAAGGTTACGCGTAGAGGTTAATACCTCCCACAACTACCATAATATAAACAATAGGGAGACTTGTGATAAAATCCATAGATACTTCAATACATTTCTAATTCAGAATATGAAGGGGTTGAAGGAGACTAAGAGGTGCAATTGATTCGAACTTCTAGTGCCGACAAGTTTCACAATCAGCCACACACTTCTGGATATCAACCTTTATTCCCACTAGAAGAAGGATTGTCGGATGTTATAGTATGTTTGGAAGATCCAACGTCACATACAAACAAGGAATCATGATTCTCTTTTAAGACTTGGAGTTTGAATTTGGAAGGGTTGGGTAAATACATTATTCCCTTGTACCAAATTATAGCATTTCCCCAAGAATGTCTTGAGTTTGTTGATTTTTTTTTTTTACTTCCCTGATTATCTCCCTAATTTATGAGTTTTTTACATTCTATGCTTAACCATTTGAAATCCATTCAAGAATTACTACTAAATTGAACATAGTGTAGAACCTCTCTCTTCCTTCCTCTATAAGCTACCTACGACTTGATTTCCTTGCCCTTCTTATAGAGGATCTCAAAAAAAAAAAAAGTTAGATAATGCTAACCCACTTCTATTGTTCGATGATACGATCTTCTATTTTATGAAATATTTCAAGTTGTTATGGTTAGTTTTTACCAAGAATTTTGCTTCTAGTAGGTATTGCTTCCATTTTTTAAGGCATGTGTGATTACTAACATTTCCTTGTCGTATGTTTATTTTTTTTATCTGTTGATTTAATCTTTGACTTTAAAGGTAGTGGGATGATTCTCTTGCATAATCACATCTCCTATTCCTCACCTCGAAGCATCACATTCAAGAAAAAATGGCTTCATAAAATCTGGGGTATCCAAGACAAGAGTGGAAGTCGTTAAGGTTTTCATCTTCCAAGTATAGGTTTCTACTCCATCATCCCACCTAAAGGCCTCTTTCTTCTATAAAGTTATTAGTGGAGCAACAATCTCTGCATAGTTTTTTAAAAATCTTGTGTAATAACCTATAAGGCCTAAGAATCCACATAATAACATGATGGCTTTGGGGCTAGGTCAATTGGTGATCCCAATAATTTTCTTTGGATCCGCTTTGGCTCCTTTTATTGATAATGTGATCCGAGAATTCTATTGTTTCCTTTCCAAAGCTGCATTTTGATTTGTTTGCATAGAACTTATTATCTTCTAATAGTTTCAACAATGTATCTGCGTGATTAAAGTGAAAACTCCATTTATCATTGTATATTAAGATATCATCAAAGAAGACTAGTACAAACTTCCCCAGGTATGTATGGCACAAGTCATCCATCACTACTTGGAAGTTGGTCAGGGCATTGGATAGTCCAAAAAGCATGACATAAAATTCATACAAGTCTTTATGGGTACAGAAATTTGTTTTGGGAATGTCCTCCTTTCATATTCTATGACATGATCTCTATATAATTTTGGAGGTGGAGACTTTGGGGTAAGTCTTGAAAAATGGTATCATATTTCTCAAGTATTTAATCTAAAAATGATATTATTTTTTCCAAATATTTTATCTAAAAATAGTAATATATTTCCCAAGTATTTTATCTAATCCTTTGGAGTCCTATATCTCATTGGATGCCCCTCCATCGAGTAACAATGTAAAACAATGTAAAATAGATGCTTAGGCTCCCTTAATCATTTTCTTCATTTTGTTACACAAGACAATTTTGGTGGATAGGCTCTTGACTCCATAAAACTTTTTTTTTTTTCCATTTCCATAAAATATTAAAAATTGTTTTTTGTAGATTAACATCATTATACCTATTGTGGCTAACCATCGGGCTTATAAGAGCATGTCTACTCCCACAATTACCATGGCATACATTTGGTGACATAAATTGGTAATCATTAATAGTCAATTCTACCGTATGACATTTCCCATCACATGAATTAGCGTCATAACCTGGTGTTGCAATCTGTGAGTGAGAGGTGGCGTAAACAAACACATTTCACTATTTTAACATTATTGTATCTATGAAATTGTGTGAACTACCACCAACTATAAGTATCGTTACTTTTGTTCTATTAATGTAACCAAAAACTTAAAGAGTGCGGGGTTGAAAAATACCCTGACCATTTGATATATATTATATTTAGTCCTCATGGTATAAGTATCGTTACTTTTGTTCTATTAATGTAACCAAAAACTTAAAGAGTGCGGGGTTGAAAAATATCCTGACCATTTGATATATATTATATTTAGTCCTCATGGTAGGAAGGATGACAGGGAGACACCATCATCTAAAAGGTATCCAAGGATAAATTCACTATCCATCGTTGGTAAGAAATCTCCAAGGTAGGTTAAAAATGGTCAATCTCCCAATTTATTTCTTGAATGGTTATTTAATATGAATTTTATGAAAAAAAATATTTACACTGAAGTTAAATTGCAAAAATACCAATGAAAAATTGTAAAAATGGTTCAAGGATTGAAAGTAAAACCTTTGTTTATTTTTCTAATGTGAACTAAAGAAAAGAACCTTTCCACACCAATAAATAATCAACCTACACAAACAAATAATCAACCTACTTAGTTAAATGTTTCTTTAACATCTCTAGTTAATTGATATCTCTTTAGCAATGCTAAACATTGACTAATTGTTAACTAGATAGACAAATAAAGACAAGTTATAGACGTTGTAGTTAATTGATATCTCTTTAGCAATGCTAAACATTGACTAATTGTTAACTAGATAGATAAATAAAGACAAGTTATAGACGTTGTTATGAGAGATATGTCTTCACTACTATAGAAAACATACCTATCATATCATAGTACTTTTTGTGGAAAATAAATTAAGATCAGCACCATAACAAAAAGTTGAACATCATTCAAATTTAATCACTATAAAAGAATATATATATAACAAAAAGTTCAACATCATTCAAATTATATATATCTATAATGATGATGATGATGGAACATCCACTGAAATTAAGATTGGTTTATCGAACTTTAAGAAAGGTAAGAGTTTACTTGGACTTCTTTAGAGTGTTATTTCGATATTCAAAAAGCATTAGGAGAAATCTTCCAAGATCATTATAGTTTTGATGACTTAGAAGGTTAGGAAGGTTGGTATTATGACAAATATTTTGAAATTGACATTTAATCATCTTCAACCCTTTGAGTGTCACAAAGGTGACAAATTCTTTCATGCCATGGTGTTTTGGGAATTTTCCAACGTGCAGTGTCATTATACAACTCATGAGAATTAGTTCTTATTTTAGCAATATTAATTCTCTTCCTTATTTTAGCAATATAGACATTGCTATGAGAGATATGTCTTCACTACTATAGAAAGCATAACTATCATAGTACTTCTTGTGGAAAATAAATTAAGATCAACACCATAACAAAAAGTTCAACATCATTCAAATTTAATATATATATATATATATATATATATATATATATATATATATATATATATATATATATATATAACGATGATGATGATGAAACATCCACTGAAATTAAGATTGGTCTATCGAACTTTAAGAAAGGTAAGAGTTTACTTGGACTTATTTAGAGTGTTATTTCGATATTCAAAAAGCATTAGGAGAAGTCTTCCAAGATCACTATAGTTTTGATGACTTAGAAGGTTAGGAAGGTTGGTATTATGACAAATATTTTGAAATTGAGATTTAATCATCTTCAACCCTTTGAGTGTCACAAAGGTGACAAATTCTTTCATGCCATGGTGTTTTGGGAATTTTCCAACGTCCAGTGTCATTATACAACTCATGAGAATTAGTTCTTATTTTAGCAATATTGATTCTCTTCCTCATACCAGTCAAAACATAGAGATACTTTTTATCTTCAAGATTAGGGTTAACAACCCCCTTATAGTATCTTAATTTTCTTTTATCCTCCAATTCTTTATCGCACCAAAGATTCTCCTTAAATTTATCTTTAACCATATTTTTAATATCATATGTATTCTACTGAATAACTTCTTCCTTTATTCCTCAATGATTTAGCCAAGACTTGGCATCATTGTGCCATATTCTTTTAAGTTGTTGGTGATTTTGGGGAGCCTTGTGTCATCTATGTTGTTTATCTTGTTCTTGTAAAGTACGTACCTAAACATAGCTATGCTCTCAATGGAAGAAAAGCTTGTTTCTATGAGGAGGATAAGATAAGATGTACTACATTTAATTTTGAGATTATAATGACCAAATATCTAATCTCAATAGAGTTGGGATCTTGGGATCCTTTGAATGTTAAATTTGCCATTGTCATGTCTCACACAAAGACCCTAACTACACATGCACCAAAGGTCAAGGTAAAGTTTAAATGGGTTAGAACATTCCAACGAATTATATCTTGCTAAGGTATGTATGCATATTCCCAAGCAAAGGAAAAAATGAAGAAAGCACGGTGACATAAGTACGCAAAGGCTTATCAACCACGTTAGCTCAATTGGTCTAGAGCCACATGAGTTTATCGTGTTTGTTGTTGGTCATAGGTTCGACTCTCTTGATTCCCAAACAAAGGAAAAAATGAAGAGAGCAGGGTGACATAAGTACATCACATGAGTTTATCATGCTTTGTTGATCAAAAGTTCGACTCTCATTTATACGACACGCTACTATTTGTAAGCCAAATATTCTCGAAATACTTAACCCTCCTATGTTCTACGGATTCACGAGATTTGTGAACCACAATGAAAAGAAACAAGTCAAAGGCTTATTTAAGTATCTTTGGTTAGGTACACCGTGTGTACAATTTACCAACCAAACCACCTTCTCTTTGAAAATTAAAATCTAATTTATTTAACAACTGATCAAATATTATTAACGTAATAATTTCTTGATACAGAACGGAAAAGGAAGGGTCCGGCTGCAGTGAATTGCTCTGGCCAGTGCCGTGTACGAAGATTTCACGTTGGTAAGCACTGAGAGGTATTATTGTTATTTAGAAAACCAGAGTTGTTTCAGCCTCTGTGTTTTGCAGATTGCGGAAAGCAGCATTTATTCACGGCGATTTCAAAACCTCATGGCATTAAGATTATGACCCAATGTTTATGTATTTAACGATGATTATGTATTTCCATAAATGTCTGTTAAAAAGACAATCGCGTTAAACAATCGGCAGACACTGTTCATACACAGCGGCAGACACTGCCGGTGTGGCCGTGGCGTTCTTAACTCTGTATGCAATCGGCAGGAGGGCGAGTACGCCTCTTCGATTCTTTAGCGGTGCGTGTTCGAATCGTGGGGAGTGTTTGCTTTTGGTGAGGAGGTTAGGTTTAAAATTAAAGCGCCGAGTGATCTCTAAAATCTTGATTCGGTTAATCGGTCCAACTACAAATCCGTTGAGGTCATCCACTCCATCTGTATATTTATTTTCCTTGCAGCCCAGCAATCCAGGTGCAAAGGCATCTGGCATCTACCTGGGCATACTAAAAAATTTATTAACCCTAGATCACATAAAATTTTAAATTTATTAACCCTAGATTACAGAAAATTATGAAGAGGGATCTCACACAAAGATTCTTTCCTTGCTATCTTTCAGTGCTATTTTCTGACATGTATAAGCAAGAACACTTGTATGTACCTGTGAGATCGCCCATTTCATCTTTTTGTTCAACAGCGTCTCCCTCCAGTTGCATCCCGGGTGATCATCCATTTTTCTAACCTCTCTTTCTCCAACATGCATTTTGTTGGACTCCCTCTGTCATTGAAATTTAACACCATAAATTAGAAATGTAAAGTCCCATCTTTAACGTGATCACTGCAAGATCCCACCCTACCATCTCTAAATGGCTTATCATTTCTCGTGTTTATATCGTTGATGATCATGATCAGCATAAACACAAATTTCTAAACCACTTTCAAGAAGCCCCAGGCGGAAGCGGAGGTCTGGCTGACGAGATTATCGTTGAAATAACTGGACCCGTCGGCACTGCAATGACTACTTCTCTCTGCCACCTAACAAATTTTCACTTAACAAATTTTCAGTTTGTTTTTTGGTGTCAGAAGAGACCGTCAATGTAACAAATTTCTCCCGCTAACATCAGAAGAGACCGTCAATGTAACAAATTTCTCCCGCTAACATCAGAAGAGACCGTCAGTGTAACAAATTTCTCCGGTTGGCGTTTATGTCGGGAACGGCGAGCACTAAGCACCCGTCACTTTGGATCCAACGGCACACACCTCAGATTGCAGCCGGGTGCTTAGTGGTCGTTGTCGGGAACTGCGACATTAACAAATTTCTACGATTTACCTTCTGTGTCCAGAGGAACTGCTGTTCACAGAAGAGGAAAGTTTGAAAAAAAAAACTATGTAGATAAAGTTTTTTTTTGGAATTTTTTTTTTTTAAATCTGTCAAGAAATTGTTAGATCTGTATTATTTAAATGATTTTTTTTATAATTTAAGTGTTTCGGAGTTTTTTTAGTAAGCTAAATCTATTTTTATATTTACATAAATGGATTTTAAACAACTAATTAAATGATTTTTTTGTATATAATCTAAGTGCTTCCTGGTTTTCCAGTAAGTTAAATTTAGTTCTACGTTTACATAAATGAATTTTAAACAACTAAAATTAATGATTTCATACAGATTTATGTCGCCAGATTCTAATGAAAAAACCCATTTTTTAAAACAGTTAAACAACACCCAAAAAAACATACCTTACTATATAATAAATCATAGATAAACCAGCTGCATAATAATATATGCATTATAAGATTAATTTTTTGTGGTTATTCTCTTAAAATAAGTTTTATAGTATTTTGAGAAATACAACTTAATAGTAGGATTTTAGGTCTCTTAAAATTTATTGATAGTTTTATAAATAGTTTTTATAAAAATTTAATGATTTAAAAATTGTAAAAATTAATATCTATTATAATGATGTTAAATTGCATAATACATCAAGTAAAAGATGGCTTCTTCTAGATTGTTTTATTAAGATAAAGTTTATGATGTATTGTGATTTATATATTATTACAAAGTTTATGATAAGTGTGATTTGTATATTATTACAAATTAGTGATTGCAACTAATGTTAAATAAGAAAAAGGTTATTATGTTATTAAGAAACATAAGTTAATAGTGGGATCTTAAGCCTCTCAAACATTCATTGGTTATTTTGATAAAGATTTAAAGTTTCTAACATTGTTAAAATTAGTGTATATCATAATGATATTAATGCTCAAAAAGTGTTTATATTATGTTACTAAGATGCATAAGTCAATAGAAGAATAGAAGGATCTTATATTTTGTAAATTCATTTATTGGTATTTTTATATCAATGGAGATATAAAAATATATTATTCGTGACATCTTAGTCATTTCCTCAAAATGTAATGTTAATGACACCTTAGTCATTAGGGTTTGCCTCATTCCATCATAACCATGCATTAGTTAGTCTAAAAATTTGTTCAATTCTTGATACTTAGTCTCTTCCCATCATAACCACCCACCTAACCCAAAAATATGTGGCACTTTGCATTTTGATGCAATTACTTTGTTCTTGATAATACTCACGTATGAGATGAGTTTGTCAAAATCATTACTACTCCAAATTCCACATCAACAAGGAATTTCATACATCTTTCGCACAAATTTTCCATGAATCTCTAACCCACTATCACCTTCCTACCTTCCTATGTAATGACCATTTACATATAATCGGGTATTTATTTCACTTCTATCATATAGATGCATTTAAAGTGGTGAAGATTTATTTTTCCAAGTTTAACTAACAGAACGTGTGAATCTAAAAACACTTTCAAAAAGCTTAAAAAATAGTCTACATTTAACTTCTATAAGTTATGTATAAAAAAGAACCTACTTTGAGTATATAAATTAAATTATGACCAAAATATTTACATTTTATTGTAAGTGACTTATTAAAAAACAAGTATGGTATTTATTATTACTAATCATTTCTAACCCTTCAACTCAAGGCTCCCACCTAAAGATATAGTACTCATTTTGTATTCGATGAGTTAAACAATTTTTTCACTCTTTAGGATATATTAATTAGAATTAGAAAATACCTTAGCATGTGTTTTGAAGGAGACATTCATAACTCATGGTTGTGTAAATAGTTTCTTTTAAATATGCACTAAGAAATTTTATGCCAATAATCGCTTTTATTGTGAGTCTATGTATGTGATGAGGTATGAGGAGGGATGTACCTATTGATATTGTTGGATGATGATCAATTATCCTTTTGTAGTCCATCCATCAAACACCAACGTTATATATTTGCAATCATCTTCCCATTGTAAATCTTCTCTTAGATTTTGTGTGTTTTTTATTTTCACCGAAATGGTTCGAAAAGTGATTCCACCTATGAATTTCAACACCTCTCCATGTCCAAACATATTTCCACTCGTCCTAGTGATTTTTCTTATATAACACCATACAATTTTGTTCTCCATTGCATTCCTTAGCCACCCTAGAGATCAATGTGGAATTTGGTGTTTCGAAGTCACTAGGAGAGCCCTTGCATGGTTTCAACGTAGAAAAAAACACAGAGTTTCTACAATTTTTCATAGCAATTAAAATTATTTTAATTGGAGTTGAAATTTATGATTTAGAATTGAAGGTGGGAAAATTTCATAGTGTGGAGATAAACTTAGATGAATTTAGTTGCTTGGAGCTAAACTTGGAGAAATGTATCAACTTGAGCTAAAGTACATGTCATCGTTAAGTACACAAGGATTTGGATGAAACTAGATTGAAGGGTTATAAGAGTGTGTTTGATTACACTGACAAAACCCCTCATAGGACATATGCATTATTTTTGTCGAATATGAATTTGTTTAAGTGAATCTTTTAATATGGGTCCATTGATAATTTCCTACAACAAAAGGGTAGTTCAATGTTCACCATTAGTGTTTTTTCAAGATCCCCAAGTTCACAAGCTATTCAAAAGAAGAATGACAACATTGTGGAATAGGCAAGGACATGAGGAAACTTTAGAAAATACATTAGTTGAATGAAGCAATGGATCTCTTGCATGCCATGCCTTGTCATTATATTCAAGTAGATATTGATACCTATGTTTACATCTTGCAAGTATTTGTCAATAAGAAAGACTTGGTACAAGGACAAAGGATCCATACCCACATGAATAAAATTGGGTTTCTACCCAATGTGTATTTAAAAACCAAAATTATCATCTTATATGACATATGTGGGAGTTTCTTAAGTGCACACAATATGTTTAACAAAATATATCAATGAAGTGTCATCTCTTAGACTACAATTATTATGGGGTTCACTCAACATAATCAAGATGAGGAGGCCTCGGAATTACTTTAACCCATCAAAGCACTATGGTGAAATAGAATGAATTTACCTTTGCAAGAGTTTGTATGGCTTGTGCGGGCATTGAAACCTAGGAGCGGGGTAGTCAAGTCCATCACACCAAGATGCACACAAAGGATTTGACAAGTATGTTTAAGAGAGTTTTGGTAACTTGCACTACTACTGTTATAGGATATGCACAATAGGTATGCCATAAGGAGGCCTTGAAACTCTTTTCCACCTAAAAGAGTTAGGAATGGAATTGAACAAGGTACCTTGTGCTAAGATCCTTTGAGCATTAGCAAAAATTGTAGCCTTAGAACGTGGGAAGCAAGTTCATGATTGTGTAATTCAAAGAGGTTTTCAAACCCATGCACCATAGTAGCACTCTTATTCATAAACAATATCCTAGCTTGTTTAGTTCAAATGAAATAGCACAAATTTCAAATGGGCATTAGTTTTTGTTTATTATTGGACGAATTTTATAGCATGAAAAATTCAATTGTTTTTATAATCATTTGGAATTATCAGTGTGCACTAGAGTTATTAGAACAATTAACATACTTCAATAGATGAAGTCTCTATGGTCATTTATATATGCTAATCAAGGTGAGCATCCATGTATGAGATGGCTATGCAATTCATGGGAGAATCATAGAGATTTATTTCATATGGGTTTATTCCCCAAGGTAGCTTAGAAAACCATCTATTTAATTAGAACCAAGTAATACAAATTATCCAAATTTTGATGTTCATGTAATAGTATCGGGGATACATTTTTTACATGCGTAATTTATCTTGTTCTTGTGGTGGTGGTGTCAGATCTCATTCAAAATTTTGTTGTCTCTACTATGGAGCTTCAAATTTGCAACATGTGGATTAAAATTGATTGATAATATT
>ML778900.1:323069-343321 GCA_009831015.1 Picea engelmannii | reverse complement strand
GTTCCACAAGAAAAGTAAACACATTGACACTCGGTTTCATTTCATACGTGAGTTAGTCAATAATGGTGACATTGCACTTCAATTTTGTGGTTCTAGAGATCAGCTTGCTGATATTTTCACCAAGCCACTAGGAAAGTCAGTTTCTGACTTCCAGAGACAGGACTTAGGCATAGTCAGTGCTGCTGATTGTAACTGTTGAGTCTAAGAGGGAGTGTTAAATATATTGTACTCTCAACAGTATGACCGTACACTGCCAGCTGTACTGGACAGTTGTACTTTCTATTTTTGTCTTGCTTGAGCATATATAGCTCAACCATCTTACATTGTAATCCCCCGCTGAATCTCTTCAGTTCTGTTCTGTACTTCTTCATACATTTGAATATACTATTCTTTGCTCTCTGCATTTCTCTCTCCTTCACAATTTATCATCTTTAACGTGATCACTGCAAGATCCCACCCTACCATCTCTAAATGGCTTATCATTTCTCGTGTTTATATCGTTGATGATCATGATCAGCATAAACACAAATTTCTAAACCACTTTCAAGAAGCCCGAGGCGGAAGCGGAGGTCTGGCTGAAGAGATTATCGTTGAAATAACTGGACCCGTCGGCACTGCAATGGCTACTTCTCTCTGCCACCTAACAAATTTTCACTTAACAAATTTTCAGTTTGTTTTTTGTGTTAGAAGAGATTGCCAATGTAACAAATTTCTCCCGCTAACATCAGAAGAGACCGTCAGTGTAACAAATTTCTCCCGCTAACATCAGAAGAGACCATTAGTGTAACAAATTTCTCCGGTTGGCGTTTATGTCGGGAACGGCGAGCACTAAGCACCCGTCACTTTGGATCCAACGGCACACACCTCAGATTGCAGCCGGGTGCTTAGTGCTCGCTGTCGGGAACTGCGACTTTAACAAATTTCTACGATTTACCTTCTGTGTCCAGAGGGACTGCGGTTCACAGAAGAGGAAAGTTTGGAAAAAAAAACTCTGTAGATAAAGTTTTTTTGGGAATTTTTTTTTGAAATCTTGTAAGAAATTGTTAGATCTGTATTATTTAAATGATTTTTTTTATAATCTAAATGTTTCGGGGTTTTTCAGTAAGCTAAATTTATTTCTACATTCAATTAATTAAATGATTTTTTTTTATAATCTAAGTGCTTCCTGGTTTTCCAGTAAGTTAAATTTAGTTCTAGTTCACACAAATGAATTTTAAATAACTAAAAATAGTGATTTCATACAGATTTATATCACAAATTCTAATGAAAAAACCCATTTTTTAAAACAGTT
Source organism: Picea engelmannii (assembly GCA_009831015.1). Classification (NCBI taxonomy): domain Eukaryota; kingdom Viridiplantae; phylum Streptophyta; class Pinopsida; order Pinales; family Pinaceae; genus Picea; species Picea engelmannii. Next base: position 342,030 of record ML778900.1, on the reverse strand, counting down.
AAACAACACCCAAAAAAACATACCTTAATCTATAATAAATCATAGATAAACCAGCTGCATAATAATATATGCATTATAAAATTATTTTTTTGTGATTATTCTCTTAGAATAAGTTTTATAGTATTTTGAGAAATACAACTTAATAGTAGGATTTTAGGTCTCTTAAACATTTATTGATAGTTTTATAAATAGTTTTTATAAAAATTTAATGATTCAAAAATTGTAAAAACTAATATCTATTATAATGATGTTAAATTGCATAATACATCAAGTAAAAGATGGCTTCTTCTAGATTGTTTTATTAAGATAAAGTTTATGATATATTGTGATTTATATATTATTACAAAGCTTATGATAAGTGTGATTTGTATATTATTACAAATTATTGATAGTTTTATAAATAGTTTTTATAAAAATTTAATGATTCAAAAATTGTAAAAACTAATATCTATTATAATAATGTTAAATTGCATAATACATCAAGTAAAAGATGGCTTCTTCTAGATTGTTTTATTAAGATAAAGTTTATGATATATTGTGATTTATATATTATTACAAAGCTTATGATAAGTGTGATTTGTATATTATTACAAATTAGTGATTGCAATTAATGTTAAATAAGAAAAAGGTTATTATGTTATTAAGAAACATAAGTTAATAATGGGATTTTAAGCCTCTCAAACATTCATGGGTTATTTTGATAAAGATTTAAAGTTTCTAACATTGTTAAAATTAGTGTATATCATAATGATGTTAATGCTCAAAAAGTGCTCATATTATGTTACTAAGATGCATAAGTTAATAGAAGGATCTTATATTTTGTAAATTCATTTATTGGTATTTTAATATTAATGGAAATATGAAAATATATTATTCTTGACATCTTAGTCACTTCCTCAAAATGTAATGTTAATGACACCTTAATCATTAGGGTTTGCCTCATTCCATCATAACCATGCATTAGTTAGTCCAAAAATTTGTTCAATCCTTGATACTTAGTCTCTTCCCATCATAACCACCCATCTAACCCAAAAATATGTGGCACGTTGCATTTTGATGCAATTACTTTGTTTGTGATAATACTCACGTATGAGATGAGTTTGTCAAAATCATTACTACTCCAAATTCCACATCAACAAGGAATTTCATACATCTTTTCCACAAATTTTCCATGAATCTCTAACCCACTATCACCTTCCTACCTTCCTATGTAAAGACCATTTACATATAATCAAGTATTTATTTTACTTCTATCATATAAATGCATTTAAAGTGGTGAAGATTTATTTTTCCAAGTTTAACTAACACAAGGTGTGAATCTAAAAACACTTTCAAAAAGCTTAAAAATAGTCTACAGTTAACTTCTATAAGTTATGTATAAAAAAGAACCTGCTTTAAGTACATAAATTAAATTATGACCAAAATATTTACATTTTATTATAAGTGACTTATTAAAAAACAAGTATGGTATTTATTATTACTAATCATTTCTAACCCTTCAACTCAAGGCTCCCACCTACAGATATAGTACTCATTTTGTATTTGATGAGTTAAACAATTTTTTCACTCGTTAGGATATATGAATTAGAATTAGCAAATACCTTAGCATGTGTTTTGAAGGAGACATTCATAACTCATGGTTGTGTAAATAGTTTCTTTTAAATATGCACTAAGAAATTTTATACCAATAATCGCTTTTATTGTGAGTCTATATATGTGATGAGGTATGAGGAGGGATGTACCTATTGATATTGTTGGATGATGATCAATTATCCTTTTGTAGTCCATCCATCAAACACCAACGTTATATATTTGCAATCATCTTCCCATTGTAAATCTTCTCTTAGATTTTGTGTGTTTTTTATTTTCACCGAAATGGTTCGAAAAGTGATTCCACCTATGAATTTCAACACCTCTCCATGTCCAAACATATTTCCACTCGTCCTAGTGATTTTTCTTATATAACACCATACAATTTTGTTCTCCATTGCATTCCTTAGCCACCCTAGAGATCAATGTGGAATTTGGTGTTTCGAAGTCACTAGGAGAGCCCTTGCATGGTTTCAACGTAGAAAAAAACACAGAGTTTCTACAATTTTTCATAGCAATTAAAATTATTTTAATTGGAGTTGAAATTTATGATTTAGAATTGAAGGTGGGAAAATTTCATAGTGTGGAGATAAACTTAGATGAATTTAGTTGCTTGGAGCTAAACTTGGAGAAATGTATCAACTTGAGCTAAAGTACATGTCATCGTTAAGTACACAAGGATTTGGATGAAACTAGATTGAAGGGTTATAAGAGTGTGTTTGATTACACTGACAAAACCCCTCATAGGACATATGCATTATTTTTGTCGAATATGAATTTGTTTAAGTGAATCTTTTAATATGGGTCCATTGATAATTTCCTACAACAAAAGGGTAGTTCAATGTTCACCATTAGTGTTTTTTCAAGATCCCCAAGTTCACAAGCTATTCAAAAGAAGAATGACAACATTGTGGAATAGGCAAGGACATGAGGAAACTTTAGAAAATACATTAGTTGAATGAAGCAATGGATCTCTTGCATGCCATGCCTTGTCATTATATTCAAGTAGATATTGATACCTATGTTTACATCTTGCAAGTATTTGTCAATAAGAAAGACTTGGTACAAGGACAAAGGATCCATACCCACATGAATAAAATTGGGTTTCTACCCAATGTGTATTTAAAAACCAAAATTATCATCTTATATGACATATGTGGGAGTTTCTTAAGTGCACACAATATGTTTAACAAAATATATCAATGAAGTGTCATCTCTTAGACTACAATTATTATGGGGTTCACTCAACATAATCAAGATGAGGAGGCCTCGGAATTACTTTAACCCATCAAAGCACTATGGTGAAATAGAATGAATTTACCTTTGCAAGAGTTTGTATGGCTTGTGCGGGCATTGAAACCTAGGAGCGGGGTAGTCAAGTCCATCACACCAAGATGCACACAAAGGATTTGACAAGTATGTTTAAGAGAGTTTTGGTAACTTGCACTACTACTGTTATAGGATATGCACAATAGGTATGCCATAAGGAGGCCTTGAAACTCTTTTCCACCTAAAAGAGTTAGGAATGGAATTGAACAAGGTACCTTGTGCTAAGATCCTTTGAGCATTAGCAAAAATTGTAGCCTTAGAACGTGGGAAGCAAGTTCATGATTGTGTAATTCAAAGAGGTTTTCAAACCCATGCACCATAGTAGCACTCTTATTCATAAACAATATCCTAGCTTGTTTAGTTCAAATGAAATAGCACAAATTTCAAATGGGCATTAGTTTTTGTTTATTATTGGACGAATTTTATAGCATGAAAAATTCAATTGTTTTTATAATCATTTGGAATTATCAGTGTGCACTAGAGTTATTAGAACAATTAACATACTTCAATAGATGAAGTCTCTATGGTCATTTATATATGCTAATCAAGGTGAGCATCCATGTATGAGATGGCTATGCAATTCATGGGAGAATCATAGAGATTTATTTCATATGGGTTTATTCCCCAAGGTAGCTTAGAAAACCATCTATTTAATTAGAACCAAGTAATACAAATTATCCAAATTTTGATGTTCATGTAATAGTATCGGGGATACATTTTTTACATGCGTAATTTATCTTGTTCTTGTGGTGGTGGTGTCAGATCTCATTCAAAATTTTGTTGTCTCTACTATGGAGCTTCAAATTTGCAACATGTGGATTAAAATTGATTGATAATATTGTGAAATTACTGGTAAATTGGCTATTCAAATCACTACTCACTTTCACTAATGAAAAGTTTGTATAGATATTCAAGAATTAAAGTTTTTTTTTTCTCATGCCATCATTTTATCAACCTATAATGGAACTACCATACACGTAATCGATCTTAACTTGAATGAGTATAGTAAGCATTATTCCCTAAGATGAGTGGAATGAGAATAAACATTTGCACATATATCTCTTAAAACAAGTATGTTAATGGTTGATTTATTTTCTAGTCCTTATGCCAATGAGGCCAAATGTAGTTTGGTCACATTCACATTCTTATTTTATGAAATTACAAGGTATAGGAAATAAAATCTCTTAAATCTTTTAGAATTCATGTCAAAATTGTAGAAGAAAATTATTAATCAAATTATCCTAAAATGACTATCTTTCCCTTTATTTATTTTTTCTTGTCAAAATAGAAAAAAATAAAGGGGTTGTGATCCAGAGTATTAGTGTTCTTATTCTTATTTTGAAAACCCATATGTTCTTGGGCTCTTTTTTTTCGAATTGAAAAAGGAAACATTCATTCATGGTGATTTAAAAATCCTCATTGCCTTCGAATTTATAGAAAATTGGATCTCTTCCTCGTGGGAAAAGGAAATTCAAAGCATGTGCAAGCTCGTGACCCAATTTTAATATCTATTTAATGATTATTACGTATATATTTCCATAATTATGTCTATATTAAAAATAAACCAGCAATCACCCGTGCAAATTGTTCATCATAGTGGCAGACACCACTGACGTGGAAGTGACATTCTTAACCTTTGTAGTCTATAGGAAATCAACATATCGATAGGAGGAGGAGGAGAGAAACTACTTTCTGATCTTAGAAGCATGACAGTTACCAATAACACCAATGTTCTCCTTGATTCTTCAGCAGTGTGTGTTTTGGCCTCAAAGTTGCTCCTAGAATTGATCAAAAATATCTTAATTCAGGTGTCTCTTGCATGGGTGCTGCTTCTTCTTCTTGTTCCTCCTCTTCAGGCTCACTCACATCCCCTGCCTCTGGATCTCTCTGTCTGTCCAACTCCATAGCTTCCATATGTGCTCGTAGTTCCCTCATTTCCTCTAAGACTTTTGCATTTGTTGTTGGTCGCCCTCTGCCACAACCTCTTACTCTACCAATACATACAACCATGTCTTTCTTTGGCTATGCTGAGCAAATCTCTTACTCTGATACCAAAATTTGATGGAAGGGGTATCAGTTTCCACTCTCTGAAAAAGTTTCTGGAGACTTTCAAGAACATCTAGGCATCTTCAAGATATCAAGGTGACCATGCGTTTTCTATTTCACTGACTGGCACTGCAGGCTTACACTCACAAGATTAAGGTCCAGTTATATTCTGACCAACATTTCAAATTTCACTCTTTATTGACACTTGAACTCACGAATTTTGGGTTGGAGGGTACCAACACCCTGTGATTCTATCATTTATAGAACCTAGTAGCAGAAATCGAAATGTTTAATAACTAGAACCATTAGCAGCGATCTCACAATTTCACCATACAGATTATTCAATGATTTCATAATCACATTCCATCTTGCAGGGATTTATACACAGAGATCATGATTCTCATATTATCATTCATACTCAGAATTTAGACTCAAGTTATCACAGTCAACCCCGCCATAGAGACTTATTCATTAATCATTGACCTCTATCAATCATTCAAACGCATTAAAACATATTCAAGTTACAGAAAATAAACACAATTCAATTCTTGAAATAACATTCACTCAGATGTAAACAAAGGAGAAGAAAACCCAATGCTTAAAGTCTGCAATTCCAAATTCATTCATACAAAAACTTATTTCTACATCATTTTTCTCTATATGTTCCTCAATTTCCATAACTCTCTTTCTCCTCTTTGTCTCCCATTTTCCACTACCTCTGCTAACTAACTATTCTATCACCTTCGAAATTACAAATCCCCCCAAAATCTAACAACTAACCATCTCCTTCAGAAAATGAAGGGATTACTAAATTTAGAAAAACAAAATTGAATCCTATGATTACTCGAACATTTATGTACTTGGTTGGATCTCCTCGCAAGGAGCATCAAAATGCCACTTATCCCTATTTTAATTCCTAATTTGACAACACTACTAATTGATTGCAGAATTGCAATTAATAAAGAACTTAACTAACAATTTATTCAAACTTAGGATTGATTGTCCCCTTCTAAAGCCACAACATGTGACCAACTTGTCACATTGTTGGCTTTATGATGATGCTCCTACATCAGTTCGAACTTTGAATCATAGGGAGTGTGTTGTTTTTTATGGGGAGGTTAGGTTTAAAATTAAAGTGTTAAGTGATCCCCCACTTCTTGATTTAGTTAACTAGTCTAAGTTGCAAGTCTATTGAGGTCACCCACTCCATTCATAGATTTAGTTTCCTTGCAACCCAAAAATCCAAGTGCAAAGGCATCTATCTAGCATAATAAAAAAAATATTCACACTACGTTACAAAAATTTTATAAATAGGGATATCACACACACAAATTTATTTATTCCTTTCTTTCTTCCCACATTTACTAGTGTTATTTTATTATATGTATTAGAAAGAAAACTTGTATGTACTAGTAATATCATCAATTTCATCTTCGTGTTCAGTAATATCTAAATTACTCTAGTTTCATGTAGGGCAATCATCCAATTTTTCTGACCTTTATCTCACATGCCCCATTTCCAAATGCTTCTCACTAGAATCCCATGGTAATTGAAATTTAACACCATAAATTAGAAATGTAAAGTGCCTATGTTTAATCTTTCACAACATCACATGAAGATCCTATTTTTCCATCTACAAATGGCTTATCATTTCTCATGTTCATACCATTGATGGCCATGATCAACATAAACACAAATTCCTAAATCACTTTCAAGATGGTGGGGGCCTAGTTAAATAGATTATTATTTTTTTTGAAAAATCCAGAGTCTTTGTATTACTGATAGGGAGAAAATATACAAAAAGAAATTATTGTTGGCCTACTCGCTGAGAAACCAAACCAATAGCAAAATAGAACATTGTCATTCAACATCTGTTTGATATACCTAAGTTCTATGATTGATAAACTTAAGTAGGAATAGCTCCTAGTTCCTCTGTGATAACTTCTATCCTTATTTAATCTACTAAGTAGAGGTGGTAAACCCAAGCCTCACTGGTAATTTAACAAAAACCACAAAAGGAACATCATAGAACTTAGCTAATGTTTCATCCTACTGCCTCTGGGACTTGGGGATGAGCATAGTCCAAATTGGAAAAATCCATGCCAGACAGTTTTTCAGCAATCATATTCAACTTGTGGTCAACCAGCTTGATCTGAAGCTGCATGTCATTGAGTTGCAGGAGGACCTCTTGGTGGGCTTCATGGTGGTCTAGCATAAATCCTCCCATCATATTTTTCAAGTGCCAGTATATGTCCACAGTTTTCAGGTACTACGAGGACCAGCCATGGATAAAAACAGTGTCAAGAACCCACGAGGTAGTCGTCTCTTTCACCTCATCATCCAAGATGAACTTCCGTAAAAACCGAACATCTACCTCGGACATATCAATTTCCGACTGAATTTCCAGAGGGGTGGCTGAGCAATAAGTCTCCGCAGAATTCTTAGCCACATCCACCAGTCGAAATCCAGACTGGGTTCTGGGTCGGCAAGAGGTCCCCCCCCACCCGACCACCACAGGAAGAGATGACCTGAGCCATGTAGAAGGAGGTGGAGAGCCAGAGCGTAGGATGCAGAATTGAGAAAGACGAGAAAGTTCCCACTGCATAGTGAAACAGGGAAGTTGTGGAGGAATAGGAGAGACAAACAACAATAAAAAAATAGTAATGCATCCAGAAGGGGACACAGATGACATATCTATCCAGCGCCAGGGACATTAAATGGAGAATGATGTCATGATTTTCATAGATATGGGTTGTATCGTCCATCAAACTCCTTTTCTTTTCTGCCTTCCCAAACCGCATGTGAAGGACAATGGACTCAAGCTGGTAAGGAGCAGGCAGAGTCATGACGTGAATGCGAGGACATGGATACTCAAGTGCAAGGGAGAGACAATGGCGGGTAATAAATCTCACGAGGAGGCGAATTGGAAGATGATGGTTGTTGGCAGGTGTCCGCAGATCTGGAGGTTGGGTGGGTGTGGGGATCGGGGACCCACCGATGCTTCGATTGGGTCCCTGACACCCCATGCGGGGGAAATAGATTTTTAATATAATGAACAAGAGAGTGATTAACCAGTATTATATATTGAAATAATTGGATCAGTCAGCACTGGATTAACTTTTATTACCTCTCTCCACCTCCTAATGGATCACTCCACTTCCCTTGCTTGTTTACCTCCCATTATCGTTCATCATCCTTCAATTGTTGCCAATAAGCACAAATTAGTGTTAACATTTAAATTTAAATACCAAATATTCCTCCACCACTTTTCCAGCGAACAACTTCTTCAGACTTTGTTTTACGTCGTAAGGGACTATAATTTAACAAATTTCTTTGATTTTCTCTTTATGTTGGAACCATTAGTTTAACAAATTTCTAAGGTTTTCTTTTTGTGTTGAAAGGGGCCGTGAATTAAAAAAATAATTGAATCTTTAATGATAGGGAGTGGGATTTTAACAAATAAACGACATAACAAATATACACCCTCAACACATAAGAGGAGGCAAAGGTCTAGCACTACCAAGAAAAATACATCACATAGAGGAGGGGAATTTTGGACAAGGAAAGCGTACTTATTCTCCATAATACATCAATTTATGTTGCGACAATCAACTACTATGTTAGTAAGAGATCACTCCCTTTTTTTTCATGGTATATTGGGACTTATATGTTGTTGTGTATTAATGATCACAAGCAATATGGACAACTTAGAAAATTCCATGGGACAAATATAATAGTTCATCCAAGTCCTATCATCATTCATAATTAAGAAAGAGGAATTACGCCATCAAGAAGAACAAGTCAATAGTATCATTCTAGACCTCTCAAGCACCCATTGGTATTCTCGATAAAAATTTAAAGTCTCTAAATTTGTTAAAATTAATGTCTACCATAGTGATGTCGGCACTTGAAAAAATGCTCACATTATATTATCAAGACACATAAGTCAATAGTACAACCCTACACTTTGGAAACATCCACTAATTTTCTTGATGGAGATCTAAAAATCTATGGTTCTTGACACTTTCATCAACCAAAAATGTAATGTCATTGACACCTTAGTCATAGGGTTTGTCACGTTCCCACTATAATCACACACTAGCTAGCCAAAAAAATTGTGATTCTTGACACCTAGTGTCTTTCCACCATAACCACAACACCTAGCCCAAAAATATGTGATTTTTACACTTTAGTCACTCGGACACATTGCATTTCTGATACAATTACTTTAACCATGATAATACTCATGTAAGACAAGTTCACTGCAACCATTTCTACTCCAACTTCTAGATCAACAATGATCCAGATTGTATAGAGAACGAAATGAAAGGTCGGAATATGAGTGAAAAAACACGAATAAATATTATTGAGAGAATAATAATATAGTAAAACCCAAATTCTATTAATGAATGAAATAGGAAAAGACTGTAAAATGCAAAGCAATACAAATTAGCTAGAATGGTGGTAGCTTATCTTTGAAGAGAGAGGTGTCAGCTATGTCCATTCACAATAATACATTACAAGAGGCCAAAATGAGACATTACAAGAGGCAAAAATGGCATTTTGACATAAATTAATAAACCCTGAGAGAAGAAAACCCTAAATATCCAAAACCCTAACTCTAGGATACAAAGTGCCAAAAGGATTGTAATGTTCGAGGTGGTTAATTGATACGTCAACTTCCCAGGGACACAAATTTTGCATACAATCTATTTTTGGGGCACACAGTAGCTCGTTGGAAATATCTGACTGATAATTACTTTGTTTTATAGACCTAGGTGAGCCATGGCCAAACCAATCCCATGAATGGCCAAAAAACATTGTTTAAGGCCTTAAAACAACCCCGAAATTTTAGGACCTGAAAAACTATAGATAAAAGAAACTACCTGGATGGAAAATCATGTTGAGTCAATGGAAGAGGTGGGTGGCCACCGATGTCCACCTAGATAGTTCCTCCCCCCTTAGGAATCAATGGTCCTCATTACATCAATCTCCCTCATTAGATGGGGGAACTTTTGTTGAAATTGACTCCTAGTGAACCACTTTCCTTGGTGAAGAAGTTGTCCTACTTTGACAACATGATAGAGTTGTATGTTTTGATGGAAAGTGTCCATTATTTGATCCATTATATCCTTCTAAATGCATTTAGGATTGAGTTATGTAGGGGCCAAAGGCTCAACCACCTCCTAAGTGTCCAATAGAGGTGGAAAATATGGTCAAAGTAGCTCCACATTAAATACTGGGTGAAAGCCAAGGAAAGGGGGAATACTCAATTAAAATTTATTCTCACCCATAACCTTCGTGATGGTATAAGGACCATATCAGAGTGGTATAATCTTCATATGGGGGCCTATGAGGTGCTCTTTCTGCAAATGCAACCACACCTTATCACCAACCTGAAACTTGTTGGAACTCGATGCTAGTCATGTCATTATTTGTACTTGGCATTGGATTTCTACATAATATCATGAACCTATTGTTGGATGTGTTGGATCCATTCAACAAATTTGGTTTCTCTATATGCCTCATTTTGATCACGGGAGGACTCTTCTTGTGAATATGCAATGGGAGAAGCTACATCAATGGGGGCCAGTGGTTGGAACCCCAAGCACACCTAGAAAGGGTTGCGGAAAACAGAGTCATGGAGGGATCTATCGTAGTTATGTTGAACATATGGAAGGATATCATTCCATGTACATGGATTCTTGGAGTTATACATGTACAGAATATGCACAATCATCCTATTGACCATTTATGTTTTTCATCTATTTGGAGGTGGAAGACAGTTGATTTGGTCAGCTTGGTGTCCATCAAATACCACAAGATAGACCAAAAGGTACTGAGGAGCCTAATTTCCCTATATAAAATGATGGTATGTGGTATCCAAAAATGAACCCAAACACACTTAAATAATAGCTTAGCAGTGGTTTTGAATATGATACTCTTCTTACATAGTGTCAAAATGGCCATCTTAGAAAATCGATCAACAACCACAAAGACACAATCATTACCATTCTTGGTGGAGGGGAAACCTGACATGTAATCCATGGAGACTAACTCCTAGGGCTTGTCTGGGGTAGCTATAGGAGTGTACAACCCTTTCTTCTTAATGACATGTTTAGCAATATCATAGGCATTGCACGATCTGATATATTTGTTGATGTCATGTCAGAGTTTTTGCCAGTAGAAATATTTATGAAGTACTTCTATTGTCACAATGAAGTGCCTATCCAACTGACTATGATGTGCGTCCCAAATTATATTTGCAAACTTACTTGAAGGAACAAAAAGATGGCTGAAATAACATAAAAGTGCACCCTGGAGGTGAAATTATGGAACGTGTTTACCTACACCTAGTGTCTGATATGTAGCAGCAAAGTCGGGGTTTTTTCATACAATTGGGGCCACTCGGAGGTCTCATGCCCACATGAGTTAATAATTGTGGTTAGTGACACAACCATGGGCTAGTTGAGGTAGTCTACAACATGGTTTGTGTTTCCCTGATTGTACTTAATGTTCAAGTGGAATTGTTACAAGTACGTGGAACACTTCTGATGGTGGTCATTCTATAAATTTCCTTGTGTCTGCATGAATTACAGAGGCTTGTGATCAATGTGTATGATCATTTCCTTTCACATAATATAATGCTTCCACTATCAACATGTCTGCATAATGGAGTACATCTCCTTGTTATAGGTGGGATACATATGAATAGTATCAGAGAGTGTCTCACTGTGATAGGCCACTAGATGTCCATGCTAAGTGAGGAATGCATGAATAACATAGTCAGAGGCATCTACATGGAATCTATCTCAATATTGAATGGATATTGTAGATCTGACAGAGTGAGGATTGGTGTCGAACAAAGGTGGCATTTCAGATCCTCAAATGTTTTTTATGTTAACTCAGACCAAAAAAACTTGTCTTTAGATCCACCCTTGGTCACCTAGATTAAGGGCCAAGTGATATGAGAGAACCCCAACATGAACCTATGGTAGAAGTTAGCAAGGCCCAAGAAGTTGTGGATCTTTGTTAGATTCATTGAGGTTTTCCAATCGTGAATGACTTGGATATTAGCTAGGTCCACATGCACCCCATATTTATCCTCGATGTATCCTAGATACAAAATTTTCTACATGACAAATGAGCATTTCTCAAGATTTTCATATAACTTGTGTTGCCACATAGTGCTTAGGATATGTTGAATGTATTGCAAATGTTTTACCCAATTTCTATTGAAGATGAGGACATCATCCAAATATACGACCACAAAAGAGTTTGTGAACGACTGTGAGATGTCATCTATCATCCTCGTGAATGTTGTTGAAGCATTAATGAATCCAAAGGGCATGACTAACCACTCAAAAGGGACTTATTTATACTTGAAGTTGGTCTTACATACATTAGTTTGTTCAATTGGGACCTGGTAGTATCATGAATTCAAATCAATCTCACTAAAAAAATAGGCACCCTTAAGTTGATCAAGAATATTTTCAATAGGTACCTTTCAACATTGCTTTACTGAGATCAATAAATTTGTAGTAGTTGGGACTACCTCTAATTCCCTGTAGAGATGGACTCCCAAAGTAACAATGACACTATGAGGCCTGGACTCATAAACAACATGGCATTACCATGTATAGGGTTGTCCTAAAAGAACATCACAAAATTCAAGTAGGGAAACATCACATAGTACCTCATCTTTGAAGGGCTCAATGCCATAAGACAGAAAACTTTGTTGGTGAATGCAAATATCTCATCCCTAGTTAAACCAACCGATGGTGTATGGTTAATGCAAATATCTCATCTCTTGATGACCTCAATCGATATTAGGTTATTTTGGCTACCACTATCACCAATGAAATGTAGCATATTCCCCTTCACCCACATCTGTGAATGGAAGAGACGCTTCCCCTCCTCAGGCTCCTCTAACTCTTTTGGTTGGATCTTTGCAGTTGCAATGGTATAACTAGGTTCTACGTCAATGATCTTCTTTCCATTATCCTGCTCTGAATCAAATTTTGAGCCAAATTTTGATTATTTTTCTTTCAGTTTAGCCAATAATTATTGTTTCGAGTGGCATTCATCAGTGTTGCTCTAGGGTATTTTGTGGAAATATCTAACTAATAATTACAATTTTTTATAGACCTAGGTGGGCCATGGCCAAACCAATCCCATGAATGGCCAAAAAACATTGTTTAAGGCCTTAAAACAGCCCCGAAATTTTAGGTCCTGAAAAACTATAGATAAAAGAAATTGCATAGATGGAAAATCATGTTGAGTCAGTGGAAGAGGTGGGTGGCCACCAATGTCCACCTATATAGTTCCTCCCCCCTTAGGAATCAATGGTCTTCATTGCATCAATCTCCCTCATTAGATGGGGGAACTTTTGTTGAAATTCACTTTCCTTGGTGAAGAAGTTGTCCTACTTTGACAACATGATAGAGTTGTATGTTTTGTTGGAAAGTGTCCATTAATTGATCCATTATATCCTTATAAATGTAGTTAGGATTGATTTATGTAGGGGCCAAATGATCAGACACCTCCTAAGTGTCCAATAGAGGTGGAAAATATGGTCAAAGTAGCTCCACATTAAATACTAGGTGAAATCCAAGGAAAGGGGGAATACTCAATTAAAATTTATTCTCACCCATAATATTCATGATGGTGTAAGGCCCATATCAAAGTGGTATAATATTCATATGGTGGCCTATGAGGCGCTCTATCTGCAAATGCAACCACACCTTATCACCAACCTGAAACTTGTTGGAACTCGATGCTAGTCATGTCATTATTTGTACTTGGCGTTGGATTTCTACATAATATCATGAACCTATTGTTGGATGTGTTGGATCCATTCAAAAAAATTGTTTTCTCTTTATGCCTCATTTTGAGCACGGGAGGACTCTTCTTGTGAATATGCAATGGGAGAAGCTACATCAATTGGGGCCAATGGTTGGAACACTAAGCACACCTGGAAAAGGCTTGCGGAAAACAGAGTCATGGAGGGATATATTGTAGTTATGTTGAACATATGGAAGGATCCCATTCCATGTACATGGATTCTTGGAGTTGTACATGTACATAATATGCACAATCATCCTATTGACCATTTATGGTTTTCATCTATTTGGGGGTGGAAGACAGTTGATTTGGTCAGCTTGGTGTCCATCAAATACCACAAGATAGACCAAAAGGTACTGAGGAGCCTACTTTACCTATATAAAATAATGGTATGTGGTATCCAAAAATGAACCCAAACACACTTAAAGAATAGCTTAGTAGTGGCTTTGAATATGATACTCTTCTAACATAGTGCCAAAATGGCCATCTTAGAGAATCGATCGACAACCACAAAGACACAATCATTACCATTCTTGGTGGAGGGGAAACCTGACATGTAATCCATGGAGACTAACTCCTAGGGCTTGTCTGGGGTAGCTATAGGAGTGTACAACCCTTTCTTCTTAATGACATGTTTAGCAATATCATAGGCATTGCACGATCTGATATATTTGTTGATGTCATGTCGGAGTTTTGGCCAGTAGAAATATTTATGAAGTACTTCTATTGTCACAATGAAGTGCCTATCCAACTGACTATAATGTGCCTCCAAAATTAGCTTTGCACACTTACTTGAAGCAACAAAAATATGGTTGAAATAACATAAAAGTGCACCTTGGAGGTGAAATTATGGAACTTGTTTACCTACACCTAGTGTCTGATATGTAGCAGCAAAGTCAGGGTTTTTTTCATACAATTGGGGCCACCTGGAGGTCTCATGCCCACATGAGTTAATAATTGTGGTTAGTGCCACAACCATGGGCTAGTTGAGGTAGTCTGCAACATGGTTTGTGTTTCCCTAATTGTACTTAATGTTCAAGTGGAATTGTTGCAAGTACGTGGAACACTTTTGATGGTGGTCATTCTATAACTTTCCTTGTATCTGCATGAATTGCAGAGGCTTGTGATCAATGTGGATGATCATTTCCTTTCCCATAATATAATGCTTCCACTATCGACATGTCTGCATAATGGAGTGCATCTCCTTGTTATAGGTGGGATACCTATGAATAGTATCAGAGAGTGTCTCACTGTGATAGGCCACTAGATGTCCATGCTAAGTGAGGACTACACAAATAACATAGTCAGAGGCATCTCCATAGCATTTGTCTCAATATTGAATCGATATTGTAGGTCTGACAGAGTGAGAATTGGTGTCGAACAAAGGTGGCATTTCAGATCCTCAAATGTTTTTTTATTGTAACTCAGACAAAAAAACTTGTCTTTAGATCCACCCTTGGTCACTTGGATTAAGGGCCAAGTGATATGAGAGAACCCCAACATGAACCTATGGTATAAGTTAGCAAGGCCCAAGAATTTGTGGATCTTTTTTAGAGACATTAAGGTTTTCCAATCGTGAATGACTTGGATATTGTCTAGGTCCACATGCACCCCATATTTATCCTCGATGTATCCTAGATACAAAATTTTCTACGTGACAAATGAGCATTTCTCAAGATTTTCATATAACTTGTGTTGCCACATAGTTCTTAGGATATGTTGAATGTATTGCAAATGTTCTACCCAATTTCTATTGAAGATGAGGACGTCATCCAAATATATGACCACAAAAGAGTTTGTGAACGACTCTGAGATGTCATCTATCATCCTCGTGAATGTTGTTGAAGCATTAATTAATCCAAAAGGCATGACTAACCACTCAAAAGGGCCTTCTTTATACTTGAATGTGGTCTTCCATACATTAGTTTGTTCAATTGGGACCTGGTAGTATCATGACTTCAAATCAATCTCACTAAAAAAATAGGCACCCTTAAGTTGATCAAGAATATTTTCAATGGGTACCTTTCGACATTGCTTTACCGAGATCAAGAAAACTGTAGTAGTTGGGACTACCTCTAATACCCTGTAGAGATGGCCTCCCAAAGTAACAATGACACTATGAGGCCTGGACTCATAAACAACATGGCATTTCCATGTATAGGGTTGTCCTAAAAGAACATCACAAAATTCAAGTGGGGAAACATCACATAGTACCTCATCTTTAAAGGGCTCGATGCCATAAGACAGACAACTTTGTTGGCTAACGCAAAGATCTCATCCCTAGTCAAACCAACCGATGGTGTATGGTTGGGGGTGTGTTGTTGTCAACAACTTCAATCTCTTGATGACCTCAATCAATATTAGGTTATTTTGGCTACCACTATCAACAATGAAATGTAGCAGATTCCCCTTCACCCACATGTGTGAATGGAAGAGATGCTTCCCCTCCTCAGGCTCTTCTAACTCTTTTGGTTGGATCTTTGCAGTTGCAATGGTAGAACTAGGTTCTACGTTAATGATATACTTTCCATTATCCTGCTCTGAATCAAATTTTGAGGCAAATTTTGATTATTTTTCTTTCAGTTTGGCCAATAATTATTGTTTCAAGTGGCATTCATCAGTGTTGTGCTAGGGTATTTTGTGGAACTCACACCACTTTCCAATGTCTTTCTTCAACTTACCATTACCCTTATTTGCATATGGCTTGGACTAGTTGTCTTGAGGTTGTCTCCTCCTTGCTCTATCCTTTGTTCTGTGACTTAGGGCCACCTTTACCATGATTTTGTTGCAGTGGATTTGCAGACATGAATGCTTGTTTATTCATGTCCTTAAGTTTCTTCTCCATTTTGATAGCATATCAATAGACAACTCCCAGTGAGGAGATATCCAAGAAATCCATCTCTATTTGGATGTACCTATGTAGGCCACTATAGTAATTCAAAACCACATGTTTCTAAAAGTCACTGATATGCAGATATGAGTGCAAGGTATGAAAGATATTGGTATATGTATGGTCCCTCTCCTGGCATAGAGTTATCCATCTCATGTACTAGTCATCATAGTTTCCAATAGGGTAGAATTCCTCCTTGAGGGAATCAAAAAAGGACACCTAAGAGAGTTTTGTCCTAAATATTGCAGACTTGTCTCCTTTATGTCTCTCCCGGTAACTTTCCTACCAATATTTGACATGGGGAAGAGCTTTAAGGAGTGAAGGTGATATTTTCGATGTCAAAAAATTTGTGAACTAAGTAATAACCCTCTAATAGATTTAACCAATTATCTAAATCATATACATCTATCTGGCCTTCAAATAAAGGAATATAAAATTTAAAGTTTACCTTTAAGGGTGTCGTACCTCCAAAATGAATGCTTGTTGTAGGTGCCTCGGCCACCATTGGTAGTCATTGAAGGATCTGGGCGAAATTATCCATCATCTTGTTCCTTTGTCGCATGAGAGCTTCCTCAAACAAAAATTTTAAAGAATATATTAATTTGTCATCTCTCTTTTCTTCCACCATGGGAGGTCACTTGGGTTGGAGAGAGAAGTCCTCCCCAAGTGAAATTATCTCGAGACCCAACTCTCTATACCCTAACCTCGTTGGGGACATGCATTAAGAAACAACAAAGAGAAGATTGTTCTGATACCACATATATAGATTGTATAGAGAAAAAATGAAATACAGGAAAATAAATGGAAACATACACACAAATATTGAAGAGATAAAGTAATACAGTGAAACCCAAATTCTATTAATGAATGAAATAGGAATAGAATTTAAAATGCAAAGCAATACAAACTAGCTAGAATGGTGGTAGATTATCTCTAAATAGAGAGGTGTCGGCTATGCTCATTCGCAAGAAGACATTACAAGAATATAAAATGGACTTTTAACATAAATTACTAAAGCTTAAGGGGAAAAAACCCTAAAGGTCCAAAACCCTAACTTTAGGAGACAAAGCACCAAAAGGATTGTGCGCTTCGAGGTGGTTAGTTGATACATCAACTTCTCGGGGGCACAAAGTTTTCATACAACCTTCATTTGGGGTGAATAATAGCTTGTTGGAAAGATATAACTAAGAATTACAATTGTTGGCAATCCTAGGCAAGCCATGGCCACCCTAAGCTCCTGAATGGAAAAAAAAAATAAAAAAAATTAAAGCCTCAAAACGACCCTGAAAGTTTAGGATCTAAAAATCTCTAGATAAAAAAAAATGCCAAGATGAATAATTGTGTTGAGTCAATGGAAGAGGTGGGTGGATACCAATGTCCACTTGGATCAAACAAGACCTTTCACAACATATTCCCACAATTTTTCCATGAATCTCTAATCCACTCTCACCTTCTTATGTAATGACCATTTATACACTTATATCATTCTTTTCAATTTTGAAAAATCTATCGCATCCATGCATTTAAGGTGGTGAGCACTTATTTTTCCAAAGCTAATCCAATACAAAGTGTCCTAAATATAATTAGAAAAATCAACTTTTATAAGTTATTTTTATGAATACAAATATATAAATATAAATTAGTAAATCAATAATTAATAATTACTAATGAAGAGACGTCTCATAATGAAGGGTCGCATCTCTTCACAAAAGGGTGGCCTTGCATTGGTATATATATGGCCCTCATTCTCATTGTAATCACCATATTATTCATTCTTATACATTTACTTGATATATAATTATTTCATCCTAAATGGATTACTTTATATTCCAGATATTTTGGATTATTTATGTGTGACGAACATTGTCCGTCACATTTGGTATCAGAGCAAGTCTGATCCTAGCCTTTGGCCACATTCTTATCAGGGCTATTATAAACCGGGATTTTGGCCATAAAAAAATTCAGAGTTCTCTAAATAAAATTGGTCCTTGACCATAATTGGGCCTTGGCCAATGGAAATCTAAAATTTTTTGTTGCAACGTGAAGTTTCGCTACCAAGAAATCGTGTATATATATATGAAATTTTGTCAAAGAAAAAAATAATTATATTGCAAGGTTGAAGAAACTCTATCTCATTTGGTATCATTTGGTGTCAGATCATTTAAAAAAAAAAAGAATAAGTACATAAAAGAAGAAAAAATATATATACTCCAAGTAGTAGAAAAACAATTCAAAAGCTCTAGATTAAAAAACAAGTGTATA
>ML778900.1:304418-322046 GCA_009831015.1 Picea engelmannii | reverse complement strand
AATATTCTTATCCCCTTTTGTGGATAAAGATAAAATATATTTATTATTGATTAGATCAATCCCCTTTTGTGGATTTATCATGTCGGGTATTGTAAATGACCAAATCCCCTTTTGTGGATTGGTCAAACCCTAATTGTAATAGGCTAAATAATAATTTGGCCCCAGAATATATTAAAGGTGGTTATAACCACCCAGAAGAAGAAGTCGGCCCTGCCAGTGAAGAGACACTTCCACACGTGCCAGAATTGTATAAATAAGACAGGCCAACACCTCATTTAGACACACACTGAGCTCACTCATCTAGTGCGCAAGTATTGAAGGAATTTGCAGTTACCAGTTGTCGGAACAAGGAAGAGAGAGAGAGAGGTGCAACCTTGGGAGAGGAATTTATGTTTTGCTTGGTTCATTATCTTAGCATTGTATTGACTATCTATATTAAGGAAGTTTTGTTGGGTTTTCTTCCCCTTGAGGGTTTCCTAGGATAAATGTTTGTGTACTCTTGTGATTGTGTTTCTCTCAGTGATCTTGTCTATGCTATTGTTATCTAGTAAATAGAAAGGTAACCTAATAATAGCTTAAACTTTAACATGTCATACCTGTTGTCTTCATCCTTAAAGTTTTCGTCATACCATAGGGTCAATTTCGCAATTCCATAGTATACATCCGCCAATTTGTTGTGCCAATTTTGGTCTATACAGAAAAAACTAAATGATAATAGGCATCATAAATTCCTAAGTTACCAAGAACTTTTGTGCCTCTTCATTTTATTAGTCCATGTCTTAAGGCAACAGGGATTATTGTAAATAACTTGGGATTTTTCATTAATCCCGCACGCAAAACAAAAAAATTATCCCAAATTTTTCTCTTCTCTACCAAAGAACATTTTTCTCCACTTATGAAATACGTACAATTGTTTCTTTTGACCAATGGAAAAAATTGAAACCTTATTTGGCCTCATATCAAGGTTGTTTGGTTTCAAACTTAGCACAATGGATATATGTGTGTGTGTGTGTGTGTGTGTGTGTGTGTGTGTGTGTGTCAAGATGGATTAAATGGACTAATGCTAACTTGAAAGTTAGCATTAATTTTGAAACATCAAATGTTTATTGATAGCCCATAGCTCATAGTCAGTAACTCAAATTTCT
Source organism: Picea engelmannii (assembly GCA_009831015.1). Taxonomy (NCBI): domain Eukaryota; kingdom Viridiplantae; phylum Streptophyta; class Pinopsida; order Pinales; family Pinaceae; genus Picea; species Picea engelmannii. The sequence continues at coordinate 320,901 of ML778900.1, read as the reverse complement.
TATTGTGGAGATTGCATGAAAGGTTGTGGTGTCCAACAACTGTGCTAGAGAACGTCTAAGTCTAACACATTTTCTCACTCAATTGATTACCCTCCCCATCCTGGTTTCTCGTTCGAAGCATGAACCAAATCCTATCGTTCAAGAGGTGCTCAAGTCAGTGGCATCATTTATGTCCAACAACTTACTAGCTTTCTCGTTCGGAGCATGGAGAGCATGAACCAAAGCCTCTCGTTTGAGAGGCTCTCATGCCAGTGGCATTGTTTCTGTCCAACATATTATTAGCTTGTTCATTGGCAACAAGAGCTAGCTTCATGCAACAATCCAACATTCCACCTAAATGGTCGGCCTACTACTCGTGATGATGATTCCACTACTTCTTCGAAAAATGAAGGCAAGGAAAGGGAAGGACAAGGACAAATTTGACTCATAATTCAACCAAAGACTGTTAATTTGTCAATTTCATGAGAGGAGGTGGGAAAATATATTTCAGAGTCTTTATTCTTATATATTTACCTATATTTTATTACCTACATTAGAATAATATTTGTCTATATTTCAAAAGCGACCATTATTGCATTAGAATCAAAATCAACAATGTTTGTTTAGTGAGACAATTTGTTTATTTTTGAGAAAAATTCCAATGCAAAGCACACAGAGAAAATTTATTTCAAGCATTCGAGTTTATAACACTTCAATTCAATTTTATATTTGTTGGTTATGCTCTCGTGCAGAACTACTAGTTCAAAAATACATTCTTGCACCAGGCAGTAACTCTAAAAATTTTATTTAATTAAATAATTTAGTAAAATGAACTAATTATTTAGGATTATTTCACTAACATTCAAAATTGGTTGTGATATGGAGTTTGAGTTTCCTTTGTTAAAAATATGCATTGGAGTTGGAGCTTCTTCCATGATATTACTTGAGATGTGAAAAACTTTGTTTTCACGCCATCCCTTAATTTCCAGAGGAAACTTTAAAGTCCCTTCATATTTCAGATATCAAATATGGTTCACCTCTTATTATTACACTATTTATTACTCGGACTGAAATTTACATGAAAAATGTTGTTGGTTGTTGCTACGCACAAAAATTTGCTATGCAACTCTCAAAAATTGATGTGATACACTGTAAACCTGCTCCAAAGTTGTTGTTGACTGCCCACCTGCACTCCTAAAACTCAGCAAATAAAGAAATGGTTGAAGAAGAAATGGGTTCTTATGGGCATAGTTAAAAATAAAATTCTCTCAAAACCCTAGATAGACAATAAATTCGTTTTTAACTTTTTAGATGAAAAAATACGAATCCAGGGCTTACCGCCTATTTTTATGGTGCATTATGTCAATAGAAAACATTAAAATCTATGTAGGAAATGCCACCTGGGAAGGCATTTCATACAACATCAATTTTCTCATACTACCCATTTTCTTTCCCTTTCATTTGAGATATTGGAGGGTTAAGCTTCTTATTTTAAATTTCTCACCAATGCATCTAGACTGAGTGTTGTTATCTTGGCCTTTATTTAGAATTTTTACAACTTACTTTCCATCTTGCTTCTGGTCAATTGATGTCTCTGGGTGAGAGAAGGATGCAAGATCCAACTTGCTTTTATCACATATTAATGCCCATTGTTTGGAACTTGGAAGTGAGACACTAGTTGTGCTTGTGGCTTTTGGCACATAGTTTTCTTGAAACAATGATTAACTTGTCAACAGTGGGATAGATTGAGTGTATCAATTAGATTTAAACGATATTGTTGCATGCATGTGTATCTTATGACTAGTTTCAATGGGAATGCATATTAAAAATTGAGCAATTTATTCATTGCAAAACTGAAATAATCAGAATTGTCAAGGGGAAAACTCAAGATCTTATCAACTTAAGTATTGCATGATATGCAAATTTTTATTGAAAAATCATTCAATAGGAACACATTTCCCTTGTTTGAATTAAATGAGAAATTAGGAAGATTGATTTCCATAGTGGTATTGTGGACTTTCATATATTTTTGAAAATGTTATAGAGTCTAACTTTCTTAAGTAACATTCAATTGACAAGATTGTCTACAAAACTTGCAATTTCTTAAAAATGGTATTATTCCTACCATTGTAATCGACATTATAATTTATACAAGAAAAATTGGAGTCAATGTGTCAGAACAATTAATATGGACTTATAATTTTAGTAGAAGAAATGGGAAAGAGAGTTCTATTTATGATTATTGGAGTTTCAAATGAGATAGAAACATATGACATCAACTAAATATATATTTTTATTGGATTTTCTATGATATCTAACATGGTTATTTTTTATTATTACACTATTTATTAATCATACATATATTCATAAAACATGTTTTATAGAAAAGGTCAAAAGAATCTGTAAACAAATTAAATAAATATATTCATATTAAAAACTATGATATACTAGAATTCTAAAGTGACTAAAAACTATTTATGCGATTTTCCAACAAGTTACCATGAATGCCATCTTGTATTAGTATTTTTTGACTATCCCACTCTATGGCCGACGTTTCTCTCTTAAACGAATGCTAGTTTCCTTCCAACCCTACCTTCTCTAGTAGCATGCACTTCTTTTATTATTTGTGTCTTATACTTTTTATCGACCAGTAACCCTCCAAAGGTACCAAACCCGGCTTTGAAAAAAGTTGGAATTCTATCAAACTAAAACCAAAACGCTGATGATTTCTATGAAATGCATGTCTCGCAGCCCATATATGAAATAGGTGATCAAATAAGTTAATCTAAGAATTTTATTTTATTCTAATTTGCAGGTTTACAAGTCGAAATTTCCAAAGATGCCAAAAAATCTTGCCTGAAGGAATTCTCACCTTGATTTCCTATGATTGTTGTGAGAATCATAGGTGATTCAAATGTTATATGTGCTCGTCCTTTTGGAAGTATGAAAAAATAGATAAAAATGCTACAAAATTGGTTGATAATACTTGAAAATGATCAGGCAATTGTTATGAGGAAAATCTCTCTATGGCAAGGAGTAAACCACAACAGACAGAATGACACACATAAATCAACTCTAATCCCAAGTATGCTATATAAAATAAATGCTAACAAGACAAGGCTATGATCCTACCTCGTCCGGACGTTCAATGAAGACTATTGTTGAGCACACAACCCAAAGATTTATAACTGCAACTTGTCTTCAACAACCAAGATACACAAGCATATAGTGATAATGTATAGTGTTAGAATATATATTATCATAATCCATTAACATACATGATAAATATGTCCATGGAATAATAATTCAAATATTTGCAAGATATCAATTGGACTAGAAAAGAGTATTTCTATTAAAATAATCAGCATAAGTACATAGGTAACAAACTTCTGTAACGACACATATAAGAACCGAGAAACTAAGTCCCTCCAGTTGGGCCTCCACCACTTCAATCCTCCACCAAAGGCAAGCTCATATAAAGGATTCGATTAAGTTGTCCATCAAAAAGAAGGAAGAGCTTGGGGGTTGAACAAGGAGTTGAGACTTTCGAGGACAAAGGGATGCAGACTCAATATGAAGTGAAATTTCTCCAGAGTGTCTATGCTCTCAAAGTTGAATTGTTGAATCTCTCGAGGCTTGGATATGGCTCAATTTATATCCTTCAAATGGAACTGAAGGGATGATTCAGAGCGTTTCCAGTATATGGAAGGTCAAGGATCATGGATCTCGTGACATGGCATGGAAAACTGACATTATTTTTAATTTTGAGCACCAAACCTGATGTATGCGGGTTGCAGTGGAGCAACATGCGTATACGCTTGTTGTATAACTGATAGGATGTGTATATGTGGGAAAATATGCTTTTTTGGCTCTAGAAGGTGCAAAAGGGGACTTCAAGTCTGCATAGGGAAATGGAAAGGTCGTCCAAGCAAGTTGTTGGGGTGAGGAAAATTTTGTTGTAAAATATTCCCCCTAATGTGTGAGGTCAGAGGAGTATCTGCGATGGCCCAAATACATGATAATTCCCAGAAGTGGAGTAATGGAGATTCAACTGGAAGTACTTGTTACTCATGAGAATATTACAATCCATAATGACTTTGTACACATGGCTGCCAATCTGAATTACACTGCAGATCCATGTGGAAATATATCAAATAGTTGTTCATGGCCATGAATAGGCAATAAAAAGAGGACATATTCCATAGGTTGTCATAGTCATGAACAAGGCAGAGTCGAATCCAGTCTCAAAATCAATCTGAAGATATCTGTATACAATGGAGTACAATCTGATCTCCCGTGATCATTGAAGTCATATAGGTATTGGTCCAATGAAAGACAACAACATATTACAAATGTTGCTACTGTAAGTTGGGGGTCTTCTACACTATCCACCAAAGGTGCAAGTCTACATCATGTGAATAGAGGAGTTGAGTTCGAACACAATGAAACTTCATTTGACTACCAGTCATTAAGGTATATCGTTAACAAACGTGAGACAACCTATCGATAATGAAAGTAGGTATCAAGGCACCAAGTACATTCTACAAGTGTGAATAAGGGTGTTGAGGTCAAACACTTGAAGAATCCATCGATCAGGGGACATTGATGCATTCCCAACTGTCGATGGCAGGAGAACCTACCACTGATGATTGCAATCCTCTAGGTATCATTTCCAGAAGAGATGAGATGAAGTCGATGGAAGGAGACACATTGAAAGGAGATAATTAGGGAATCTCTCATCATTCAGCACGAGGTACAAAGAAATAGCGTGATGATTAGGAGGAGCTCAGAAGAATCGTATGTTCATGAACCAACTACCTTGTGCACCCCTCGCATGCACCAAATGTAAGTAGTGCACGAAAGAGACCCTCTGAATAGAAGCCAATAAGGAAAACTACCGATAAATGTGAGAAAACCACTAATAAGACTAATGGAATCCAAGACACTACATGAATCCCAATGTGTGAATAGATTTCTTGACATCGAACCCAAGGGAAACCCCCCAGTCAACGACCAATGAGGAGATGTCAATGTTTGGGTTCAAGGTTACCTATCCATAATGAAAGAAGGACCAGGGTGCATGATAGGACTACAACATCATGTGACTCTGAGATACACTGAGGGTATGGACGACATGCAAAGTTAAGAATTCAAAGAAATGGTCGACACAGGCTTATAGACTTCCTTTGAACAAGAGCATGAGACATATGGATAATGCAGGCAACATAGACTTGATGATAAAGCTTCATGATGCAAAAGGCATCAAAAAAATCTCCATAGGGACCGGAAGAATAACAAGTTGTAGGAGTAAACTCTAAGTAACAATATCACCTTCATAAGTTCATGCTAAACCCAAACTTTGGATGATAATTGAATCAAAAAAAAATTATATGTTCAAAGGCGACATGACTGTTTCTGATATGAGATAATATTATTTTCCCACCCGTCTTTTTTTGTTTTTTCATAGGCAAAGAAATGCTATGATACAGGAGAGGAAACAAGTGTCGCAAGTAAGCAACTAGATCCAAATAGTGGAACATACCTATGATCAATGCAAGGAAGTGCATGTGGGGCATGGACACTCGAGGGGATGTTTCCTCATAGGGTACAGGGTGTCAAGTTGCAAAGGAGATATAGAAGGCTCCGCTTGGATAGTTATGCAAATTGTTGAGGTAAGATGCTTATAATGAGAAAAAGGGAATTGGCAATAGGCTCAATATTTCAAGCAAGATGATGGAATGTGATTACAACTTAACTCCAAAGAATGTCATTTTTCATAGATTGAGTCCCCTAGGCCCAAAAAAGTATAAAATAATACCCAAGAGAACTCTTCTAGCCAATGGTGACTAGAGTATTCATTTTTCATAAGTATTCTACTTGGTCCAGAAAAGGGTTAAACTTATACCAAATAGACGTCCTTTCAAATCCATTTAACAAGTGTGAAAGAGACAAGTTCACTAGGAAATATTTGTTTTTTTGAGAATCAGAAAAGAGCTTAACCAAGACTCGGGAGGAGTCCCATAGGTAAAGGTCAGAATGCTTGTGAGTAAGAATATGGGATTTGAACGCAAATTCATATCGAAACTATAAGGAACTCTCGGTCCTATGGAATAACTTATGCATGGGAACCAAATGGCACAAAGGTTATAACTAGGGCACCCATGCTTGGTAAGCCTCTACCACTTAATAACGACACTTCTAGTAGAAGTAAGAAAGTTTTGTGTCGCTAATAAATGGGTTTGTACCTAGGGTGTATGGATCATGGTAATAGGATGATGTAAGAGTGCAAAACAGAGTGAAAACCTATCCTATATGTCAGTGAAAGAATATACCTGTCGAAGGCATGAATGGGCGATATGATGCTAGAAACCGCAAAAAATACTAGACCAAACCACCAAAAACCAAGTCTTTCCACTACATTATTAGTCCATAAGGTAAAAAATTAGCACAAACTATAGGAAGTGGGTAAAAACAAATTCTACTAATAGTAAAAATAGACCATTTTACCATACCATTTGAGTTTTTTCACCCACATAGTGCATTTAGGCCATTTTCCCCACGATATTCAAGTGTCGATTGTGGGAGCTACGATCAACGAAATCAGCAACCATATGGACCAAGTAAGTGTCCATCCCCTCTGCTTCAATTTTAATGGTTTAAATTTCAATTTTAGGCCCCATTTTTTAAGTATTAGAGGGAATAACATGGAAACTAGGGCTTATGTGGGTGATAGTTCATCGTGTTGCATATACAACCCCATATACGTGGGAAAAGTGAATCCTGCACACGTATATGCATCCCTATACGTGATTGTTACCAAGTTAGCCCGCGTACAAGTTCGTGAACAACATTTTTGAAAGGTTTTAACTCAAAAAAATGGTTTCTCCTTTGCATGATGGTGATTGAATGGAGGGAGAGGCAACATGAAGAGATAGATCCAGCAGTGGGAAGGGATGCAAGGGTCTAACAAGATTTAAAGAGATGTGGTCTTTATAAATTTTGGGCTCTCAAGGGAATGAGGGCTCAAGTGAGTTTACTCCAATTGCTAGTAGACTATTGGGATCCGAAGACAGAGTCCTTCAACCTCGATGGGAAACCATTGAGGATTGAAGTGGACAATATATACTTTATTACAGGATTTTCTCTCCAAGGCGAGGTAGTGAGTCTAAGGGCCTGAGGGTTTGGGGGTGGTATGACTATGGATGAGTACATTTCCACCCACTGTGTTGCAAGCACAGACAAAGTAGGGAGCCAACTCCTAATCAGGGTGATTGAGAACCTGAGCTTAAAGATCATTGTGATTGTACTCACACAGATTTTGGGGTCGGCCTTGTTGCACTAGGCATTAAGGCCACTCATGGTCTATGCGGTGGAGTGTTTAAGACCTATTTTTTATGATTGGTGTACCTCACTGTTGGCTAACATGAAGAGCCAGTTGATGGATTGCAAACAAGGGAGAATGAGAAATTTCAGATTTGCATCCATTCTTTGTAGTATTTTTTTTAGAGGGTTCCAGGCTTGAGCCCTAGAGTAGAGATTACTGCAAATGGACAGCATGATCCATCCATGTCACAGTGGACCAACGAGATGAGGCGGCTAGGAGGTGGTAGGGTGTCAACCCCCTACAATGATGAGTTCTTTTTCTGGTGGCGCTGACAGGTCATAGCCATTGACGACTACCCGTCCAACGGGATCAACTACAGAGGGGATCTGGACATGCCTTTGCCACTAGGTTCCGCCTACGGTGATATTGGTAAGAAATTCTTTTATATATTTCATTTTTTTGTGTTTTTCAATAAAAACAAAAATAACACAAATATTTTTTTTTGGTATCAAGTATTAAGAATTTCTTTGTTACATACATGTAGGTCTACAACGGATAGAGGGATTCTTGTGACATCAGCGAAGGGGTTGAGGAGATGAACAATCAGGTGGAGATGTGAAGAGAGTGTTGCAGAATGTGTAGGGGAATCTATCTTGATTTATGCACAAGATTCTTATGGTTCAAGTGGAGGATCTGCCAGAGGCGATGTAGCGATAGGTGGTGGGTGTACCCTGTGTGTGGGTGTGACTCTTCCGACGTCTCGCTAATGTTGTAGTGTTCTATCATGATATGCATCTGGAGCCATAGGCGTAGATTCCATGGTCATATTATATATAGGCCATATATGTATTTTGAGGGTGTGAGACCCATTTTTTACTATGACACCATATTTTGTGAACTCGAAAGGATGAAATATAAAAAAAATTGGTCTTCGGCTTTACTTATATATGTTACAATGTGTGCATGCAGGAAAGTGTTTTCTTTACTTATTTATGTGACAAATTCCAATCTAAAATATAATTAGCATATGCATCATATACATGATTAGAACTTCTAGGTATGTGATTATAAGTAAGAAAATCAAAGTATCATTCCAAAAGTCGTACCCGTAGGAATCGTCAGAGTAGAGTAGGATCTTGCACACGATAGTTGTCATTCAACTGACATACGACTAACTAGGAGTCCAGGCGAACCTCTAAAGACTGAACACCATGTGAAATGGAATTGTGTAATAGTTGTATGATGGCTCTATACTCAACCACGTTATTCGTTGATGGCTCCAGATGAACGCCACTTGAAGACACCAGTTGGCCCTTGGGTGAGTAAATGACTCAAGTGGTGGAAGCCATCTTCCACGTATGACAATTGACACCGTCCATGAATCCTAAGTAAACTAAAGACTTTGTTGACATCTGCCAACCAAGGGAAAACTTGATAAGCAAGCCAATGACACAAAGGAAAATATTTATATACACTAAGATACACTAGTATACAAAAGGTCACGCCCAAGCTTGAGGGCTCAAGCGTAATAAATTTTAAGGTATAGCCCATTTTTGGGCTATACCTTAAAATTTATTACGCTTGGGCTCATCCATCATATTCCCTTCATAATCTTCCAATTCATAGGCTCATTTCTCTAAGACACGTCGCACGATATAAGGACCGTGCCACATGGGGTTGAACTTTTCTTCCCCCAACGGTTCTTTGGCTTGGTCATAAAGGAGAACCAAGTCGCCCTCAGTGTACTTTCAAGGACAGAAAGACTTATCATATTGAACCTTAACATGCCATTTATTCACTTTGATATTCGTAGAGGCATCTCAACGCTGCTCATCGAGACACTCTAGGTGTACGTGGCATTCTTCAAGATTAGATGTGTCAGGTAAGAGCTCAATTTCCAACTTAAGGGAATGGATTTCACATTCAATCGGCAAAATCGACTCGACGCCATGTACTAACTGAAAAGGAGAGAAACCAGTGGAAGTCTTTACCGAGGTTTGGTATTCCCAAAGTGTAGGATAAAGCATCAGATGTCAGTTAAATTTACTCTACCTAACAGTTTTTTGCAATATGGTCTTGAGATATTTGTTCACCGCCTCTACTTTTTCATTTTCCCGGGGATAACAAGAGGAAGAATGATCGTGCTTAAACCTCATTTTTTATGTTAACTCTTTCATCATTTAATTTATAAAATGACTGCCATAATCAACGACAATCTCTCTTGGGATTCCAAACTATTCTATAATTTGGTTGAATACAAAGAAATTTGCAGTCTTACCATCAGATTTAACAATAGACATGGCCTATGCCCATTTAGTAGAGTAATCCATGACCACAATAATATGTTGGTGCCCCACATCTGAAGTTGGGTTATAGTCCATAAAATATACCCCCCACTTGGTGAAGGGACCAACGGTGACGACTGGGTGAAGAGGGGTTGGGTGAGAGCGCATTTTCCAAGCGAACACCTGGCAAGGGTGACACTTCTTGACCGCTTCAACATAATCTTTAAAAATTGATGGACAATTTTGTTTGGGTTGTCGCAAGCCCGGATAAATGACCACCACAAGCCCCATTGTGACAATCATTAAGAACAGACTCATCTTCTTCGTGAGTCAAGAAACGATGTAAAATATTATCTACTCCTCGATGATACAAAGTTTCACCGATGATAAGGTAGTTTTTAGCCTAATGACGTATACGTCGTCAATCATCTCTCGAAAGATGTTGGGGTAGCTTCAAGGTTTGAAGATAAATTAGAATGTCTCCATACCAGGGATTTGAAGACGAGATAAGGAAGATATGTCCATCTGCAAATGAATCGTCATGAAAATTTTCCTCATCTAGTCAAGGGAAGTCCAATATCAACTTGGAAAAAACTAGTGATTTCTTAGACTTCGCCGAAGTGAAATCGAGATCAAATTCTTGCAAAATAACAATCGAATTATTTTATTTCCCCCCTATGATACGCTTGGTGAGGACGTATTGTAATGGATTGATATCTGCAACTACGATAGTTTTGTAAAGTATATATAATGTCGTAATCTTTGAACCGCATGTACGACAGTCGAGGATAGTTTTTCTACAAGAGAGTATTTAAGTTCAGGACCAACTAGGTTTCGACTGAGATAGTAGACAATGTGCTCATGGAGCTCATCGTCCTCCTGAACCATAACCATACCAACCGTCCCTTCGGACGCAACGATATAAAGCAAATAGTCTCTATTGTAGTCTGGAGGCTTCAGCAAAGGTGTCGATACCAAAGATTTTCTAAGAGCATCGAAGGATTCCTGGGCTCTCTCATCCCATATAAACAGAGTATCCTTCATCAAAAGATGCATGAAACCCTTAGTTAAATTGGCATAGTTCACTATGAACCGACGCAGGAAATTATCCTTCCCCTATAAACATTGAAGTTGTCTAATGTTGCGCGGTGGAAGCAATTGAAGTATTGCCTCAACCTTCATAGGATCTACCATGATCCCATGCTCAGACACTAATAATCCTAAAAGATGGCTTGACCTAACGTAGAAGATGCACGTGTGAGGGTTCAACCGAATGTGATAGTAACGACATCTCTCAAATACTAATCGAAGGTGAGTGGAGTGATCTACTCTCTTTCGAGAGTGAGCAACAAGATCATCTAGGTAAGCTTCGACAATATGCTTGAAATCGTGAAAAGCAAAGGTCATGGCATGTTGGAAAGTTGCTTCGGCATTTTTAAGGCCGAGAGGCATTTTCCAGTATGCAAAATTACCCCAAGGACAAATAAATGACATCTTATGTTGATCCTCGAGTTTGATTTGAAATTGATTATACCCTGAAAATTCATCCATAAAAGAAAAGTCTTTGCTTCCCGCACATTCATCAAGTATATGGTCAATGAAAGGAGTCAGGAAGTTATCTTTAGGACAAACCTTGTTCAGGACTCAAAAATCCATACATACGCAGATAGTTCCTTTCTTTTTATTTACGGGAATGGCCTTGGAAACCCATTCAGTCAAGGGAATCGGGTAGATGGAACCAACATTAAGTAGCTTCTCTACCTCTGCCTTAATAGCAGGGGCATTCCTAGGATTAACAACTCTAAGATGTTGTCGAACAGTTTTAGCATCTGGATAGGTTTTAATCTCATGTTCAACAATGTTGGGGTCGATCCCTGGCATATCTTCATACGACCAAGAAAATACATCAAGAAATTATTTGAAGAGATCAGTGTAGATCTGAATTTCTTCTGGCAAACAATCTGCACCGATATATACATTCTCAATTTTTCCAGGAATACGAGAGATGTCGATCGTGACAGCATGAGAAATATTCTCCATGTTTCCTTCAGCATAAATACCATGCGTATCTAATGGAACCACAGCATGACAAACCATCTCACTTGAGGTAGATCTAAATTCATCTTGTTCGATCTTAATTAGATCTGGGAGGAAATAGGAGTGATGATGCATATCATCCCAAGGCCTATCAGGACCAAACATGGCCTCTAAGATGGCTTCATATGAACGTAAAGTATCTTCGAGGAAATCATGCGAACAATATGATTGAACGGCCCATACGGGCTCTAGAATAGGATCCACCTCGTTCGTCCACGAGGAGGAAGGATCTGGGTCAGCAGTAGCGTCAAGAATAGACTGATACACAACTTTTTCCACTGACAGTGGCATTGCCATCCCAATGTGTGTCTGACCTTCGTATGACATACTTGAGGAAGGTAGTTTCCAAGGATCATTTAAATATGAAGTACCGAAAGGAACGGACCTCATCGAGGACGAAGACTCACTGGAAATGGCATAAATGTGGTGAATTGGTGCCATGAAATCAAAGCTATCCATCAGAGAGGAATACATTCCAGCACCAACATCCTCAGTTTCCTCCTGAGAATGTTTTATCATAGGGACCGAAGGTCCAACCGATGCATTAGGAATAGCATATGCAAAGGACTATTGATCAATTATCACTATTTTCCCTTCGTGAGGAAAACATAAAGTGTTGAAAATGGACGACACAACGACTATCATGGCATAAGTCCAATTACACCCTAGTAGTAAATTATAGTCGAGGGGTGCATCAACCACCTCGACATCAACCTCCACTGTCTTCCCATCTAACTAGACTGGAAAATCGGGAAGAATTTTGTGGTGTCGAAACGAACACCCATCAAATGTTGTCAACATAGTCATAGATTGGGATAGAGTCAGAGAGCCAATGGATTTCCAACAAGTTAGGGACATCACGCACGTCGCAGCACCTTCATCAATTGCAGTGCATTTGATGGTAATTTTTGTGTACTCCTCATGGATTTGAAAGGCCACGTGGTAAGGTAAGAGAGGCCTAACATTCGTGATGTCAAAATTGATAACCTTCGAGCCACACAAGTCTAGAAATCCTAATGCATATAACAAAGCGTTCCTCTATGAAGGAAACGTCTGGAGCACCTCCAAAGCAGACATCGCACAAGGGGTTTGGCCCAGATCTTCGACAATCAGATAGTTTTGGGTGGCTCTAGCATTAGGATTGTGGGAGAGCGCTTTAGTACTCCTTTTGGAATACGAGGCAGAGGTTCCAACTTTTCAATATGCAAGGGTGTTTCCAGAGGAGGAGGAGACTCTAGACCTACAATGGTCTCAAAAGAACCGTAATCATGAGATTGGGTGGCTACATCAATATTATACTTGACCATATTGACACATATATGGACACCTTCATGTGTCGAGGGGTTTTGAATCTCGTTCGACGCATTTACGGTGTTGGGGGTCCTCGAGGCCATGTGTTGATAATGCAGAAATGGATTTTTCAGCATAGTAGGTGGTTGTGATAAGAGCCTCGAGGCTTCCTCGATTTTGGGGCATAGGTGGGTAAGGTGATCATCTTTACAAAGTTTACAAGGAAACTTCACCTTCCATTTTTCTTTCTTGCCCTCACTGACATTATTATTCTATATATCATTGTTAGTGTCGTCCTTGGCTTTATTATTATTTTTCCCACCCTTGCGAGTATTACCTTGTCCTTTCCTTTTATTCCCTCTTGGTTGTTGGCTACCATTTGGGTTAGTCGATGACTATACAGAATGCACATCCTCCAACTAAGTGGGAGTGGAGGACAAAGCCAAAGCTTGTCCTGCTACACACTGGCTTAGAGACAAATATTTCAACTGGTTCGTCACCAAGTCTGTAAAATTAGAATTTGCAGAGCCTATGATGCCATCGACATGGGGCCCAGGCTTTTGTCTAGGGTCATAGTTTGATTGCAACGCGTTAGGAATAATTTCATACAACATCCCAGATTGAGCATATATGAGGTCCAATTGTTGGGATTTGAAAATAGCTTCTTCCTTAGATGTTACTCTGGATGTAGAGACATCCTTCGAAATATAAGGAAATAAGGACTTAAGGAACCACTCCAACAGAAACTCTGGAGGAATGTAGGATTTGATCAACCTCTTATGTCTACGCCACTCTTGGATATGGTCTGATATATGCATGAATTTATCTTGATGGAGGGCCGAAAAAAGTTCTATGCCAGCATCGTAATGAACTGGCAACTGGAAGAGGTTGAGAAAGACCAAAACCATCTTATTGAAGTTTATGTATGTTCCCCCCAGTATCTCAATGTACCATTTTGCAGCGACCCCCATGAGGGTGCATTGAAATAGCGTCAAATGAATAGAATCGTCATTCAGGGAGTTAGATGAGCACCAAAGATGAAAAGTAGTGACATGAGCTCCCAGATCCTCACAAGTCTTTCCTTCGAATTTCAGAATGTTTGAAGGAAGCTCGGTGGGGATGGGGGGCCATAATGGATCGTGACGCATGGGGTCATTCATTAATTTTAAAAAATCTGGCAGATTAAGCATGGCCAGAAAAGGGATTTGGGGTTTTGGCGTCTGATCCCATGCTCCCAAGAAATATTGGGGATGAGGGATTGCAGGCCATCCAGGGTTCTGGTATATGCCATGGACCTGTCTAGTAGGATAATATCCTCCTCCAAACTGATTCATAAAAGTTTGTATGGGCAACATACCCACAGAAGCGACATGATGAGGGTTATATACATTTCCCCCAACCTAAGGGGCTCTGGGTTGGGGGTTTCCCATAGTATGAAACTGAATCCCTTTGGATGAAACTCCAGAGGACAGAGGAGGATTCTCCATAATAAATGTGTTTGTCAGAATCGGCATGGAGGAAGAGGGGATAAAGGATGAAATATAGGAAGTGAACTGTCCACCCGATTGAACACTCCATCCAAGAGCAATGAGACTAGGATTAGGCCCAGAGAAAAGAGGAGGCCAACCTCCGAATGTAGGATTAATTTGGGGAATATGGCCTCCACCAAACGAGAGAGGAGCTTATAGAGGAGCCATACCCCTAGGTCTAAAACTAGGATTTGCATTATCTGCTGGAATGGAGGATGAGAGTTGCGACGTCATTTTGGGCATACCAAAAGAAAAGGGATTAGAGACTGAAGGTATTGACTGAGAATTTTGACCTAGCATACCAAAAACAAATTTGAAATGGTTTTTCCTTGTGGGTCGAGTAGAACCCACAGGTTGGGTAGCACTAGAGGCGGGGATCTTCGGCACCCCAACCATCGAGGCTGAAGGAGTCGAAGGGATCCCAATAATCACATAATATATAGGAGTCGAGGGACTCTCTATGACATTCAGGTTTGACTCAATACTCATAATTGAATGATCACAAGTCTAGGAGGTGAAGATACATGTACCACGTTTATTAACTTTACGCCTTTTAGAAGGAAACTTCGATAAAGAATCAAGATGCGGTGGTAACTTCAACAAACGGTGAGACCTGCGAGGAGGTTAGTATTTCTCCAAGATGACTCAAGACTCGAGATATAAAACCAAATCTTAGAGCCAACTAATAATCAGAGAGCACACCAAAATAAAGCAAAAAGGGCCAATGCACACAAACAGGATATAGTGGCTGAAAATGGGCCTCCCTCACTAGAGTAGGTATGTCTCACCTAAGAGGGGCCTGAGACTCCCTTCAAAAGATTGGAGGTATCAGAATTAGTTATAAGGTCCCTCATGGGCTTAACAACGCATTCGGTCAGATTCCCCCGAAGAGGTAATACTCCATAAATGTCGTGTGTTGTCCGACCCTTATCTAACTCAGGGTACCTACAAAATAACCCATGCAAGTAACCTATGTGGCTACCTATGTGAAGCAACTAGAGTCACCATTATATAACCAATGCGCAGGTGAACAGTCGTAAGTCCGGTCCATTGTATAGGCAGGGTAACAAATCCCTAAATATTGAAAGCATCGCCTCTCACGGAGGTAAAGTTACTAGCAAGACCACCAAATACGAATAGAACCCTAGAAATATCTTTGACACTAAGAAGATATTAGAGGGATATCTCTGCAACCAACTTCGCGCGACCTTGTGCTTAACTCTGGTGTGAGCGGAGCCTCTTGACGTCACTAATTACACAATGGGTTTCACCACTCCCTGGTCAGACACATTTGTTTAGTTTGCCTTGGAGAAGTTTACTCACAAAATCCTATTCCAAGGCCCTATGTATTATACTTGCTTGTGTACCCTGAAAAATAAAATCGTTTCTACTCAATTTTAATTAATCAGCTTTAATTTTAATGGCTTATGCTTACTCAATAGGTGTGGTTGTGAAATTTATGGTATTATGACTCAGCATATAAAAAGAAGAAAATATAAAAACATTGTTAAGCACTAGTCTTGAATTTCAAAGAGATGGTATGCTTCTAAATGCAATTTTTCCAATGCAATCTCTACAATTTCAATGAAATGCAATCTCTCCACATGTGTCAAAATCAATGCAATGTAATCAAAAGTGCAAATGCCATAATTCAAAATAAGCAAATATTTTTGTATTTTTGATATAAAGAAAATAAAATGCAAGGACTAAATAACAACTTTGTAGGCATGCCTTACTACAAGAAAAAAGAGACAAGCCAAGCAGGACACCAAGAAGCAGGCACTTAGACCAATGTGCAAGGACAACCAATGAAAAATATGATAAGAAAGAATACCGCCCAAAAATTCAATAATAAGAAGGCTTCCTATCACTCTATAGGCACTTAACAATCAGGACAGAGACCCAAGAAGACTCAACAACCAACCAAACTCACCCAGCAAACACCAAACTTAGCCAGCAAGACTAAAGAGCTTATGTAC